>LKCN02000001.1:752040-865058 GCA_001633055.2 Ophiocordyceps polyrhachis-furcata BCC 54312 | reverse complement strand
AAATAACGATATACAGATATATTATATAAGGTCTGAAGATAACATAGCTGATATATTTACTAAGGAGCTAGAAGCAGGCAAATTTAATAAATTCCGCCGCCTTTTACTAGGTTAAATAAATATATATATTCCTTATAATAATAGAGGTTTTTCAAGTCTTTATGCTTTCAGACTTTTCCTCTATATAAAACTAGTATTTTTCCTTATAAAGGTTTTACTAGTATAACCTAGTATTTTTCCTACGTGGTTTTTACTAGGATAAAGTAAGATAAATAAGATAACGCTTTTTTCCTACTAGGTTTTGCTTATCTCGTGGTTTTAATTTTTTCCACATTATATAATAGATATAAATAACTTATAACGAAGATATATATAAAAATCCAGTAAAGTTGTATATATAACATAAACTTTAAGGGAGGCTGTAAGAGTATATAAAAATACAGCTTAAAAATAACTATAAAGACTTATATTATATAATAAGGAGACTTCTATAATACGTAACCTAAACTATTCGATAGCCCTTTTTAAGAGCTATATAACGCATATTTTTTCATCTTAAACGGATAAGAAATAAGCCTATAAGGCCACTTAGAACAAATTGTACCAATTAGGCCTAAGGCCCGCCACAACGCCCTGAGTCACAGTAGGGCTATAGCGGTCATAGCGCCCGAATCGACTCGTTACAGCGATCGTCACAGCGATCGGCGCGCTGTACCTATAGCGGTCATAGCACCCGATTAATCTCGGCACAAGGCAGCCGTCATATCGATCGGCGCGCTATACTAATAGCGGTTATAGCGCTCGATTAGTCGTCACAGCGGTCATTACAGTAATCGTCACAGCGATCGACGCGCTGTACTAATAGCGGTTATAGCGCCCGACCTCGATGGTCGTACTAAAGTCAGATCGTCAGGTTGATCCATAACGTTGAAGTCTTCCTCTAAATTACCTATCTTCTAAGTCAAATATCTAAAGAAGGAAAATACATACTAACGAATAGAAAGGTGTAACGTATAGCCACGTTATTGTACTATAATACAGGACTTTACAGTACCTTTAGAAGTACCTTTGTTGTTGAGAAATTTGTCTATAAAGGAAGGAGGTTTTCCTACCTACTTCCAGTTTATTATCAGCTTTAACTTCATTACTTCTTCAATACAATCACCTCTCCTGCCTTTAATTCTTCTTCAATCCTCACAAAACCACCATCACGTGATTCGTCTTCTTCTTCTCTATCACGTGATCCACACCTTGATTACTTATTATTATTTCCACTGCCGCAAATAACCTTTTAAGGAAGTTTGCTTAATAATAGCAGAAATAGCAATATAGTTAGTAAAAATAATAATCTTAGGTTTCTGTATACTAATTAAGTATATTCGCAGTTTCCTATAAGTCTAGATAAGATAAGCGATTTCGAGCTTAGTTAGCTAGTATCTTAATTTAGCAGGTTTAAGAGATCGACTAAGGTAAAAAATAGGTCGGATCGATTATCTAGGCAGAGCTAAGGTCGGTTTCTAAGATTCTTTATTATCGAGATAAAATAAGCATATAGCAAAACTATTCTCCTAGGATATATCGATTTATAGGAAGAGCTATTAATTAAGGAAGAATTAACTTAGAGCAGCGTTACTATAGAGGGCATTTATTATATCGTAAAAGGAGTCCTTTTCTTCCTAAGTTAGGATAATCTTTAAATAGGAAGTAAAGGTATTTCTCTTTAGACTAGTAATAAGGGTATCCGATTCTTATCCTTTACGGAATATAAGTATTTTACGTTTCTATAGTAGTTCGATCTATTATACGAAGCAGGGAATAAAGTATTGCATCTATCTAACGAGTCCGATCTATTGCTTAAGGCGCTATAATATGCTTAGAAACTTAATATTATATAATACTTTAACGCAAGATTGCGTATTTATAAGGAAGAAGCTATTAATATAATACCCTAATATCTTAACTAAGGGGTAGGCTAAGAAGCTTTTTAGTGCTAATAAAAAAAGGTTTATGCTAACGAAAAGGTTAAAAATAGCTAATAAATATTTAATATAATCTTCTAGAGTATTTAAAAAGATAATAATATTATTAATATATCTGGCTATATAATTTTTATAAGGGCGAAGAATATAATCGATAAAACGTTATATATAAGCTAGCGAGTTTTTATACCTTATAAGAGCTATTATAGCTTTTTCGAGTCTATAGTAGGAAATAATTATAAACTGTTCCTAGTAATCTAGATAAATAAGGAATTAGTAAAAGAAACTTCGAGTATTAATTACTAAAATAATCTTTTTACTAGCGAGTTTATAGATTATATCTTAGGGAATTAGTATTAGATAGGCGTCTAGAACTATAATGCTATTTAAAGCTCGGAGGTTATTAATAACTCGCGGTTTACTTTTGCGCTAGATAATAAAGCAAGGGCTAGCGAAAGGGGAAGCTTGTAGAGCCTATTCTATCTTGCCTTAGGAATGCATATTATTATATTTTTTATCGAGAAAGTCCTAATTAGGTTTATTTAAAGGATAAGGATATAAACCGAGTTTCTTTTTATGCTAGTTATCGATAAGGGGAATTCGAAAGTAACGTTCCTTAGGAAGATTAATTAGCCCTATATTTTCCTATAATATAGGGAGAGAGTTAACGAGTTGCTTTACCTTTAATACTAGGTCTTAATCGAGAGTATAAATCTTAACGCTATATTCTCCCTTAATTTCCGGGATATTAGGAACTTTGGAAATACTAAGACGGTAAGGTTAACTAGGGTCTAGAATATTAATAGGAGGCACGGGGTCCTTTTAATCTTTATTTTTTTAAAAGCTATTTAATAAAATATCCGGTTTAGAACATTTATTAAAGGTCGAGGTTAGTTGCTAAATATATTCTAGAACTAAAAAAGAAAAATTATTATTAAGATCGAGGATAATACTAATCTTTTTTTTGCGTTTAAAAGAGATTAGGCGATTGCTAGAATTAAAAATAGTAATATAAAAATAGTCGCGAATAATCGAACTAGAGAGCAATAAAGAATTAGGAAAAAAGATAAGGTCGTAGTTAATAAGCGGGTTATTTACTAAAGTTAGAATCGTTCCGGAAGAATAAAGAGCAATTATAGCGGGCGAAGCAGCTAATATACGTTGCTAGATTGCTAGTCCTTATTTAGTAGAATAATATTCGACTCGTAATCCGCTATAAAGTTCGATTCGAATTTCCTAACGCGAGTTAAGGATATCGAGGCTATAGGGAATTAAAAAGTCCTAACCTAATAAGAGGCTAGCAGATAAGGATTTAATAACCTAAGCTCCGACTATAAACTTACTAATATAGAATTTATTATTTATTTTTCCGGGAATATAAAGAGTAAAAGTAGCCTAACTAAGAGTTTTAGTTAAGCCTTTTCTAATACTATTTAAGTAATAGATAATATTATCGATTTTAATATCTTCGAATTAGTCGAGGAGATCGTTTCTAATAGCTAATCTACTAGTACTAGTATCTATATAAACTTCTATAGTATCTAACGGGCCGTATTTGCTATACGCTAAGATTTAAGCGTAGGTAAAACGGGAAGGTTATTCTAGATAGGAATCTTTAGTCTAAGGGGATGCGGTAATAATAGGCAAGCCTTTTAGGATATAGTACGGATCTAAAGGTTTAGTCTTAAGCTATTTATAATCCGGAATAAAGAAGCATAAGTCGTTAGCTAGTTATTAGTTAGCATTAGATTCCTTAGAAGACGATTTATTAACATTAGAATATTATTCTAATGCTAAGAGAATTTAGTCCTTTATTTTCGAAGAGATAGTAAAGGAGCCTTCTTTAGTTAGATCTTAGGCAGCTAGATTATAAGCTAAGTTAATACTAATAGGGTTGGATTTAAAACTAGTATTATTATCTTTTTTTACAAAAAGGGGTTTATTATTAAAGGAGACCCTTTTATTAGAAAGAGGTCGACGATTATCTAGAGTCTTTATTAAGGAGTCGCTAAAACGTTATTAATTTTCTGGGTTTCCGGATTATAAAGGATTCGATAGTTAAGTTTCTATTTATTTATCCTAACGTCTAGAAGGTTATCCTATAGATGCATATTAGGCTGCGTTATTTTAGAAATAACCCTATATTCCGCGAGTAAGCTTAGTTTGCAAATTCGGGATTATTTTTTTATACTTATAAGCCTATTTATTAAGGGCATTATTACTTATAGGCTGCTAAAAGGTTTCCTAGAGAAGGATATCTAAGCAAGAGAAGACTATTATTAAGACAGATTATTCGGGATATTAGGCAGCGCGGGCTATCCTTTTTATCTTAGAAACCTATAAATAGAAGTCTTTACTAGCTAAAATATCTTAGGATATAAAGATCTTATATTATATAGCTTAAGCAGCGATATCGGATCGAATAGCAAAGCGTTTCTAGAGAGTTATTACCTATCCTATTATTCCTTATCTAAGTAAGGTAAGTTCCAAACGGGTACGAGAATTAAGATCCCTAGAGTACTATTCTATAGCATATCTATAAAGGAGAAAAGGGATTAGTCGAGCTAGTTTATCTGCGTATTTATCGCTTTAAGCAGCTACTCGTTATAAGGCATTAGTAAACCTATTAATACTACAGTAAATAATAGTTCGATTAGTTTCCTCGATCTAATTAAATATAATATCGAAAGCACTAGCTAGTTTAAAGCGCCTAATATCTTCGGCTTAGAGGCGAACTTAATAGGAAATTAGCTTATCTAAAAGGGCTCTTTAATTAGAATAAGGATTATTATTAGGATAAGATCTACTACGTTTAGGAGGATTATTTAATATTTTCTAGAGAATAGTCCTAACTATCTCTGCTAAAACTTATTTATTAATAGGAGAAATAAAGGGGTCTTAAATATTTTTAGTCGATAGTTTGGGATTTAGCGGTCTAGTTAAAAAACCTGCTTCCTAAGATATATCTAGTTGCTTTCCTTTTCCTCTATTATTACTTATTTCTTTAAGAAAAAGTTAAATATTAGAAGGTTAATAAGGAAGAGGGATATTAAGGAGAAAAGGAGTTCCGCAAGGAGTATATCGAAATTAATTTACTTAGTCGAAGAGTTAATCTCTATTAGAAACAATATCTAGATTAGTAAGGAATATATTTATTGCCTAGAGAAGGTCTAGTCTATTAAGGTTATCCTAGCGAAAGGAATATTATTATATAGGTCTTATTTCCCTATACTTTAAGACGGGAAATAATCCTTTAAATAGGTATAGTTTACCTGCCTTATAGTATAAGTTAAAGGCAAGTATTTCTTTAGCATAAGCTAAGCTTTCTTATTCGAGGATCTTAAGAAGGTAATCTAAAAAGGCAGATTAAATATCAGGCGTATAAATATAGGTATAATAAAGTTTCCTTCCGAGCTAAATATCTATACTTATATAGCTATTAGTAGATACGTTTAGGTCCGACTTACTATTCTAATAGCTAGAAATTAGTAAGTAGGTAAATATAATGTAGAATTGCTACTAGTTAATATACGCTTACGCGTATAGACGTCTAGGTAGATAAGAATAATAGGCTAGCTACTAGTTATAAAGTATAGTTTAGCTACTATAAATATTATAAGCATAAATAAGTATCTTTTAAGAATAAATATTATATAATTTAAAGAGACTATCTTTCTATTTAAGGAATATTAGGGATATAAGTATTTTAAGAAAAGAATATTTGTTTATAGAGATCTCCTAGCGCGTATACTAGCAGAGATTTCCTAGGGATTTCCAGAGGGGATTTCCTAGAGATTTCCGGAGGGGATTTCCTAGAGATTTCCAGAGGGGATTTCCTAGAGATTTCTAGAGGGGATTTCCTAGGGATTTCCAGAGGGGATTTCCTAGGGATTTCTAGAGGGGATTTCCTAGTAATTTCCCGAGGGGATTTCCTAGTAATTTCCCGAGAGGATTTCCTAGTAATTTCCCGAGAGGATTTCCTAGTAATTTCCTAAGGATAAGATTTAAACAAATATTAAAAAGGAAAGGTGAGAGAATTATATAGGATTGGACTAAGTATAGCTTGTCCTAGCTTATCCCGTATTAAATTCGCTAAGCAGGCTATTAAACGCCTTAATACTAAACTTGTCCTAATTAGTCTAGTCCTTTTAGTCGATTTCTAAGGCTGCCTAGCTAGTCTAGTATATAAGTAGTTAATTATAACCCTTATAATTAATAGCTAGTCCTTTCCCTAGGAGACTTTCTAAATTACTAACTATGCTTAGGATTTCTTTATTAGCCTATACTAGCTAGCTAAAAAAAAACTGCTACTCGACTATACTGCTTAAAAACTTATCTAGCCTAATAACCTCCCCGCCCTTGCTAAGTACTCTTTCTTAATCCTTTTGCCTAAAACGCTTTTACTTAATAGGCAGATCGACCTAGCTATTTAGGCTAACGCAGAATACTAGAACTAATTAATTAAAGCAGATGAAAAAAAGTATAAGATCCTCTAACGCTTATAGAAGAATAATAACTTTATATAGCCTATAAAGAAAAAAAAACTAGCCTAGATCCCGACCTAGACTAAGACCCTTAACCCGACTAACCCTTAGGAAGACGACTAGGACTGCTAAGACTAATTAATCCAAGCAGTTTAAGAGGATTCCTAACAGGTATAATAGAAGGAATTAACTCCCTTAATACCGACCTAGCCTATACCCTTAGAAAACAACCCTAATTTATATAACAGCTATAGAATAACAAGTAAATATATTATAGGCACTATAAATAAAGATTCTAAAATAAAGAGAAAAGAGGAAAAAGGGGCATAAAGCTATACGCCCTAAGAAAAACTATATACACTGCTATATATAATCCAGGGCCTATTAGGGCTATAATTAAATAGTTAGTGCCCTTATAACTAGTCTTATAGATACGTAGCCTAAAGGGTTAGTATATATGCAGCGTGTAACACTACCCCTTAACTAAGGCCTTAATATGCCTATTAAGGCAGATATCTCTAGACGCAGGATATATTGCTAGTTATTATAGCATAGTTATTATTATCGTTATTATTATATTATTTATTAGCTATAGCTATTGCTAACTATTTAGTTAAATTTATAAGGGGTCTAAGGGCATTAATATAATAGTTATAGTATTCTTATAAAGCAATAGGCGTATTCTTAAAATTCTAAGCAGGATACTATATATTATTAGGATTATAGCCTTGCTATTATACCTAATACTCTAGATGCTAGTTCCTCCTTATAATATAAGAATAGAGAACGTAATCGACTTCTTACTCGGGCATACTATAGACTTCCTTAGGTTTAGGAGTCGGAACTATTTAATTAAGCAATAGATTATCTAGGGCCTTGCGGAGTTAGTTAGTATAGAATAAGTTAGTTATCTTATAGCTATCTAGTAGGTCGAGAATATAGCTAAAGCCTTTCTTAGTAGTAATTATAAATAAACCGGACTACTAGGCGTTAAGACGAGTTATTAGGGCAATTATACTAAATCCCTTCTATTATAGGAAGACTTTATCCCTAATAGTAAAGTCTATAGGACGTCTCCTTTTATTAGCCTATTATTTTTGCTAAGCCTAGGTTCGGGCTATAGCGTTATAAGCCTATTGCTGCACCTCTTATACTTAAGCTATTAATATGCGCTTGCGCGTATAAACGTCTAGGTAGATAAGAATAACAGGCTAGCTACTAGTCGTAAAGTATAGTTTAGCTGCTATAAATATTATAAGCATAAATAAGGGTCTTTTAAGAACAAATATCGTATAATTAAAAGAGACTATCTTTCTATCTAGGGAAAATTTAGGGATATAAGTATCCTAAGTAAAGAATATTTGTTTATAGAAATCTCCTAGCGCGTATACTAGCAGAGATTTTATAGGGGGTTTCTAGAGGGGATTTCCTAGAGATTTCTAGAGGGGATTTTCTAGAGATTTCTAGAGGGGATTTCCTAGAGATTTCCGGAGGGGATTTCCTGGAGATTTCCGGAGGGGATTTCCTAGTAATTTCTAGAGGGGATTTCCTAGAGATTTCCTAAGAGGATTTCCTAGTAATTTCCCAAGAGGATTTCCTAGTAATTTCCCGAGAGGATTTCCTAGTAATTTCCTAAGAGGATTTCCTAGAGATAAGATTAAATAATTATTAGAAAGGAAGAATAAGAGAATTATATAGGATTAGACTAAGTATAGCTTATCCTATATTAATCTCCCTAGGGCGAAAGAGAAGCTAATATCCCTATTAGTAAAAAGGGAGGGTTAAGTATAAATAATAAGGGCGGGTTATATTTATTAGGGATATTAAGTTATACTCGAAGGCTTTTCTAAATTATAACTCTAATATACTAAACTCCGTAAATACTAAATTAAAAGGAAGAAAATATAAAATAGATAAGTTAAGTTATTAGGTAAAAGGAAATAATACGAGAAATATTAGATTCTTATACTAAAATAAAAATAATAGCAAAAAAAAAAAAAAGAAAAGAAGAGAGAAAAGAAAATAAAAGCTAATTAAGTTTTATCGTTAATTTTAACAAAATTAAGGGGCTTTAAGTTCGATTTATAATAGGGCATTAGGTTCGGAATGCCCTTAAAGCTATATAGTTCTTTAGCGATATTAGTTAGCGGAGTCGTAATAAGGTAGAGGATATTATATAACGGAATGCTACTCGGGTTTACGTCTATTATTATTCCCTCGATTAAACTACTTGCATAAGAGACTAGATAATTAATAGTAATAGCGGGGATAGTATTAATAGTATTATTAGCTAAAGGGTTAGACTAAATATTAGCGCTAATATAGGGGTTCTAGCTAGTGCTATTTAAAAACGTAAGCAGCTTCTAGGTAGTTTTAAGAATAGCATATTTATTAGTAAATATATTAACTTTAGCTATTTCTTTTCGCAGAGTATTTAGGTTAGAATAATCTTATAAAACGTAAATTAAAGGGAGAAATATAACGACCTAGTCGGAATTAATGCCTAGCATTTTAGCTATATAGGAAAAGGATAGTTTTTTATTAATTTAAGAGAGAACTTCCCTAATTATCGTAGCCTATATAAAAGCAATATTAGGGTTAGTAAAAACTATAGCCTAGTTGCCGCTATATATAATAAAGCAGTTATCTAAATATTTAATAACTATAACTAGGGCAATATAGTAATATATAAGCATTTAAGGTTTAACGCTATTATTAGAATCGTTATTAATAACTTTCTAAAATCGTTTAGCTAAGGAGGATTAATACGATAGAGTCGCTAGCGTAATAGCAGGGCGTTATTGCTTAGGGGTGCTTAGAATAGGAGTAGGTATAGGAGCAGATATAGTAGAATAATAGGCTAGGGTGCATCTAAATAAAGGTAGTGTATTTAAAGTAGTCGTTTCTTTCTCTATAGCTTCGAGAGCTATCTTTTCTATTTTTCTAAAGCAGTCCTAGTAGTTTAGAATATCTAAAACTTTCTTAATTTTATTAAGTTCTGCTAAATCCTAAGTAATCTCCCCTAATACTAAGCCCTTAATATAATCCTTAGCTACTTCTAGGAGCGCGTATACGCTATAGAAGTTGCGGCCTAGTTAGTTAGAAACAGGGAAGATATTGCTATTAATATTATTTAGAGAGGATAGTAATATAGGTTAGCCTCGCCGCGGGGGCAATAGGGTAGATAGGGCTATAGGAGTCGCTATAGATTAACGCGTTTAGCGATAGGAAGAGGGATTCGTAGGTATATTATTATTATTAGATAATAGTTTAGAGTTTTTAGAGTCGGAATCGTAGTCGTCTAGGAGTCTTTCTCTATTAGTATTATCTACGAGCTTCTAATCGACCTAATATATATAGCTATCTAACTAGCTAAAAGAAAGATTAAAACCTTCTAAACGCAAGGCTTATTTCTAAGAAGTAAAGAGGGTTTTATTAGCTTGCTTCTAACTATTAAACTTAGTATTAGAGGATTTAAATAATGCTTAAAGCTTTAAAAGATTTCTAAATAGCTAGATAGCCTATTAGAAACCTTTAAATATAACTTTTAGTAGGGAATAAATAAGCTTTTCGTAAAAATCCCTTTAATAGTCCTTATCTCTTAATTTAAAAATATTAGAGCAAGGTAGGATTATAGGGAAAGGACTTATAAATAAAAAAGATAGAAAGTTATAATATAGTATATAAACGAAAAAAAAGGTATAGTAGAAAGCAAAAAAAAAGTTAGAGGGGGAAAATAAACGGAAGCGCATAGTAGTAGAAGCGTAGAAAAAGGTAAGGAAGACTACGCGTATAATATAGTAGGTAACGAGATATTCGCAATGCGTTGCTAGGTAATGCGGTTTGTTTTTTTACCTAGCTTTTTAACCTTGTATTTATAAAGATCTTTCTCTCTTTTTTATTATATTTTCTCTAAATAGGATTAAAGCTCGGTTCTAGTTTTCTTAAACTCGTCGATTATATTAGATTACTAGAAGTCTTTAAAGGCAACCTATTAATTATAACTACTAGGGTATCCTTTTTAATAGACTAAGTATTTAGTTCTTGCTATTCCTTTGCCGTACTTAATTTTGCAAATATTAAGAATCTAATCGACTTTATAATTTTCCGTATTAGGTTCTAGTCCTAGTTATTTAGCAGGAGCTTTAGCAGGTCGAAGTTAAATAATAGATACTATAGGATAAATATTAAGCGATTTATCGAAGTCGAGTCGATAGGCAAGGTATCTAATGCGTTTAATAATACGAAAAAGGCTAGTTTATTATTTAGCAAGCTTAGTAACGCGTCTATTAGTAACCTAATATCCTTTGCCGAGTTTAAGCTAGACCTAATTATTAGGTTTAAACTCGAGTTTACGATATTTCTTATTATAATAATATTTTATAGCGGCTTAAGCGCAAGCAATAGAAATTATTGCCTCGTCTTTAAGAGCGTCCCTTGATTTCGGGGAGGCTTAGTCTCTAAGGTATTAAAGACTATTATCTATACAAAACCCGGTTAATAATTTATATAACGGCCTTAAAATAACAAGTAAATGTATTATAGGCACTATAAACAAAGATTCTAAGATAAAGAGAAAAGAGGAAAAGGGGCTAAAGCTATGCGCACTAAGAAAGACTATATATACTGCTATACGTAATCCAGGGTCTATTAGGGCTATAATTAAATAGTTAGTGCCCTCGTAACTAGTCTTATAGATACGTGGCCTAAAGGGTTAGTATTTATACAGCGCGTAATACTACCCCCTAACTAAGGCCTTAATATGCCTATTAAGGCGGGTGTCTCCGAACACGGGATAGTGCTCTAGTTATTATAGCATAGTTATTATTGTTGTTATTATTATATAGTTTATTAGCCGCGGCCGCTTCTAACTACTTAGTTAAATTTATAGGGGGTCCGGGGGCATTAACGTAATAGTTATAGTACTCTTTTAAGGCAATAGGTACGTTTTTAAAATTCCTAGCAGGATACTACGTATTGTTAGGATTATAGCCTTGCTAGTATACCTAATACTCTAGACGCTAGTTCCTCCTTATAATACGAGAACGGAGAATATAATCGACTTCCTACTTAGGTATACTATAGACTTCCTTAGGTTTAGGAGTCGGAACTATTTAATCGGGCAATAGGTTATCTAGGGCCTTATAGAGCCAGTTAGCGTAGAATAAGTTAGTTATCTTATAGCTATCTAGCAGGTCGAGAATATAGCTAAAGCCTTTCTTAGTAGTAATCGTAAATAGACCGGACTACTAGGCGTTAAGATAAGTCGTTAGGGCAGTTATACTAAATCCTTTCTATCGTAGGAAAACCTTATCCCTAATAGTAAAGTCTATAGGACGTCTCTTCTTATTAGCCTATTATTTTTGCTAAGCCTAGGTTCGGGCTATAGCGTTATAAGCCTATCGCTATACCTCCTATGCTTAAGTTACAAGGCAGTAGGCGATATAGGCAGGGTTTATAAAATTATCGGGGGTTAAAGAACTAATTAATCGAGGCAGAGAGAGAGGATTTCTAACGTCTTTCCCGAGTGCTACTATTAAGGGGGCTATACTAATTAAGGCGTGCTAGGAAGAGTTATGCGCGAAGTCTAGCGCTAGCAGATAATTGCTCTAGTTATCTTAATGCTTATTAATATAGAAGCGTAGCCTTTAATCTAGATACTAGTTTATAACCTTAACGCTGCCTTATATCTGCGGGTAGAGGGCGCTACTATAATAATGCTTTATGCTAGTAAAGTCGTTAATTTTCTTTAGGAATAATAAGATAAAAGGACTAGTATTATCCGTAATCTAAGCAGTTAGTAGGCTAAAAAAGCAGTATAAGTGCTAGAAATAATAGCTAGCAAGGGTCTCTAAGGTATTATTCTTCTTTCCGGGCAGTATAGCAATAATCTAGCTAAGCTTGTAGATAAAGGTCTAGACGTAGTCGTATCCGTAGCAGTCTATAGGCATAGTCTTTCTATTATAAGCAACGTGCTCTTAAATAGCAGTTAGTACTAGCAAAGGGTATAGGAGTCTAGGGGTCTTATTATAAGGGGTCTTATTTCTATAATAGTCGTAGCAGTTATAGATATACTTTCGGATATCCTGCTTTATCTAGGGCTAGTAGTAGTCCTATTATAGTACTTTAATCGTCTTATTTTAGCCTCTATAAGCGAAGATTAAAGGTTTATAGGCTTTGCGAATTAGGGCTATACGGAGGAATAGTCGTCTATTAGTAGTCTATTCTAGGACGATTAAGTGCTTGCTATAGTAGCCGAGTTCTTAAATCGCGTTTTCTTCTTAAATAAGCGTAACGAGGTTAGCACTATAGGGGGTCGTAGTATTAGGTAGACGAATCGGGGCGATTATAAAGGTAACCTCTAGGAGGTCGAAACTAAGAGACTCTAGCTTAATTAATTAGCTTATCCGTTCTTCTTTTTCTCTAGCTTTAACTATAGGGAGTTCGACTATCTTGCGCAAGAGAGCATTTATAGCTATATTTAGTCGGCTAGGGCAATAAAGGAAACGGATATCGAATTAAGCTAGGAAGTCGGACTAATAGACTTATTAGACTAAAAGCAACCTCTTTATTAAGAAGTATACTAGGGCCTTATAGTCTATAATAATATTAAATTTCTAACTAAGGAGTTCTAGGTAGAAGTATTTAAGGCTCTAGATAATAGCGAGGAGCTTATAGTCTTAGATTAGATAGGCGCGTTTAGCAGGGGATATAGTCTTAGAGAAGAAGCCTATAGGCTTCTAAGTTAAGTTAGTCTATTATTGCTATAATATACTAGCGGTTGCGTTCTAGGAGGTATTAGTCTTAAGTCGGGTTATTAGTTTAGGACGGAAGAAGGCGAGAATAGGAGCTTTAGTTACGAGCTTTTTTATTTAATTAAATGCTTTGCGCTATTCTAGTCTAAGTTTAAAAGGCGTATCCTTCCTAAGCAGTTAGTTTAAGGGTTTAGCAGTCGTACTAGCGTAATAGCAGAAAATCCGGATAAAGTTACAAAGACCTATAAAAGAGCGTATAGCTTTATAGTTTTTAAGGTCTTTAAACTTCTAATCCGTAATAGCCTATACCTTATAGGGGTCGATACTAAGTCCTACGCTAGCGTATAGCATTACGCTAAAGTAGTTAACCTTAGTAATATTAAACTAAGACTTCTTAATATTACCTTGCAGATTAGCCTAATAAAAGCGCTAGATAACCTTACGGCATTTAATCTAATAGTCTTCCTTATTATTATTATCTATATAGATTAGGACGTTATCTGCGTATATACTAGCATATTAATCGAGGAGGTTATAGAGTTAGGTATTAATAAAGTTCTAGAACTAAGCAGGGCTAACCTTTAATCTAAATAAAAAGACTAACTAATAGAACGTACTAAACCTAGTACAGAATGCTATTAGGTATTCGGAGGCTAGGTTAAGATAAAGGCAGTAGAATGCCTAGATAACGTTAATTTTAGAGAAGCGTTTCGCGGATTAGTAGTTAAAAGCAGTACTATTAAGAAAGGGGGCGGGTAAAATACGACTCTTTAGGTAGTTATTTATCTAATAGTAGTTAATATAGAAATATTAAGCTATAGAGTACGGCTTTAGCGCAAATAGGATAAAGGCAGTATACGGGCTAGCGTTAGGCTTAATAAAACCTATCTTAAGCAGATAATCTATAGTCTCTTTCTCTAATAGCAAGTATTTAATTAGAGTGCGATAAGATAGGGGACTAGCTAGGTAGAGGGGTTTCTTAAGTTCTAGCGTAATATTATAACTAGGATAGGGACTCGTAAGAGTATATACTTCCTTCTTGCTAAAAAAGCCTTCTATATGCGCAAAGGGCTGCGGAATTAGGCTACGGACTAGGGTAATATAATTAGGGTCTTCTCCTGCTAGGAATAGGATCTCTTAGCCTTAATATATACGACTCGCAGGGCTAAGCTTTGCAATCGAGACTTTAAGCAGGTCGGGGTTATCTTCTAAGGGTATAGGCTAGGTTAGTATTAAGGGAGTTAATTCCTCCTATTATATCTATTAGGGATCCTTTTAGACTGCTCGGATTAATTAGTCTTAGTAGTCCTAGTCGTCTTCCTAGGGGTTAGTCGGGTTAAGGGTCTTAGTCTAAGTCGGGATCTAGGCTAGCTTTTTTTTTTTGCGGGCTATATAAAGTTATTATTCTTCTATAAGCGTTAGAGGATCTTATACTTCTTCTCGTCTGCTTTAATTAATTAGTTCTAGCGTTTTGCGTTAGCCTAAATAGCTAGGTCGATCTGCCTATTAAGTAAAGGCGTTTTAGGCAGAAGGATTAAGAGGGAGTACTTAGCAAAAGCAGGGAGGTCGTTAGGCTAAATAAGCTTTCGAGCAGTATAGTTAAGTAGTAGTTTCTTTTTAGCTAGCTAGTATAGGCTAATAAAGAGATCCTAGGCATAATTAGTAACTTAGAAAGTCTCCTAGGGAAAGGACTAGCTATTAATTATAAGGGTTATAATTAACTGCTTACGCATAGGACTAGCTAGGCGGCCTTAGAAATCGACTAAAGGGACTAGACTAACTAGGACGAGTTTAGCATTAAGGCGTTTAACGGCCTGCTTAGCGAATTAGCGACTAATAAGGAAATAGGCATCTGCTTTAGTATTATATAGAGATAAGGCTTAAAGAGCGATTCTATTAATTTAAACTTAACTATTAATAGTAAACGACTCTCCTACCTTCCTCTTTATACGTAAGACCTTTAGGACTATTAAGGAGCCTTATAATAGTCCTACTCTTTTCCTAAATCCGAGTCTTTAAAAGTAGTTAGCAGTAGCGTTAGCGTCCTCCTTAAGCCCGAGATCTAGGCTTAGTCGGAGCAATCTTTAGCTATATAGCCTTTCTTTCTATAGATAAAGCACGTGCTATTATCCTAGTAGGCCTTTTTTTTATCCTTAAAGAGAGCCTTGCCTTTTTCCTTAGATATTATTATTAGGGTCTTCTTATTTTCCCCTGCTAGCTTATTTTTATAGCAGGGAGTACGACTACTTGCTTGCTAGGTCTCCTATTAGATAGTATCTCTCTTTTAGCAATAGACCGAGTCCTTAATATAGCTGTAAAAGTTTTCGTAGGAGAGGCTATTATCCTTAGTCTTAGTTAATAGGCTAGAGTCTAGGTTAGTTAGAAAGTAGTCCTAAAGCGTATACTTTATTTAATTAAATAGTATATAGGTCTTAGTAGCTAGGTTATCGAATTCCGCGATAAATTCCTAGATTTCCTATTTGCTAGAAATCGAGAAGTTTAAATAGCAGAGGCGATTAGTAGCCTTTACAAACTTATTCGGATTGCTATAGGCGGACTCGAGATACTAAATTATCTTAGCTAGTCTAGAGAAGGGTTATTCTATAAAGTCGTACCGGGTCTTAAGGGTCTTATAGGCCTTGCCCTTGAGGGAGCGAAATAAAAAGCCTATCCTATTTTCCTTATCCCGGAAGGTGGCCTTATTAGTCCTTATCTTGTCTTTTAGGTTAGTTAGAAAGGCGTTAAACTCGCCCTTTTTTCCGGAGAACGTTCTAATATCCTTATAGCGGATCTTAGCCGAGTTAGAGTAAGCTAGGTTTAGTTATCTAATAGTAGCAAAGATAGGCTATACGGCCTTTCTAGAGGGGATAAAAGCAGTAGATCGATCCGCAAAGGCTATCGAGGCTTCTTTATAGCAGGCAGGCTTAGGGGTCTATTAACTCTATAAGTTAGCAATCTGCTGCTAGAGAGCCGCTAACTAGGACTATAGGTCCTAGTTAGTTAGGGTTATTAAGGAAAAAGCTATAATTAAATAGTCTTCGTCCTTAATATTATAATCTTAGTCTTAGGGGTTATATTCTAATTCTCTCGAGGCTAATTTTGCAAAGCGTTAAGGAAAAGTCTAGTCTTAGCTTCTAGATATATATTAGGAAGCGGGTCTAAGTCTTAGGTCTTGTTCCTCGGAGCCTGATTAAATAGTTTAAAGGGTCCGGGAGTCTTCTAGGGTCTTAGCTGCCTATCTTAGTAATAGAAGGTCGTGGTCTTAGTCTTAAGTCGTATTATACGGGTATTTTGCGTCTTCGTATAGGATATAAGGCTAATACGTATTTATAAACCGCTTATTAGCAATATATTAATCTTAGAATAGTATAACGGCCTTGAAATAATAAGTGAATATATTATAGGCACTATAAATAAAGATTCTAAAATAAAGAGAAAAGAGGAAAAGGGGCTAAAGCTGTGCGCACTAAGAAAGACTATATATACTGCTATACGTAATCCAGGGTCTGTTAAGGCTATAATTAAATAGTTAGTGCCC
Source organism: Ophiocordyceps polyrhachis-furcata BCC 54312 (assembly GCA_001633055.2). Lineage (NCBI taxonomy): Eukaryota > Fungi > Ascomycota > Sordariomycetes > Hypocreales > Ophiocordycipitaceae > Ophiocordyceps > Ophiocordyceps polyrhachis-furcata. The sequence continues at coordinate 848,302 of LKCN02000001.1, read as the reverse complement.
TTGTAACTGGTCTTGTAGATACGTGGCCTAAAGGGTTAGTATTTGTGCGGCGCGTAATAATTTACTAGGGGATGCTCTAATAGTTAAAGAAAAGGAATTATTAAGAGAGAATTAAAGGGAAGGTAAGGCATTAGTCTATCTCTTAGTCGGGAAATCGGCTGCGAAGAATCTTAAGGCAATTTTAATAGTCTAATTTTATTATTCGGATAGTCTATTAGTCTATAGATAATAGGCCGTTAATATAAGGAGTTTAGTCCTAAAGGCTAACTAGAGTAATTTCTAGAATTCCGAAGTAAATTTAGGGTCTCGATCCGAAATAATTTAACAAGGCAATCCCTAATTGCAATAGATAAGTTTAAAATATAACCTCTAAGCCTATTTTTTAGCTATAAAGCATTCGTATCTGGGAATAAGAATACATATTTTAGAGAATTTATTAGTAACTATAAGGAGGGAATTATAAAACTTCCCTTCTAGTTTAGCCTAAGGGGAATTTTCTAAGGAGACTATAGGAAATCTAGTAACGAAATCCATAGCAATAGTATAAAATAGTATAGCTAGGGAATAAATCGGAACTATTTTACCTAGAGGGAGTTACTAGTTAGTCTAATTGCGTTTATAAGTATTATAACTATTAATAAATTAGTTAATTCTCCTTTTTAAATAGGTAACTATAAAACTAGAGGAGAGTTCGGCCTATATTCGGCATTAGCTAGTATAAAATTTCCGGAGATAATATTTAGAAATCAGTTTATTAGCGCAGTTTTCTAGAATATAGAGTCTTTTTTAGCTATCCGCGTTTTCGAGAAATAACAGACTATAAGATTAGGTAAAAGTAAGTCCTTCCTTAGCATTATTATTACTAAGTTATTTAAGGATCTAACCCTATTAAGGGTCTTATCGATATCTACTAGTAATTTATTATTAGAATTCGTTACTTATAATAGCTTCTAACGCGATTAAAACGTAGTTAGTATTAATATTATCTTCCTAGATATCTTCTAACTCTCTATTACCTTTTTCCAGGGCAGCTTTTAATAGCAGTCGGGAGAGTAAATTAGCTAGGATATTAAAAGCGCTAGGAATATAACGAACTTCTAAGGGGTATTAGCTTAAGTATTAGGATATAATAGTAAGAAGATTATTGCTCCTTATGCTAGTTATAAAAAGGGAAGTTTGCTTAATAATAGCGGAAATAGCTATATAGTTAGTAAAAACGATAATCTTAGGTTTCTATATGCTAATTAAGTATATTCGCAGTTTCCTATAAGTCTAGATAAGGCAAGCGATTTCGAGCTTAGTTAGCTAGTATCTTAATTTAGCGGGTTTAAGAGATCGACTAAGGTAAAAGATAGGCCGGATCGATTGCCTAGGCAGAGCTAAGGTCGGTTTCTAAGATTCTTTATTATTAAGATAAAATAAGTATATAGCGAAACTATTCTCTTAGGATATATCGATTTGCAGGAAGAGCTATTAATTAGGGAAGAATTAACTTAGAGCAGTATTACTATAGAAGGCATTCGTTATATTATAAAAGGCGTCCTTTTCTTCCTAAGTTAGGATAATCTTTAAATAGAAAGTAAAAGTATTTCTCTTTAGACTAGTAATAGGGGCATTGGATTCTTATCCTTTACGAAATATAAGTATTTTGCGTTTCTATAGTAGTTCGATCTATTATGCGAAGCAGGGAATAAAGTATTGCATCTATCTAATAAGTCCGATCTACTGCTTAAGGCGCTATAATATGCTTAAAAACTTAATATTACGTAATGCTTTAATATAAGATTGCGTATTTATAAGGAAAAAGCTATTAATATAATACCCTAATATCTTAACTAAAGGGTAGGCTAAGAAGCTTTTTAGTACTAATAAAGAAAGGTTTATACTAACGAAAAGGTTAAAAATAGCTAATAAATATTTAATATAATCTTCTAGAGTATTCGAAAAGATAATAATATCGTTAGTATATCCGGCTATATAATCTTTATAAAGGCGAAGAATATAGTTAACAAAACGTTATGCATAAGCTAGCGAGTTTTTATACCCTATAAGAGCTATAGTAGCTTTTTCGAGTCTATAGTAGGAAATAATCGTAAATTGTTCTTAGTAATCTAGAAAAATAAGGAATTAGTAAAAGAAACTTCGAGCATTAATTACTAAAATAATCTTTTTGCTAGCGAGCTTATAGATTATATCCTATAGAATTAGTATTAGATAGGCGTCTAGAACTATAATACTATTTAAAGCTCGGAAATTATTTATAACTCGTAGTTTACTTTTACGCTAGACTATAAAGCAAGGGCTAGCGAAAGGGGAAGCTTGCAAAGCCTATTCTATCTTGCTTTAGGAATATATATTATTATATTTTTTGTTAAGAAAGTCCTAATCGGGTTTATTTAAAGGATAAGGATATAAACCGAGTTTCTTTTTATACTAGTTATTAATAAGGGGAATTCGAAGGAAATATTCTTTAGGGAGATTAATTAGCCCTATATCTTCCTATAATTTAGGGAGAGAGTTAACGAGTTGCTTTACTTTAGATACTAGGTTATAGTTAAGAGCATAAATCTTAATACTATATTCCCCCTCGATTTCCGGGATATTAGGAACTTTAGAAATACTAAAATAGTAAGGTTAACTAGGGTCTAGAATATTAATAAGAGGCATAGGGTCCTTTTAATTATTATTTTAAAAGCTATTTAATAAAATATCTAGTTTAGAATATTTATCGAAAGTCGAGGTTAGTTGCTAAATATATTCTAGAACTAAGAAAGAAAAATTATTATTAAGATCGAGGATAACGCTAATTTTTTCCTTGCGTTTAAAGGAGATTAGGCGATTGCTAGAATTAAAAATAGTAATATAAAAACAATCGCGAATAATTAAACTAGAGAGCGATAAAGAATTAGGAAAGAAGATAAGGTTGTAATCGATAAGCGGGTTATTTACTAAAGTTAGAATCGTTCCGGAAGAATAAGGTGCAATTATAGCAGGTAAAGCTGCTAATATATATCGCTAGATTGCTAGTCCCCGTTTAGTAGAATAATATTCGACTTATAATCCGCTATAAAGCTTAATCCGAATTTCCTAATACGAGTTAAGGATATTAAGGCTATAGGGAATAGAGAAGTCCTATCCTAATAAAAGGCTAGCGGATAAGGATTTAATAACCTAAGCTCCGACTATAAACTTGCTAATATAGAATTTATTATTTATTTTGCTAGGAATATAAAGAGTAAAAGTAGCCTAACTAAGAGTTTTAGTTAAGCCTTTGCTAATACTATTTAAGTAATAGATAATATTATCGATTTTAATATCTTCGAATTAATTAAGGAGATTATTTCTAATAGCTAATCTACTAGCACTAGTATCTATATAAATTTCTATAGTATCTAAAGGGCTGTATTTGCTATACGCTAAGATCTAAGCGTAAGTAAAACGGGAAGGTTAGTCTAGACGGGAATCCTTAGTCTAAGGGGATGCAGTAATAATAGGCAGGCCGTCTAGAATATAGTACGGATCTAAAGGTTTAGTCTTAAGCTATTTATAATCCGGAATAAAGAAGCATAAGTCGTTAGCTAGTTATTAGTTAGCGTTGGATTCCTTAGAAGATAATTTATTAATATTAGAGTATTATTCTAATACTAAGAGAATTTAGTCCTTTATTTCCGAAGAGATAGTAAAGGAACCTTCTTTTATTAAATCTTAGGCAGCGAGATTATAAGCTAAGTTAATAATAATAGGGTTGGATTTAGAACTAGTATTATTATCCTTTTTTATAAAAAGGGGTTTATTATTAAAGGAGACCCTTTTATTAGAAGGAGGTTAATAGTTATTCGGGGTTTTTATTAAAGAGTCGCTAAAATATCGTTAATTTCCGGGATTTCTAGACTATAAAGGATTCGATTATTAAATTTAACTAACTATTAGCTTATCCTAACGTCTAGAAGGTCGTTCTATAGATGCATATTAGGCCGCGTTGTTTTAGAGATAACCCTATATTCCGCGAGTAAGCTTAGTTTGCAAATTTAGGATTATTCTTTTGCATTTATAAGCCTATTTATTAAGGGTATTATTACCTATAGGCTAGCGGAAGGTTTCCTAGAGAAGGATATCTAAGCAAGAGAAGACTATTATTAAAATAGATTATTCGGGATATTAGGCAGCGCAGGCTATCCTTTTTATCTTAGAAACCTATAAATAGAAGTCTTTACTAGCTAGAATATCTTAGGATATAAAGATCTTATATTATATAGCTTAAGCAGTAATATTAGATTAAATAGCAAAACGTTTCTAAAAAGTTATTACCTATCCTTTTATTCCTTATCTAGGCAAGGTAAGTTCTAAATAAGTACGAGAATTAAGATCTCTAGAGTACTATTCTATAGTATATCTATAAAGGAGAGAAGGGATTAGTCGAGCTAGTTCGTCTGCGTATTTATTGCTTTAAGCAGCTATACGTTATAAAGTATTAGTAAATCTATTAATACTATAGTAAATAATAGTTCGATTAGTTTCCTCGATCTAGTCGAATATAATATTAAAAGCACTAGCTAGTTTAAAGCGCCTAATATTTTTAGCTTAGAGGCAAACTTAATAGGAAATTAGCTTCTCTAAAAGGGCTCTCTAATTAGAATAAGGATTATTATTAGGATAAGATCCGCTATATTTAGGAGGATCGTTTAATATTTTCTAAAGAATAGTCCTAACTATTTCCGCTAGAACTTATTTATTAATAAGAGAAATAAAAGGATCTTAAATATTTTTAGTCGATAGTTCGGGGTATAGCAGTCTAGTTAAAAGACCTGCTTTCTAAAATACTTCTAGTTGCTTTCCTTTTCCTCTATTATTACTTATTTCTTTAAGGAAGAGTTAAATATTAGGGGGTTAATAATAAAAAGGGATATTAGGGAGAAAAAGGGTTCTATAAGGAGTATATAGAAATTAATTTACTCGGTCGAAGAGTTAATCTCTATTAGAAATAATATCTAAGTTAGTAAGGAATATATTTATCGCTTTTAGAAGATCTAGTCTATTAAGGTCGTCCTAGCAAGAGGAATATCGTTATATAGGTCTTATTTCCCTATATTTTAAGACAGGAAATAATCCTTTAAATAAGTATTATTTACCTGCCTTATAGTATAAGTTAAAGGCAAGTATTTCTTTAGCATAAGCTAAGCTTTCTTATTCGAGGATCTTAAGAAGGTAATCTAAAAAGGCGGATCGAACGTTAGGCGTATAAATATAGGTATAGTAAAGTTTCCTTCCAAGCTAAATATCTATACTTATATAGCCGTTAATAAATACGTTTAGGTCCGACTTACTATCCTAATAGCTAGAGATTAGTAAGTAGGTAAATATAATATAGAATTGCTACTAGTTAATATATACTTGTGTATATAGACGTCTAGGTAGATAAGAATAATAGGCTAGCTACTAGTCGTAAAATATAGTTTAGCTGCTATAAATATTATAAGCATAAATAAAGGTTTTTTAAGAATAAATATCGTATAATTAAAAAAGACTATTTTTTTATCTAGGGAATATTTAAGGATATAAGTATCCTAAGTAAAGAATATTTATTTATAGAAATCTCCTAGCGCGTATACTAGCAGAGATTTTATAGGGGGTTTCTAGAGGGGATTTCCTAGAGATTTCTAGAGGGGATTTCTTAGAGATTTCCGGAGGGGATTTCCTAGAGATTTCTAGAGGGGATTTCCTAGAGATTTCCAGAGGGGATTTCCTAGTAATTTCCGGAGGGGATTTCCTAGAGATTTCCTAAGAGGATTTCCTAGTAATTTCCCGAGAGGATTTCCTAGTAATTTCCCGAGAGGATTTCCTAGTAATTTCCTAAGAGGATTTCCTAGAGATAAGATTAAATAATTGTTAGAAAGGAAGAATAAGAGAATTATATAGGATTGGACTGAGTATAGCTTGTCCCGTATTAGCTATAAGGCAGGAGGCAATATAGGCAGGGTCTATAGAATTATTAAGGGTCGAGGAACTATTTAATTAAAGCAGAGAGAGAGGATTCTTAATATTTTTACTAAGTACTACTATTAAAAGGGCTATACTAATTAAAGCATACTAGGAAGAGTTATACGCAAAGTCTAGCGCTAGCAAATAATTGCTCTAGTTATCTTAATGCTTATTAATATAGAAGCATAGCCTTTAATCTAAATACTAGTTTGTAACTTTAACGCTACTTTATATTTATAAGTAAAGGGCGCTATTATAATAATGCTTTATACTAGTAAGGTTATTAATTCTTTTTAGGAATAATAAAATAAAAGGACTAGTATTATCTATAATCTAAGCAGTTAGCAGGCTAAAAAAGCAGTATAAGTGCTAGAAGTAATAGCTAGCAAGGGTCTTTAAAGTATTATTCTTTTTCCTAAGCAATATAGTAATAATCCGGCTAAGCTTGCAAATAAAAGTCTAGATATAGTTATATCTATAGCGGTCTATAAGTATAGTTTTTCTATTGCAAGCAATATGCTCCTAAATAGCGGTTAGTACTAGTAAAGGGTATAGGAGTCTAGGGGTCTTATTATAAGGGGTTTTATTTTTGCAATAGTTGTAGTAGTTATAGATATACTTTTAGACGTCCTGCTTTATCTAGGGCTAGTAGTAGTCCTATTATAGTACTTTAATTATTTTATTTTAGCCTTTATAAGCAAAGATTAGAAGTTTATAAGCCTTATAAATTAAAGCTATATAAAGGAATAGTCGTCTATTAGCAGTCTATTCTAAGATAATTAAGTACTTGCTATAGTAGCCGAGTTCTTAAATCGCGTTTTCTTCTTAAATAAGTATAGCAAGGTTAGCACTATAAAGGGTTATAGTATTAAGTATACGAATCGGGGCGATTATAAGGGTAACTTCCTAGAAGTCGAAACTAAGAGACTCTAGCTTAATTAATTAGCTTATCTATTCTTCTTTTTCTCTAGCTTTAACTATAGGGAGTTCGACTATCTTACGCAAGAGAGTATTAGCAGCTATATTTAGTTAGCTAAAGCGATAAAGGAAATAGATATCGAATTAAGCTAAGAAGTTAGACTAATAGACTTATTAGACTAAGAGTAGCCTTTTTATTAAGAAATATACTAGGGCCTTATAGTCTATAATAATATCGAACTTCTAACTAAGGAGTTCTAGGTAGAAGTGCTTAAGGCTCTATATAATAGCGAGGAGCTTATAGTCTTAGATCGGGTAGGCATATTTAGCAGGGGATATAGTCTTAGAAAAAAAGCCTATAGGCTTCTAAGTTAAGTCGGTCTGCTATTGCTATAGAATACTAGCGGTTGTATTCTAGGAGGCATTAGTTTTAAGTCGGGTTAATAGTTTAGGATAAAAGAAAGCGAGAATAAAAGCCTTAGTCGCAAGCTTCTTTATTTAATTAAATGCTTTACGCTATTCTAGTCCGAGTTTAAAAAGCATATTATAAGGGTCTGGCCTAGTGCTACTGCAGAATAGCGACCTAAATAGTAATAACAAAGATAAAGAAAAAGAAAGGAAGGACACAACGTGTAGTAGGGGGGTAGGGCTATATACGCGCGGCCCGTACGCGTAGATAAGTCATCCTCGCGTAGTATAATAAGATCCGGGCAAAGCCCGGATCCTTTATATACCCCCCCGGCCACGGTTACCCCGCCTAATATAAGAGAGCGGAAAAAACAAAATCCGCATATCGCCCCAACCTACTATAACCTAGGGATTAAAATAAAACAATACGGACGCGCACCCCCTATAATATCTATAACGGCCTTAAAATAACAAGTAAATATATTATAGACACTATAAACAAAGATTCTAAAATAAAGAGAAAAGAGGAAAAAGGGGGCATAAAGCTATGCGCACTAAGAAAGACTATATATACAGCTACACGTAATCCAGGGTCTATTAGGGCTATAATTAAATAGTTAGTGCCCTTATAACTAGTCTTATAGATACGTAGCCTAAAGGGTTAGTATTTATGCAGCGCGTAACACTACCCCCTAAATAAGGCCTTAATATGCCTATTAAGGCAGGTATCTCTGGACGCAGGAAGGTGCTTTAGTTATTATTGCACGGTTATTATCGTCGTTATTATTATATAGTTTATTAGCCGCGGCCGCTGCTAACTACTTAGTTAAATTTTTAAGGGGCCTAGGGGTATTAACGTAACGGTTATAGTACTCTTTTAAAGCAATAGGCGCGTTCTTAAAATTTCGCGCGGGATACTACGTATTATTAGGATTATAGCCCTGCTATTATACCTAATACTCTAAACGCTAGTTCCTCCCTATAATACGAGAACGGAGAATATAATCGACTTCCTACTCGGGTATACTATAGACTTCCTTAGGTTTAAAAAGCGGAACTATTAAATTAGGCAACGGGTTATCTAGGGCCTTATAGAGCCGGTTAGTATAGAATAAGTTAGTTATCTTATAGCTATCTAGCAGGTCGAGAATATAGCTAAAGCCTTTCTCGGTAGTAATCGTAAATAGACCGGACTATTAGGTATTAAGACGAGTTATTAAGGCGACTATACTAAATCCCTTCTATCGTAGGAAGACTTTATCCCTAATAGTAAAGTCTATAGGACGTCTCTTCTTATTAGCCTATTATTTTTGCTAAGCCTAGGTTCGGGCTATAGCGTTATAAGCCTATTACTATACCTCCTATACTCGAGCTATAAGGCGGGAGGCGATATAAGCAGGGTCCGTAGAATTATTAGGGGTCGAAGAACTATTTAATCGAGGCAGAGAGAGAGGATTTCTAACGTCTCTGCTAAGTGCTACTATTAAAAGGGCTATACTAATCGAAGCGTGCTAGGAAGAGTTATACGCGAAGTCTAGCGCTAGCAGATAATTGCTCTAGTCGTTTTAATGCTTATCGATATAAAAGCGTAGCCTCTAATCTAGATACTAGTTCGTAACCTTAACGCTGCTTTATATTTACGGATAGAGGGCGCTACTATAGCAATGCTTTATACTAGTAAGGTCGTTAATTTTCTTTAGGAATAACGAGATAAAAGGACTAGTATTATCTATAATCTAAGCAGTTAGTAGGCTAAAGAAGCAGTACAGGTGCTAGAAGTAATAGCTAGCAAGGGTCTCTAAGGTATTATTTTTTTTCCTAGGCAATATAGTAATAATCCAGCTAAGCTTATAGATAAAGGTCTAAACGTAGTTATATCTATAACGGTCTATAAGCATAGTCTTTTTATCGTAAGCAATATGCTCCTAAATAGCAGTCGGTACTAGCAAAGGGTATAGGAGTCTAGGGGTCTTATTATAGGGGGTCTTGTTTCTGCAATAGTTATAGCAGTTGCGGATATACCTCCGGATATCCTGCTTTATCTAAAGCTAGTAGTAGTCCTATTATAGCACTTTAATCGTTTTGTTTTAGCCTCTATAAGCAAAGATTAAAGGTTTATAGGCTTTGCGAATTAGGGCTATGCGGAGGAATAGTCGTCTATTAGCAGTTTATTCTAGGACGATTAAGTGCTTGCTATAGTAGCCGAGTTCTTAAATCGCGTTTTCTTCTCGAATAAGCGTAGCGAGGTTAGCACTATAAGGGGTTATAGTATTAGGTATACGAATCGAGGCAATAAAAGGGGTAACTTCCGGGAGGTCGAAACTAAGGGACTCTAGCTTAATTAATTAGTTTATCCGTTTTTCTTTCTCCCTAGCCTTAACTATAGGGAGTTTAACTATCTTGCGTAAGAGAGCATTAGCGGCTATATTTAGTTAGCTAGGGCAGTAGAGGAAACGGATATCGAATTAAGCTAGGAAGTTAGACTAATAGACTTATTAGATTAAGAGCAGCCTTTTTATCGAGAAATATATTAAGGCCTTATAGTCTATAATAACGTTAAATTTCTAACTAAGGAGTTCTAGGTAGAAGTATTTAAGGCTCTAAATAATAGCGAGGAGCTTACGGTCTTAGATTAGATAGGCGCGTTTAGTAGGGAATATAGTCTTAGAAAAAAAGCCTATAGGCTTCTAGGTTAAGTTAGTCTATTATTGCTATAGCATACTAGCGGTTGCGTTCTAGGAGGCGTTAGTCTTAAGTTAGGTTAGCAGTTTAAGATAGAAAAAGGCGAGAATAGGAGCTTTAGTTGCAAGCTTCTTTATTTAATTAAATGCTTTGCGCTATTCTAGTCCGAGTTTAAAGGGCGTGTCCTTCTTAAGCAGTCGGTTTAAGGGTTTAGCAGTCGCGCTAGCGTAATAGCAGAAGATCCGGATAAAGTTGCAAAGACTTATAAAAGAGCGTATAGCTTTATAGTCTTTAAGGTCTTTAAACTTCTAATCTATAATAGCCTATACCTTATAAAGGTCGATACTAAGTCCTACGCTAGCGTATAGCATTACGCTAAAGTAGTTAACCTTAGTAATATTAAACTAAGACTTCTTAATATTACCCTATAGATTAGCCTAATAAAAGCGCTAGATAACTTTATAGTATTTAATTTAATAGTCTTCCTCGTTATTATTATCTATATAGATTAGGACGTTATCTACGTATGCACTAGCATTAATATGCGCTTGCGCGTATAGACGTCTAGGTAGACAAGAATAACGGGCTAGCTACTAGTCGTAAGGTATAGTTTAGCTATTATAAATATTATAAGCATAAATAAGTATCTTTTAAGAATAAATATTATATAATTTAAAGAGACTGTCTTTCTATCTAGGAATATTTAGGGATATAAGTATCCTAAGTAAAGAATATTTATTTACGGAAATCTCCTAGCGCGTATACTAGCAGAGATTTTATAGGAGGTTTCTAGAGGGGATTTCCTAGAGATTTCCGGAGGGGATTTCCTAGAGATTTCCGGAGGGGATTTCCTAGAGATTTCCGGAGGGGATTTCCTAGAGATTTTCGGAGGGGATTTCCTAGTGATTTCCGGAGGGGATTTCCTAGAGATTTCCAAAGGGGATTTCCTAGTAATTTCTAGAGGGGATTTCCTGGAGATTTCCCGAGAGGATTTCCTAGTAATTTCCCGAGAGGATTTCCTAGTAATTTCCTAAGAGGATTTCCTAGAGATAAGATTAAATAATTATTAGAAAGGAAGAATAAGAGAATTATATAGGATTGGACTAAGTATAGCTTATCCTATATTAATCTCCCCGGGGCGAAAGAGAAGCTAATATCCCTATTAGTAAAACGGGAGGGAAGAGTTATATATAATAAGGATGGGTTATATTTGTTAGGGACGTCGAGTTGCACTCGAAGGCTTATCTGTATTATAAATCCGATATACCTAACTCCTGGAAATTAATAGAAAAGAAAAAAAAAAATTAGAGGACGAGTTAAGGCGTTAGATAAAAGGAAATAAGATAAGAAATATTGGATTCTTATATTAAGATAAGGATAATAGTTAAGGAAAAAAGGAAGAGAGAATAGAGAAAAGAAAAAGAAGAAAAAAAAAAAAAAAAAAAGAGATAATTAATTCTCGTTATTAATTTTAACGAAGTTAAGCGGCTTTAAGTTTAATTTATAACGGGGCGTTAGGTTTAGAATGCCCTTAAAGCCGTATAATTCTTTAGCGATATTAGTCGGCGGCGTTATAACAAGGTAGAGGATATTATATAAGGGAATGCTACCTGGATTTATATCTATCGTTATGCCTTCGATTAAACTACTTGCGTAAGAGACTAGATAATTAATAGCGATAGCAGGGATAGTATTAATAGTATCGTTGGCTAGAGGGTTGGACTAAATATCGGCGCTAACGTAGGGGTTCTAGCTAGTGCTATTTAAAAACGTAAGCAGCTTCTAGGTAGTTTTAAGAGCAGCACGTTTATTAGTAAATGCATTAACTTTAGCCGTTTCTTTGCGCAGAGTATTTAGGCTAGAATAATCCTGCAAAACGTAAATTAAAGGGAGAAATATAACAACCTAGTCGGAATTAATGCCTAGCATTTTAGCCACGTAGGAAAGGGATAGTTTTTTATTAATTTAAGCGAGGACTTCTTTAATTATCGTAGCCTATATAAAAGCAACGTTAGGGTTAGTAAAAACTATAGCTTAGTTGCCTGCGTATACGATAAAGCAGTCGTTAGAATATTTAATAACTATAACCGGGGCGATATAGTATTATATAAGTATTTAAGGTTCGATGCTATTATCGGAATCGTTATTAATAACCTTCTAAAATCGTTTAGCTAAAGAGGATTAATACGATAGAGTCGCCAGCGTAATAGCGGGGCGTTATCGCTTAGGGGTGCTAAGAACTAGAGTAGGTATAGGAGCGGATATAGTCGAATAACGGGCTAAGGTGCGTCTAAATAGTAGTAGTGTATTTAAGGTAGTTGTTTCTTTCTCTATAGCTTCGAGAGCTATCTTCTCTATTTTTCTAAGGCAGTCCTAGTAGTTTAGAATATCTAAAACTTTCTTAATTTTATTAAGCTCTGCTAAATCCTAAGTAATTTCCCTTAATACTAAGCCCTTAATATAGTCCTTAGCTACTTCTAGGAGCGCGTATGCTCTATAGAAATTGCGGCCTAGTTAGTTAGAAATAGGGAAAATATTGCTATTAATATTATTTAGTAAGGATAGTAGGGTAGGTCGGCCTTAGCGAGGCGGCAATAGGGTAGATAGGGCAGCGGGAGTTGCTATAGCTTAACGCGTTTAGCGATAGGAAGAGGGCATATTATCGTTATCGGATAATAGATTAGTGTCTTTAGAGTTAGAATCGTAATTATCTAGGAGTCGTTATCCGTTTGCGTTATCTACTAGCTTTTAATCGACTTAATATATATAACTATCTAACTAGCCGAAAGAAAGATTAAAACCTTCTAAACGCAGAGCATGTTTCTAAGAAGTAAATAGAGTTTTATTAGCTTGCTTCCAACTATTAAACTTAGTATTAGAGGATTTAAATAACGCCTAGAGCTCTAAAAGATTGCTAAATAGCTAGATAGCTTATTAAAAACCTTTAAATATAACTTTAGGTAGCGAACGAATAAGCTTCTTATAGAAATCTCTTCTATAGTCCTTATCTCTTAATTTAAAGACGTTAGAGCAAGGTAGGATTATAGGAAAAGGACTTATAAATAAAAAGGATAAAAACTTATAAAACGGTAGGCGAAGGAAAGAAGGGTACAGCAGAAAGCAAAGAAAAGGTCGGAGGGGGAAAATAAACGGAAGCGCGTAGTAGTAGAAGCGTGGAGAAGGGTAAGGAAGACTATGCGTATAATATAGTAGGTAACGAGATATTCGCGACGCGTTGCTAGGTAACGCGGTTTATTTTTTTACCTAGCTCTTTAACCCTATATTCCTGAAGATCTTTCTCTCTTTTTTATTATATCTTCTCTAAACGGGATTAAAGCTCGGCTCTGGTTTTCTTAAATTCGTCGATTATATTGGATTGCTAGAAGTCTCTAGAGGCAACCTATTAATTATAACTGCTAGGGTATCCTTTCTAATAGACTAAGTATTCGGTCCTTGCTATGCCCTTGCTGCGTTTAATCTTGCGGATATTAAGAATCCGGTCGACTTTATAATTTTCCGTATTAGGTTCTAGTCCTAGTCGTTCCGCAGGAGCTTTAGCGGGTTAAAGTTAAATAATAGATACTATAGGATAAATATTAAGCGATTTATCGAGGTCGAGTCGATAGGCAAGGTGTCTAACGCGTTTAATAATACGAAAGGGGCTAGTTTATTATTTAGCGAGTTTAGCAACGCGTCCGTTAGTAACCTAATATCCTTTGCTAAGTTTAAGCTAGACCTAATTATCGGGTTTAAACTCTAGTTTATAATGCTTCTTATCGTAATAGCGCTTTATAGCAGCCTAAGCGCAAGCGATAGAAATCACCGCTTTATCTTTAAGAGCATTCCTTAATTTAGGGGAGGCTTAGTCGCTAAGGTATCGAAGGCTATTATCTATACGAAAACCGGTTAATAATTTACTAGGGGACGCTCTAATAATTAAAGAGAAGGAATTATTAAGGGAGAATTAAAGCGAAAGTAATGCGTCGGTTTATCTTTTAGTCGGGAAATCAGCTATAAAGAACCTAAGGGCAATTTTAACGGTCTGATTCTATTGTTCGGAAAGTCTATTAGTCTAGGGATAATAGGCTATTAATATAAGAAGTTTAGTTTCGAAGGCTAACTAGAGTGATTTCCAGAATTCCGAAATAAACTTAGGGTCTCGATCCGAAATAATTTAACGAGGCAGTCCCTAATTGCAACGGATAAGTTTAAAATGCAACCTCTAAGCCTATTCTTTAGCTATAAAGCATTCGTATCTAGGAATAAGGATGCATATTTTAGAGAATTTATTAGTAACTATAAGGAGTAAATTATAAAACTTCCCTTCTAGTTTAGCCTAAGGGGAATTTTCCGAGGAGACTATAGGAAGTCTAGTAACGAAATCTATAGCAATAGTATAAAATAGTATAGCTAGGGAATAAATTAGAACTATTTTACCTAGAGGGAGTTGCTAGTTAGTCTAATTGCGTTTATAGGTATTATAACTGTTAATAAATTAGTTAATTCTCCTTTTTAAACAGGTAACTACGAAACTAGAGGAGAGTTCGGCCTATATTTAGCATTAGCTAGTGTAAAACTTCCGGAGATAATATTTGGAAATTAGTTCGTTAGCGCAGTTTTCCGGAATACAGAGTCTTTTTCGGCTATCCGCGTCTTTAAGAAATAACAGACTATAAGATTAGGTAAAAGCAAGTCCTTCCTTAGCATTATTATCGCTAAGTTGTTCGAGGATCTAACCCTATCGAGGGTCTTATCGATATCTACTAGTAATTTATCGTTAGAATTCGTTACTTATAATAGCTTCCGACGCGATTAAAACGTAGTTAGTATTAATATTATCTTCCTAGATATCTTCCAACTCTCTATTACCTTTTTCCGGGGCGGCTTTTAATAGCAGTCGGGAGAGTAAATTAGCTAGGATATTAAAAGCGCTAGGAATATAACGAACTTCTAAGGGGTATTAGCTTAAGTATTAGGATGCAATAGTAAGAAGATTATTGCTCCTTATGCTAGTTATAAAAGGGGAAGTTTGCTTAATAATAGCGGAAATAGCTATATAGTTAGTAAAGATAATAATTTTAGGTTTCTATATGCTAATTAAGTATATTTGCAGTTTCCTATAAGTCTAGACGAGGCAAGCGATCTCGAGCTTAGTTAGCTAGTATCTTAATTTAGCGGGTTTAAGAGATCGACTAAGGTAAAAAATAGGCCGGATCGATTGCCTAGGCGGAGCTAAGGTCGGTTTCTAAGATTCTTCGTTATTAAGATAAAATAAGCATATAGCGAAACTATTTTCTTAGGATATATTAATTTGCAGGAAGAGCTATCGATTAGGGAAGAATTAACTTAGAGCAGCGTTACTGCAGAGGGCATTCGTTATATTATAAAAGGCGTCCTTTTCTTCCTAAGTTAGGATAATCTTTAAATAGGAAGTAAAGGTATTTCTCTTTAGACTAGTAATAGGGGTATCCGATTCTCGTCCTTTACGGAATATAAGTATTTTACGTTTCTATAGTAGTTCGATCTATTATACGAAGCGGGGAATAAGGTATTGCATCTATCTAACGAGTCTAATCTACTGCTTAAGGCGCTATAATATGCTTAGAAACTTAATATTACGCAATGCTTTAACGCGAGATTGCGTATTTATAAGGAAAAAGCTATTAATATAATACCCTAATATCTTAACTAAGGGGTAGGCTAAGAAGCTTTTTAGTGCTAATAAAGAAAGGTTTATGCTAATAAAAAGGTTAAAAATAGCCGATAAATATTTAATATAATTTTCCAGAGTATCTAAAAAGATAATAATATTATCGATATATCCGGCTATATAATCTTTATAAGGGCGAAGAATATAATCGACGAAACGTTATGCATAAGCTAGCGAGTTTTTATACCCTATAAGAGCTACTATAGCTCTTTCGAGTCTATAGTAGGAAATAATTATAAACTATTCCTAGTAATCTAGATAAATAAGGAATTAGTAAAAGAAACTTCGAGCGTTAATTGCTAAAATAATCTTTTTACTAGCGAGCTTATAGATTATATCCTGCGGAATTAGCATTAGATAGGCGTCTAGGACTATAATACTATTTAAAGCTTAGAGGTCGTTTATAACTCGTAGTTTACCTTTGCGCTAGACTACGAAGCAAGGGCTAGCAAAAGGGGAAGCTTGCAAAGCCTATTCTATCTTGCCTTAGGAATGCATATTATTATGTTTTTTATCGAGAAAGTCCTAATTAGGTTTATTTAAAGGATAAGGATGTAAACCGAGTTTCTTCTTATGCTAGTTATTAATAAGGGGAATTCGAAGGTAACGTTCTTTAGGGAGATTAATTAGCCCTATATTTTCCTATAATTTGGGAAGAGAGTCGACGAGTTGCTTTACCTTAGATACCAGGTTTTAGTCGAGAGTATAAATCTTAACGCTATATTCTCCTTCGATTTCCAGGATATTAGGAACTTTAGAAATGCCGAGATAGTAAGGTTAGCTAGGGTCTAGAATATTAATAGGAGGCATAGGGTCTTTTTAATCGTTATCGTTGTTTTAAAAGCTATTTAATAAGATATCCGGTTTAGAACGTTTATTAAAGGTCGAGGTTAGTTATAGAATAAATTCCGGAACTAAGAAAGAAAAATTATTATTAAGATCGAGGATAACGCTAATCTTTTCTTTGCGTTTAAAGGAGATTAGGCGATTGCTAGAATTAAAAATAGTAATATAAAAATAGTTACGAATAATTAATCCGGAGAGCGATAAAGAATTAGGAAAGAAAATAAGGTTGCGGTCGATAAGCGGGTTATTTACTAAAGATAGAATCGTCCCGGAAGAATAAGGTGCAATTATAGCAGGCGAAGCTGCTAATACATATTGCCGGATTGCTAGTCCTTATTTAGTAGAATAATATTCGACTCGCAATCCGCTATAAAGTTCGATTCGAATTTCCTAACGCGAGTTAAGGATATCGAGGCCATAGGGAATCGAGAAGTCCTATCCTAATAAAAGGCTAGCGGATAAGGATTTAACGACCTAAGCTCCGACTATAAACTTACTAATATAGAATTTATTATTTATTTTTCCGGGAATATAAAGAGTAAAAGTAGCCTAACCGAGAGTTTTAGTTAAGCCTTTTCCGATACTATTTAAGTAATGGATAATATTATCGATTTTAATATCTTCGAAGCGGTCGAGGAGATTATTTCTAATAGCTAATCTACTAGCACTAGTATCTATATAAACTTCTATAGTGTCTAAAGGGCTATATTTGCTATACGCTAAGATTCGAGCGTAGGTAAAACGGGAAGGTTATTCTAGATAGGAATCCTTAGTCTAAGGGGATGCGGTAATAATAGGCAGGCTATCTAGAATGCGGTACGGATCTAAAGGTTTAGTCTTAAGCTATTTATAATCCGGAATAAAGAAGCATAAGTCGTTGGCTAGTTACTAGTCGGCGTCGGATTCCTTAGAAGACGATGCATTAATATTGGAATATTATTCTAATGCTAAAAGAATTTAGTCCCTTATTTCCGAAGAGATAGTAAAGGAGCCTTCTTCTATTAGATCTTAGGCAGCGAGATTATAAGCTAAGTTAATAATAATAGGGTTAGATTTAGAACTAGTATTATTGTCCTTTTTTACGAAAGGGGGTTTGTTATTAAAGGAGACCCTTTTGTTAGTAGGAGGTCGACGGTTATCCGGAGTTTTTGTTAAGGAGTCGCTAAAACGTTGTTAATTTCTAGGGTTTCCGGACCGTAAAGGATTCGATTATTAAGTCTAACTAACTATTAGTTTATCCTAACGTCTAGAAGGTCGTCCTATAGATGCATATTAGGCCGCGTTATTTTAGAGACGACCCTATATTCCGCGAGTAAGCTTAGTTTGCAAATTTAGGATTATTCTTTTATATTTATAAGCCTATTCGTTAAGGGCATTATCTCCTATAGGCTGCTAGAAGGTTTCCTAGAGAAGGATATCTAAGCGAGAGAAGACTATTATTAAGATAGATTATTCGGGATATTAGGCAGCGCAGGCTATCCTTTTTATCTTAGAAACCTATAAACGGAAGTCTTTGCTAGCTAAAATATCTTAGGATATAAAGATCTTATATTATATAGCTTAAGCAGCGATATCGAATCGAATAGCAAAGCGTTTCTAGAGAGTTATTACCTATCCTATTATTCCTTATCTAGGCAAGGTAAGTTCTAAATAGGTATAAGAATTAAGATCCCTAGAGTACTATTCTATAGTATATCTACGAAGGAGAGAAGGGATTAGTCAAGCTAGTTTGTCCGCGTATTTATCGCTTTAAGCGGCTACTTATTACAAGGCATTAGTAAACCTATCGATACTATAGTAAATAATAGTTCGATTAGTTTCCTCGATCTAATTAAATATAATATCGAAAGCACTAGCTAGTTTAAAGCGCCTAATATCTTTAGCTTAGAGGCAAACTTAATAGGAAATTAGCTTCTCTAAAAGGGCTCTCTAATTAGAATAAGGATTATTGTTAGGATAAGATCTACTATATTTAAGAGGATCGTTTAATATTTTCTAAAGAATAGTCCTAACTATCTCTGCTAAAACTTATTCGTTAATAGGAGAAATAGAGGGGTCTTAAATATTTTTAGTCGATAGTTCGGGGTTTAGCAGTCTAGTTAAAGGACCTGCTTCCTAAGATACTTCTAGTTGCTTTCCTTTTCCTCCGTTATTACTTATTTCTTTAAGGAAGAGTTAAATATTAGGGGGTTAATAATAAAAAGGGATATTAGGGAGAAAAGGAGTTCTATAAGGAGTATATCGAAATTAATTTACTTAGTCGAAGAGTTAATCTCTATTAGTAATAACGTCTAGATTAGTAAGGAATATATTTATCGCCTCGAGAAGGTCTAGTCTATTAAGGTTATCCTAGCGATAGGAATATTGTTATATAGGTCTTATTTCCCTATACTTCGAGACGGGAAATAATCCTTTAAACGGATATTATTTACCTGCCTTATAATATAAGTTAAAGGCAAGTATTTCTTCGGCACGAGCTAAGCTTTCTTATTCGAGGATCTTAAGAAGATAATCCGAAAAGGCGGATCGAATATCGGGCATATAAATATAGGTATAGTGAAGTTTCCTTCCGAGCTAAATATCTATACTTATATAGCCGTTAGTAGATATATTTAGGTCCGACTTACTATCCTAATAGCTAGAAATCGGTAAGTAGGTAAATATAACGTAGAATTGCTACTAGTTAATATGCGCTTGCGCGTATAGATATCTAGGTAGATAAGAATAACGGGCTAGCTACTAGTCGTAAGGTATAGTTTAGCTACTATAAATATTATAAGCATAAATAAGTATCTTTTAAGAATAAATATTATATAATTTAAAGAGACTATCTTTCTATCTAGGAATATTTAGGGATATAAGTATCCTAAGTAAAGAATATTTATTTATAGAAATCTCCTAGCGCGTGTACTAGCAGAGATTTTATAGGAGGTTTCCGGAGGGGATTTCCTAAAGATTTCCGGAGGGGATTTCCTAGAGATTTCCGGAGGGGATTTCCTGGAGATTTCCGGAGGGGATTTCCTAGAGATTTCCGGAGGGGATTTCCTAGTAATTTCCGGAGGGGATTTCCTAGAGATTTCCGGAGGGGATTTCCTAGTAATTTCCGGAGGGGATTTCCTAGAGATTTCCCGAGAGGATTTCCTAGTAATTTCCCGAGAGGATTTCCTAGTAATTTCCTAAGAGGATTTCCTAGAGATAAGATTAAATAATTATTAGAAAGGAAGAATAAGAGAATTGTATAGGATTGGACTGAGTATAGCTTGTCCCGTATTAAGCATATCGATCGAGGAGGTTATAGAGTTAGGCATTAATAAAGTTCTAGAACTAAGCAGGGCCGACTTTTAATCCGAATAGAAGGACTAACTAATAGAACGTACTAAACCTAGTACGGAATGCTATTAGGTATTCGAAGGCCGGGTCGAGATAAAAGCAGTAGAATGCCTAGATAATATCGATCTTAGAGAAGCGTTTCGCAGATCGGTAGTTAAAAGCAGTACTATTAAGAAAAGGGGCGGGTAAAATACGACTCTTTAGGTAGTCGTTTATCTAATAGTAGTCGATATAAAAATATCGGGCTATAGAGTATAGCTTTAGCGCAAATAGGATAAAAGCAGTATATAGGCTAGCGTTAGGCTTAATAAAACCTATCTTAAGCAGATAATCTATAGTCTCTTTCTCTAATAGCAAGTATTTAATTAGAGTACGATAAGATAGGGGACTAGCTAGGTAGAAGGGTTTCTTAAGTTCTAGCGTAATATTATAACTAGGATAGGGACTCGCAAGAGTATATGCTTCCTTCTTGCTAAAGAAGCCTTCTATATGCGCAAGGGGCTGCGGAATCAGGCTATAGACTAGGGCAATATAATCAGGGTCTTCTCCTGCTAGGAATAGGATCTCTTAGCCTTAATATATACGACTCGCAGGGCTAAGCTTCGCAATTAAGACCTTAGGCAAGTCGGGGTTATCTTCTAAGGGTATAGGCTAGGTTGGTATTAAGGGAGTTAATTCCTCCTATTATATCTATTAGGGATCTTCTTAGACTGCTTGGATTAATTAGTCTTAGCAGTCCTAGTCGTCTTCCTAGGGGTTAGTTAGGTTAAGGGTCTTAGTCTAGGTCAGGATCTAAGCTAGCTTTTTTTTCTTTACAGGCTATATAAAGTTATTATTCTTCTACAAGCGTTAGAGGATCTTATACTTCTTCTCGTCTACTTTAATTAATTAGTTCTAGCGTTCCGCATTAGCCTAAACGGCTAGGTCGATCTGCCTATTAAGTAAAGGCGTCTTAGGCAGAAGGATCGAGAGGGAGTATTTAGCAAAAGCAGGGAGGTTATTAGGCTAGATAAGCTTTCGAGCAGTATAATTAAGTAGTAGTTTTTTTTTAGCTAGCTAGTGCAGGCTAATAAAGAGATCCTAGGCATAATTAGTAACTTAGAAAGTCTCCTAGGGAAAGGACTAGCTATCGATTATAAGGGTTATAATTAATTACTTACGTATAGGACTAGCTAGGCAGCCTTAGAAATCGACTAGGGGGACTAAACTAACTAGGACGAGTTCGGCATCGAGGCGTTTAATAGCCTGCTTAGCAAATTAGCAACTAATAAGGAGATAGGCATCTACTCTAGTATTATAGAGAGATAAGGCTTAAAAAGCGATTCTATTAATTTAAACTTAACTATTAATAGTAAACGACTCTCCTACCTTTCTCTCTATACGTAAGACCTTTAGGACTATTAAGGAGCCTTATAATAGTCCTACTCTTTTCCCGAATCCGAGTCTTTAGAGGTAGTTAGCAGTAGCGTTAGCGTCCTCCTTAAGCCTAAGATCCGGGCTTAGTTAGAGTAATCTTTAGCTATATAGCCCTTCTTTCTATAGATAAAGCACGTGCTATTATCCTAGTAGACCTTCTTTTTATCCTTAGAGAGAGCCTTGCCTTTTTCCTTAGATATTATTATTAGGGTCTTCTTATTTTCCCCTGCTGGCTTATTTTTATAGCGAGGAGTACGACTACTTGCTCGCTAGGTCTCCTATTAGATAGTATCTCTTTTTTAGTAGTAAACCGAGTCCTTAATATAGCTATAAAAGTCTTTATAGGAGAGGCTATTATCCTTAGTCTTAGTTAATAGGCTAGAGTCTAGGTTAGTCGGAAAGTAGTCCTAAAGCATATACTTTATTTAATTAAATAGTATACGGGTTTTAGCGGCTAGGTTATCGAATTCCGCAATAAATTCCTAGATCTCCTATTTGCTAGAAATCGAGAAGTTTAAATAGCGGAGGCGATTAGCGGCCTTTGCGAACTTATTCGGATTGCTATAAGCGGACTCGAGATACTAAATTATCTTAGCTAGTCTAGAGAAGGGTTATTCTATAGAGTCGTATTAGGTCTCGAGGGTCTTGCGGGCCTTGCCCTTAAGGGAGCGAAATAAGAAGCCTATCCTATTTTCCTTATCCCGAAAAGTAGCCTTATTAGTTCTTATCTTGTTTTTTAAGTTAGTTAGGAAGGCGCTAAACTCGCCTTTCTTTCTAGAGAACGTTCTAATATCCTTATAGCGAGTCTTAGCCGAGTTAGAGTAAGCTAGGTTTAGTTATCTAATAGCAGCAAAAACAGGCTATATAGCCTTTCTAAAGGGGATAAAAGCAGTAGATCGATCCGTAAAAGCTATTAAGGCTTCTCTATAGCGGGCAGGCTTAGGGGTCTATTAGCTCTATAAGTTAGCAATCTGCTGCTAGAGAGCAGCTAACTAGGACTATAGGTCCTAGTTAGTTGGGGTTATTAAGGAAGAAGCTATAATTAAATAGTCTTTATCCTTAATATTATAATCTTAGTCTTAGGGGTTATATTCTAATTCTCTCGAGGCTAATCTTACAGAGCGTCGAGGAAAGGTCTAGTCTTAGCTTCTAGATATATATCGGGAAGCGGGTCTAAGTCTTAGGTCTTGTTCTTCGGAGCCTAATTAAATAGTTTAAAGGGTCCGGGAGTCTTCTAGGGTCTTAGCTGCCTATCTTAGTAATAGAAAGTCGTAGTCTTAGTCTTAGGTCGTATTATACGGGTATTTTGCGTCTTTATACAGGACGTAAGGTTAGTACGTATTTATAAACCGCTTATTAGCGATATATTAATCTTAGAATAGTATAACGGCCTTGAAATAATAAGTAAATATATTATAAGCACTATAAATAAAGATTTTAAAATAAAGAGAAAAGAGGAAAAAGGGGGCATAAAGCTATGCGCACTAAGAAAGACTATATACACGGCTACACGTAATCCAGGGTCTATTAGGGCTATAATTAAATAGTTAGTGCCCTTGTAACTAGTCTTATAGATACGTGGCCTAAAGGGTTAGTATTTATGCGGCGCGTAACAATATCTATAATAACTATATACTGTAATAAACGCGGAGTATTACTAGAATTATATAAATTAAAGACTTACCTATAATAACCTATACCTAGCCTAGAAAAAGAACTATATTAATAACCCCTAGCCTATTGCCTGTATAGGCAATAGGGACCTTTATTATAAAAGGGGATTTAGACAACAAGGATAATGCTAGCCCTAAGGAGGTCGCCTGCCTATACACCCTATATATAGGGGATTTATATAATAATAGCGAGGCTAAATGCGTGCATAGGCAGGGAGCCGCCTATATAATATGCTATTAGCAGCGGAGATAGTGCCTATAGGAAAGGCACCTTTTCGCTGCTAATATACGTCTATAGCGGCTTATTTATAACCTGCAGGAGATATTGCGGGCAGGACGAGCTATTTTAGTCCTAGCTCGAGTTCGTAGCAGTAATACCCCTAGCTAGCGCGCTATTTTAACGCTAGCATTTTAGGCCTGCGTAGAAAGGCTGCAGAATATGCTTGCTATAGCCTATCTCGCGCCTTAGCTAACCTAGGACGCGTTTGCCCCCCTAGCCTCGCCTAGCAATAATAATAATAATAATAGCAACGCACTAGTCCTAGCCTCTGCTACTATTATAATGCCTGCCTACCCTACTACCCCCTAGCGTAGAATAAACCTAGCTATAGCAACGATGCACTAATAGTAGTAGTAGTAGTAGGGCTTAATCGCCTATAGGCTAAATAGTTTCGCTACTTAGCAGGAAAAGGCTTTTTGCTACTAGGCGGATATTTAATAGGCAATCCTAGAAAACTAGGAGCAATAGCGGGCTAACGCATGCTAAGCTAACGCTATAATACTCGCTGCCCTATAGGGGCTTGCGGCTATATTATCTCTGCTAGCGCTAGCTAGTTCCGGCTTTACGCTATTTTCCTTAGCTAATTCCCTAATATAGCTATCCCCCGCCCCCTAATATACTACTACTACTACTACTAGCACTATGCGCAGCTATATCCGCCGCGGCTTGCTTAATATACTAACCCGTGCCTGCTAGATAAGTAACCTAAACCTATAGGGTTAGCTAGTATAGCTAGAGGAGGACGAGGTAGAGGAGGCGTAAAGGGGGGAAAGGGGGGAAAAAGGGATATAGCAGGAGCAGTAAATAGTAGGGAGGGAAGAGGCAATAGTATAGGAGTATATAGCTAAATATACTAGGGTCTATTATATATACGCGCATTGCTAAACTTAGCCTCGAATTATAATAACGCTTTATAATCTTGCATACTCTCTAGAGGCTCCTAGGTAGGCGTTATATAGCTATACTACTTAACGAGAATAGAATAGCGTAGGGGCGAGTTCGCTAATTGCTAATCCTAAGCATTCTTAGTAGTAAGTATTTCCTTAACCTCCTACTTATTAAGAAACGGGTTATTATTAGATAAATAGAGAGCAGGGTCTAGCTAGGAGTTAGTATATAACTATAAGGGCAATAGGTCTAATATAGCGCGTTCGAGCAGGTCGATATAAAAAGTAGGGTAAATACCCTATAGTATATTAAGCATAATAGTTAAAGGGGATAGGATAGCAATAATATAGTATTTAGCCTAGAGATAGTTAAGCTTCCTAAAAGGATAGTTAGAGCAAATATAGCATATATCTAGCTAAATAAGATTGCTAACTTAGAACTTCTTAGCTAGGCAATATATAGTATTAGAAAAGTCCTACTACTGCTACTATGCTTATGCAATACTAGCTTATACTAAGTCTATCCCCTTCTTAAAATGCTAGAGGAAGGCAATAGCATGCCCTTTAGGCAAAGCAGAGGAAGCTAATAAGGACTACTCGATCTTAATTAAGGGAATATTAAACCTATATAAGAGGCGATTCAGGCTAAGCCTAGTAACTAACAACTCGCAGTTATTTAATATAAGCTAGCAAGCAAGGAGGTAATCTAGCTAATCTAACTAAGAAAAGGCTACTATATAGCAGAGTATAGCCTATACCTCTTAGTTAGCATGCTCTATACTGCTATCTATCTACGGGTAATAGGATATAGATAGGAGCTACTAGACCCTAATAAAACGGCAGAGTTCGGACTAGAAACTCCTAGTCTAATTCGAACCGTAATCTAAGATTAACTACGCAGGGAAGCTATAGAAGCGCTACTAGGTTAAAACAAAATAACGCGTATAAGCCTTAGCGTCTATAGACGTTATAGCCTTAAGCTAAACGTACTTAGAAAGCTAGTCTATAATAACTATAAGGAAACGCAGGGAGTTAGGAGAGTTAGCTAGGAGGTTAGTTATAAAATTAAATAAGATTATAGACTAAAAATAGTTAGTAATTAGGAGGGGTTAAAAAAGGCCCTAATAATAGCAATAGTAGAGGTAATCCCTATAGCAATAATAATTATATATAAAACGCGTAATATCCTTAGATATCCCCTCCTAGTAAAAGTCGCGTTAAAGGAGTTAAAACGTAATATTCTTCCTAGGGTAGCTAGCAAGAGGCGAGTCGTAAACGCGCTAGATTAAGGATATAGTAAGGGGTTCCTAGCAGGGGACCTAAAGATAGCTATAGAATTGCAGGAAGCTAGTAGCGGAAATAGCATAATCTGCTACCTATTCGCGGGAATAAGCCTTAAAAGGGAACTTCCTCGCTACTAAATATAATGCGTCGAGGCGGATAGCATATAACGAGTCGTGCTATAAAACAGAACGCTATAACTCCTATAAGTACGCGTTAGGAAAAGGAGTAGGGGAATTAGTAATATTAAAGGGAGGAATAGAAGCTACTAATAAGGAGGGAGGATAGTCTAGCAAGGAGTTAGTCGTAGGAGGCAGAGAAGGAACCCTAAACGCAGGCTAGCGAGGAATATACGCCTGCTAATAAGGGACGCTCGCCTATAGCAGAGCTATCCGGAAAGCATAAATCGAAAGGGGCTATATAATCCGGCTAAAATAAAAGGGCATATTGCAATACTCCTAATTGCGCTAGGAAAAAGCATTAGGACGCGCTGCCTATAAGCTAGGGCAGTAATAAAGGTAAAAGTTAAATAAAGATAACGTCTTAGCCTATTATGCCTAGCGTTCTAATATCTCCTTAGGGGTAGTAAAGTGCTTAAGGGCCTTATAATCTGTTAGGATTGTAAAAGGCTTGGCTATACTATGCAGCTTGGCTAACTAGGCTTTAAGGCAGGCAATAATAGCAAGGAGCTCCTTATTGTAAATAGTATAATTCCGCTCTATAGGTTAAAGCTTTTAGGAAAAGTACGCAATAGGGCGGAGGATTTTATCCTTCCCTATTTACGATAAGCAGCTACTAAGTGCCTTACTAAAGCAGTCTGTTTTAATAACTATTAGCTAGTAAGGATCCTACTACGCTAAAACAGGATAAGTAATAAACGCAGCCTTAAAGTAGTTAAAAGCTGCCTAGCACTCGGCCGTCTACTAGAAGGGCACGTTATAATAAGTTAGATTAATAAGAGGGGCTATAATATAAGAGAAGCGAGGGATAAAGTCGCGATAGAAGTTCGCAAAGCTAAGGAAACTGCGGACACCTCGAATATAGGAAGGCGCCTCCTAGTTACGTATCGCAGCTACTTTATCTAGGTTAGGACGTATCTCGCGGCTAGCATGTGTTACGGCCTTAAAATAATAAGTAAATGTATTATAGGCACTATAAACAAAGATTCTAAGATAAAGAGAAAAGAGGAAAAAGGGGGCATAAAGCTATGCGCACTAAGAAAGACTATATACACGGCTACACGTAATCCCGGGTCTGTTAGGGCTATAATTAAATAGTTAGTGCCCTTATAACTAGTCTTATAGATACGTAGCCTAAAAGGTTAGTATTTGTGCGGCGCGTAATACTACCCCCCGACTAAGGCCTTAATATGCCTATTAAGGCGGGTATCTCTAAACGCGGGATAGTGCTCTAGTCGTTATAGCACAGTTATCGTCGTCGTCGTCGTTATATAGTTTATTAGCCGCGGCCGCTGCTAACTACTTAGTTAAATTTACAGGGGGTCTAGGGGCATTAGCGTAATAGTTATAGTACTCTTTTAAAGCGACGGGTGCGTTCTTAAAATTCCTAGCGGGATACTACGTATTATCGGGATTAAAGCCTTGCTAGTATACCTAATACTCTAGCCGCTAGTTCCTCCCTATAATACGAGAATAGAGAACGTAATCGACTTCCTACTCGGGTATACTATAGACTTCCTTAGGTTTAGGAGGCAGAACTATTTAATTAGGCAACGGGTTATCTAGGGCCTTGCGGAGCTAGTTGGCGTAGAATAAGTTAGTTATCTTATAGCTATCTAGCAGGTCGAGAATATAGCTAAAACCTTTTTTAGTAGTAATCGTAAATAGACTAGACTACTAGGCGTCGAGACGAGTCGTTAGGGCGACTATGCTAAATCCCTTCTATTATAGGAAGACTTTATCTCTAATAGTAAAGTCTATAGGACGTCTCTTCTTATTGGCCTATTGTTTTTGCTAAGCCTGGGTTCGGGCTGCAGCGTTATAAGCCTATTGCTATACCTCCTATACTCGAGCTACGAGGCGGGAGGCAATATAGGCAGGGTCCGTAGAATTATTAGGGGTCGAAGAACTATTTAATCGAGGCAGAGAGAGAGGATTTCTAATATCTCTGCCGAGTACTACTATTAAGGGGGCTATACTAATCGAAGCGTGCTAGGAAGAGTTATGCGCGAAGTCTAGCGCTAGCAGATAATTGCTCTAGTTATCTTAATACTTATCGATATAAAAGCGTAGCTTTTAATCTAGATACTAGTTCGTAACCTCGATACTGCCTTATATCTACAGGTAGAGGGCGCTATTATAATAATACTTTATGCTAGTAAGGTTATTAATTTTCTTAAGGAACAATAAAATAAAAGGACTAGTATTATCCGTAATCTAAGCAGTCGGCAGGCTAAAAAAGCAGTATAAATGCCGGAAGTAATAGCTAGCAAGGGTCTCTAAGGTATTATTCTTCTTCCTAGGCAATATAGCAATAATCCGGCTAAGCTTATAGATAAAGGTCTAGACGTAGTCGTATCCGTAGCAGTCTATAGGCATAGTCTTTCTATTGCAAGCAACGTGCTCCTAAATAGCGGTTAGTACTAGCAGAGGGTATAGGAGTCCGGGGGTCTTATTATAGGGGGTCTTATTTCTGCAATAATCGTAGCAGTTATAGATATACTTCTAGACGTCCTGCTTTATCTAGGGCTAGTAGTAGTCCTATTATAGTACTTTAATCGTCTTGTTTTAGCCTCTATAAGTAAAGATCGGAGGTTCGTAGGCTTTGCGAATTAGGGCTATGCAGAGGAATAGTCGTCTATTAGCAGTCTATTCTAGGACGATTAAGTACTTGCTATAGTAGCCGAGTTCTTAAATTGCGTTTTCTTCCTAAATAAGCGTAGCAAGGTTAGCACTATAAGGGGTTACGGTATTAAGTAGACGAATCGGGGCGATTATTAGGGTAATATCCAGGAGGTCGAAACTAAGAGACTCTAGCTTAATTAATTAGCTTATCCGTTCTTCCTTTTCTCTAGCTTTAACTATAGGGAGTTCGACTATCTTACGCGAGAGAGCATCTACGGCTATATTTAGTTAGCTAGGGCAATAGAGGAAACGGATATCGAATTAAGCTAGGAAGTCGGACTAATAGACTTATTAGACCGAGAGCAACCTCTTTATTAAGAAGTATACTAGGGCCTCGTAGTCTATAATAATATCGAATTTCTAACTAAGGAGTTCTAGGTAGAAGTATTTAAGGCTCTAGATAATAGCAAGGAGCTTATAGTCTTAGATCGGATAGGCGCATTTAGCAGGGGATATAGTTTTAGAGAAAAAGCCTATAGGCTTCTAGGTCGAGTCGGTCTATTATTGCTATAATATACTAGTAGTTGCGTTCTAGGAGGCGTTAGTCTTAAGTCGGGTCGTTAGTTTAGGACGGAAGAAGGCGAGAATAAGAGCTTTAGTTGCAAGCTTCTTTATTTAATTAAATGCTTCGCGCTATTCCGGTCTAAGTTTAAAGGGCATATCCTTCCTAAGCAGTTAGTTTAAGGGTTTAGCAGTCGTACTAGCGTAATAGCAGAAAATCTAGATAAAGTTGCAAAGACTTACGAAAAAGCGTATAGCTTTATAGTCTCTAAGGTCTTCGAACTTCTAATCCGTAATAGCCTATACCTTACAGGGGTCGATACTAAGTCCTACGCTAGCGTATAGCATTACGCCAAGGTAGTTAACCTTAGTAACGTTAAACTAAGACTTCTTAATATTACCTTATAAATTAGCCTAATAAAGGCGCTAGATAACCTCGCGGCATTTAATCTAATAGTCTTCCTCGTTATTATCGTCTATATAAATTAGGACGTTATCTGCATATATACTAGTATATCGATTAAGGAGGTTATAAAGTTAGGCATTAATAAAGTTCTAGAACTAAGCAGGGCCGACCTTTAATCCGAACGAAAGGACTAACTAACGGAACGTACTAAACCTAGTACGGAATGCTATTAGGTATTTAGAGGCCGGGTCGAGATAGAGGCAGTAGAATGCCTAGATAATATCGATCTTAGAAAAGCGTTTCGCGGATTAGTAGTTAAAAGCAGTACTATTAAGAGAGGGGGCGGGTAAAATACGACTCTTTAGGTAGTTATTTATTTAACAATAGTCGATATAGAAACGTTAGGCTATAGAGTATAGCTTTAGCGCAAATAGGATAGAGGCGGCATACAGGCTAGCGTTAGGCTTAATAAAACCTATCTCGAGCAGATAATCTATAGTCTCTTTCTCTAATAGCAAGTATTTAATTAGAGTGCGATAAGACAGGGGACTAGCTAGGTAAAGGGGTTTCTTAAGTTCTAGCGTAATATTATAACTAGGATAGGGACTCGCAAGAGTATATGCTTCCTTCTTGCTAAAGAAGCCTTCTATATGCGCAAGGGGCTGCGGAATTAGGCTACGGACTAGGGTAATATAATCGGGGTCTTCTCTTGCTAGGAATAGGATCTCTTAGCCTTAATATATACGACTCGCGGGACTAAGCTTCGCAATCGAGACCTCGGGCAGGTTAGGGTCGTCTTCTAAAGGTACGGGCTAGGTTAGTATTAAGGGAGTTAATTCCTCCTATTATATCTATTAGGGATCCTCTTAGACTACTTGGATTAATTAGTCTTAGCAGTACTAGTCGTTTTCCTAGGGGTTAGTCGGGTTAAGGGTCTTAGTCTAGGTTAGGATCTAGGCTAGCTTTTTTTTCTTTATAGGCTATACGAAGTTATTATTCTTCTACGAGCGTTAGAGGATCTTATACTTCTTCTCGTCTGCTTTAATTAATTAGTTCTAGCGTTCTGCGTTAGCCTAAATAGCTAGGTCGATCTGCCTATTAAGTAAAGGCGTCTTAGGCAGAAGGATCGAGAGGGAGTACTTAGCAAGGGCGGGGAGGTTATTAGGCTAGATAAGCTTTCGAGCAGTATAGTCGAGTAGTAGTTTCTTTTCGGCTAGCTAGTACAGGCTAATAAAGAGATCCTAGGCATAATTAGTAACTTAGAAGGTCTCCTAGGGAAAAGTCTAGCTATCGATTATAAGGGTTGCAATTAACTACTTATATATAGGACTAGCTAGGCGGCCTTAGAAATCGACTAAGGGGACTAGACTAACTAGGAAGAGTTTAGCATCGAGGCGTTTAATAGCCTGCTTAGCGAATTAGCGACTAATAAGGAGATAGGCATCTGCTCTAGTATTATAGAGAGACAAGGCTTAAAGAGCAATTCTATTAATTTAAACTTAACTATTAATAGTAAACGACTCTCCTACTTTTTTCTCTATACGTAAGACCTTTAGGACTATTAAGGAGCCTTATAATAGTCCTACTCTTTTCCTAAATCCGAGTCTTTAGAGGTAGTTAGTAGTAGCGTTAGCGTCCTCTTTAAGCCCGAGATCTAGGCTTAGTTAGAGCAATCTTTAGCTATATAGCCCTTCTTTCTATAGATAAAGCACGTGCTATTATCCTAGTAGACCTTCTTTTTATCCTTAGAGAGAGCCTTGCCTTTTTCCTTAGATATTATTATTAGGGTCTTCTTATTTTCCCCTGCTAGCTTATCTTTACTACAGGGAGTATAACTACTTGCTCGCTAGGTCTCCTATTAGATAGCATCTCTCTTTTAGCAGTAGACCGAGTCCTTAACATAGCTGTAAAAGTCTTTATAGGAGAGGCTATTATCCTTAGTCTTAGTTAATAGGCTAGAGTCTAGGTTAGTCGGAAAGTAGTCCTAAAGCATATACTTTATTTAATTAAATAGTATACAGGTCTTAGTAGCCAGGTTATTAAATTCCGTAATAAATTCCTAGATCTCCTATTTGCTAGAAATCGAGAAGTTTAAATAGCGGAGGCGATTAGCGGCCTCTACGAACTTATTTGGATTGCTATAGGCGGACTCGAGATACTAAATTATCTCGGCTAGTCTAGAGAAGGGTCGTTCTATAGAGTCGTACCGGGTCTCGAGGGTCTTGCAGGCCTTGCCCTCGAGGGAGCGAAATAAAAAGCCTATCCTATCTTCCTTATCCTAAAAAGTAGCCTTATTAGTTTTTATCTTATCTTTTAAGTTAGTTAGAAAGGCGCTAAACTCGCCTTTCTTTCTAGAGAACGTTCTAATATCCTTATAGCGAGTCTTAGCCGAGTTAGAGTAAGCTAGGTTCGGTTATCTAATAGCGGCGAAGATAGGCTATGCGGCCTTTCTAGAGGGGATAAAAGCAGTAAATCGATCCGCAAAAGCTATCGAGGCTTCTCTACAGCGGGCGGGCTTAGGGGTCTATTAGCTCTGCAAGTCGGTAATCTGCCGCTAGAGAGCCGCTAACTAGGACTATAGGTCCTAGTTAGTTAGGGTTATTAAGGAAGAAGCTATAATTAAATAGTCTTTATCCTTAATATCGTAATCTTAGTCTTAGGGGTTATATTCTAATTCTTTCGAGGCTAATCTTGCAGAGCGTCGAGGAAAGGTCTAGTCTTAGCTTCTAGATATATATCGGGAAGCGGGTCTAAGTCTTAGGTCTTGTTCCTTAGAGCCTAATTAAATAGTTTAAAAGGTCCGGGAGTCTTCTAGGGTCTTAGCTGCCTATTTTAGCAATAGAAGGTCGTAGCCTTAGTCTTAGGTCGTATTATACGGGTATTTTGCGTCTTTGTACAGGACGTAAGGCTAATACGTATTTATAAACCGCTTATTAGCAATATATTAATCTTAGAATAGTATTACGGCCTTAAAATAATAAGTAAATATATTATAGGCACTATAAATAAAGATTCTAAGATAAAGAGAAAAGAGGAAAAAGGGGGTATAAAGCTGTGCGCACTAAGAAAGACTATATACACGGGTATACGTAATCCCGGGTCTATTAGGGCTATAATCAAATAGTTAGTGCCCTCGTAACTAGTCTTGTAGATACGTGGCCTAAAGGGTTAGTATTTATGCAGCGCGTAACAGCATGCATAATAAATCCCAGGTACTTAACCTCCTTAACTGCAAAAGCGCACTTATCGATATCTAGAAACAAACCTATAGCCTGTAACTTATCTATAACGGCCCGGACCTTACCCTAGTAGTTAGCATGCAATCCCCCGGAATAAATTAAAATATCGTCGAGATACGCTATAACGAAGTCGCCTAAGGACGTGCCTAACGCGTTATTAATATATCGCTAAAAAGAAGCAGGCGCTCTAGCAAGGCTAAAGGGGCAAACAAGCTACTTGTTATGCGCTGTACACACTGACTCTTAGGCCATGTATCTATAAGACTAATTAAAGGGCACGAACTATTTAATTAAAGCCCTAACAGACCCTAGGTTACGTATAGCAGTATATATAGCTGTCCTTAGTACGCATAACTTTATGCCCCTTTTCCTCTTTTTTTTCTCTTTATCTTAGAATCTTTATTTATAGTGCCTATAATATATTTACTTATTATTTTAAGGCCGTTATACTATTCTAAAATTAATATATTGCTAATAAGCGGTTTATAAATACGTATTAGCCTTACGTCCTGTATAAAGACGCAAAATACCCGTATAATATAACCTAAGACTAAGACTACGACTTTTTATTGCTAAGACAGGCAGCTAAGACCCTAGAAGACTCCCGGACCCTTTAAACTATTTAATTAGGCTCTAAGGAATAAGACCTAAAGACTTAGACCCGCTTCCTAATATATATCTAGAAGCTAAGACTAGACTTTTCCTCGATACTCTGCAAGATTAGCCTTAAGAGAATTAAAATATAACCCCTAAGACTAAGATTATAATATTAAGGACGAAGACTATTTAATTATAGCTTTTTCCTTAATAACCCCGACTAACTAGGACCTATAGTCCTAGTTAGCGACTCTCTAGCGGCAGATTGCTAACTTATAGAGTTAATAGACCCCTAAGCCCGCTTGCTATAGAGAAGCCTCGATAGCCTTTGCGGATCGATCTACTACTTTCGTCCCCTTTAGAAAGGCTATATAGCCTATCTTTGCTACTATTAGATAACTAAACCTAGCTTACTCTAACTCGGCTAAGATTCGCTATAAGGATATTAGAATATTCTCTAGAAAGAAAGGCGAGTTTAACGCTTTTCTAACTAACCTAAAAGATAAGATAAGGACTAATAAGGCTACTTTTTAGGATAAGGAAAACAGGATAGGCTTTTTATTTTGCTCTCTTAAGGGCAAGGCCTATAAGACCCTTAAGACCTAGTACGACTCTATAGAACAACCTTTTTCTAAGCTAGCTAAGATAATTTAGTATCTCGAGTCCGCTTATAGCAATCCTAATAAGTTTGCAGAGGCTGCTAAGCGCCTCTGCTATTTAAACTTCTCGATCTCTAGCAAATAGGAAATCTAGGAATTTATTGCAGAATTCGATAACCTGGCTACTAAGACCCGTATACTATTTAATTAAATAAAGTATACGCTTTAGGACTACCTTCCGACTAATTTAGACTCTAGCCTATTAACTAAGACTAAGGATAATAACCTCTCTTATAAAGATTTTTATGGCTATATTAAGGACTCGGTCTACTACTAAAAGAGAAATACTATTTAATAGAAGACCTAGTAATTAAGTAGTCGTACTCCCTGCTATAAAAATAAGCTAGCAGGGGAAAATAAAAAGACCCTAATAATAATATCTAAGGAAAAAGGCAAGGCTTTCTCCGAGGATAAAAAAAAGGTCTACTAGGATAATAGCACGTGCTTTATCTATAGAAAGAAGGGCTATATAGCTAAAGATTGCTCTAACTAAGCCTGGATCTTAGGCTTAAGGAGGACGCTAATACTACTGCTAACTACTTTTAAAGACTCGGATTTAGGAAAAAAGTAGGACTATTATAAGGCTCCTTAATAGTCCTAAAAGTCTTACGTATAGAGAGGAAGGTAGGAGAGTCGTTTACTATTAATAGTTAAGTTTAAATTAATAGAATCGCTCTTTAAGCCTTGTCTCTCTATAATACTAGAGCAAATGCCCGTTTCCTTATTAGTCGCTAATTCGCTAAGCAGGCCGTTAAACGCCTTAATACTAAACTCGTCCTAGTTAGTCTAGTCCCCCTAGTCGATTTCTAAGGCCGCCTAGCTAGTCCTATGCGTAAGCAGTTAATTACAACCCTTATAATTAATAGCTAGTCTTTTCCCTAGGAGACCTTCTAAGTTACTAATTATAATATGCGCTTGCGCGTATAGACGTCTAGGTAGATAAGAATAACAGGCTAGCTACTAGTCGTAAAGTATAGTTTAGCTGCTATAAATATTATAAGCATAAATAAGGGTCTTTTAAGAATAAATATTATATAATTAAAAAAGACTATCTTTCTATCTAGGGAATATTTAGGGATATAAGTATCCTAAGTAAAGAATATTTATTTATAGAAATCTCCTAGCGTGTATACTAGCAGAGATTTTATAGGAGGTTTCTAGAGGGGATTTCCTGGAGATTTCTAAAAGGGATTTCCTAGAGATTTCTAGAGGGGATTTCCTAGAGATTTCTAGAGGGGATTTCCTAGAGATTTCCGGAGGGGATTTCCTAGTAATTTCTAGAGGGGATTTCCTAGAGATTTCCCGAGAGGATTTCCTAGTAATTTCCCGAGAGGATTTCCTAGTAATTTCCTAAGAGGATTTCCTAGTAATTTCCTAAGAGGATTTCCTAGAGATAAGATTAAATAATTATTAGAAAGGAAGAATAAGAAAATTATATAGGATTAGACTAAGTATAGCTTATCCTATATTAATCTCCCTAGGGCAAAAGAGAAGCTAATATCCCTATTAGTAAAAAGGGAGGGTTGAGTATAAATAATAAGGGCGGGTTATATTTATTAGGGACGTTAAGTTATACTTAAAGGCTTTTCTAAATTATAACTCTAATATACCTAACTCTATAAATACTAAATTAAAAGGAAGAAAATATAAAATAGACGAGTTAAGTCGTTAGGTAAAAGGAAAAAATACGAGAAATATTAGATTCTTATGCTAAAATAAAGATAATAGCAAAAAAAAAAAAAGAAGAGAAGAAAGAAAAGAAAATAAAAGCTAATTAAGTTTTATTGTTAATTTTAACGAAATTAAGGGGCTTTAAGTTCGATTTATAATAGGGCATTAGGTTCGGAATGCCCTTAAAGCCGTATAGTTCTTTAGCGATATTAGTTAGCGGAGTTATAATAAGGTAGAGGATATTATATAACGGAATACTACCCGGGTTTACGTCTATTATTATTCCCTCGATTAAACTACTTACGTAAAAGACTAGATAATTAATAGCGATAGCAGAGATAGTATTAATAGTATTATTAGCTAAAGGGTTAGACTAAATATTAGCGCTAACGTAGGGGTTCTAGCTAGTGCTATTTAAAAACGTAAGCAGCTTCTAGGTAGTTTTAAAAGCGGTATATTTATTAGTAAATATATTAACTTTAGCCGTTTCTTTTCGTAGAGTATTTAGGCTAGAATAATCTTGCAAAACGTAAATTAAAGGGAGAAATATAATAACCTAGTCGGAATTAATGCCTAGTATTTTAGCTATATAGGAAAGGGATAGTTTTTTATTAATTTAAGAGAGAACTTCCCTAATTATTATAGCCTATATAAAAGCAATATCGGGGTTAGTAAAAACTATAGCCTAGTTACTGCTATATATAATAAAGCAGTCGTCTAAATATTTAATAACTATAACCAGGGCAATATAGTAATATATAAGCATTTAAGGTTTAATACTATTATTAGAATTATTATTAATAACTTTCTAAAATTATTTAGCTAAGGAGGATTAATGCGATAGAGTCGCTAGCGTAATAGCAGGGCATTATTACTTAGGGGTGCTTAGAATAGGAGTAGGTATAGGAGCAGATATAGTAGAATAATAGGCTAGGGTGCGTCTAAATAAAAGTAGTGCATTTAAGGTAGTAGTTTCTTTCTCTATAGCTTTAAGAGCTATCTTCTCTATTCTTCTAAGGCAGTCCTAGTAGTTTAGAATATTTAAAACTTTCTTACTTTTATTAAGTTCTGCTAAATCCTAAGTAATCTCCCTTAATACTAAGCCCTTAATATAATCCTTAGCTACTTCTAGGAGCGCGTATACGCTATAGAAGTTACGGCCTAGTTAGTTAGAAATAGGGAAGATATTGCTATTAATATTATTTAGAGAGGATAGCAACGTAGGTCGGCCTCGCTATAGGGGCAATAGGGTAGATAGGGCTATAGGAGTCGCTGCAGATTAACGCGTTTAGCGATAGGAAAAGGGATTCGTAGGCATATTATTATTATTAGATAATAGTTTAGAGTCTTTAGAGTCGGAATCGTAGTCGTCTAGGAGTCTTTCTCTATTAGCGTTATCTATAAGCTTCTAATCGACCTAATATATATAGCTATCTAACTAGCTAAAGGAAAGATTAAAACCTTCTAAACGCAAGGCTTATTTCTAAGAGGTAGAAAGGGTTTTATTAGCTTGCTTCTAACTATTAAACTTAGTATTAGAGGATTTAAATAATGCCTAAAGCTCTAAAAGATTTCTAAATAGCTAGATAGCCTATTAAAAACCTTTAAATATAACTTCTAGTAAGGAACGAATAAGCTTTTCGTAAAAATCCTTTTAATAGTCCTTATCTCTTAATTTAAAGATATTAGAGCAAGGTAGGATTATAGGGAAAAGACTTATAAATAAAAAGGATAGAAAGTTATAATATAGTATATAAACGAAAAAAAGAGTATAGTAAAAAGCGAAGAAAAAGTCGGAAGGGGAAAATAAATAGAAGCGCGTAGTAGTAGAAGCATAGAGAAGGGTAAGGAAGACTACGCGTATAATATAGTAGGTAATAAGATATTTGCAATATATTACTAGGTAATACGGTTTATTTTTTTACCTAGCTCTTTAACCCTATATTTACGAAAATCTTTCTCTCTTTTTCGTTATATTTTCTCTAAACAGGATTAAAGCTCGGTTCTAGTTTTCTTAAACTTATCGATTATATTAGATTGCTAGAAGTCTTTAAAGGCAACCTATTAATTATAACTGCTAGGGTATCCTTTCTAATAGACTAAGTATTTAGTTCTTGCTATTCCCTTACTGCGCTTAATTTTGCGAATATTAAGAATCTAATCGACTTTATAATTTTCCGTATTAGGTTCTAGTCCTAGTTATTTAGCAGGAGCTTTAGCGGGTCGAAGTTAAATAATAGATACTATAGGATAAATATTAAGCAATTTATCGAGGTCGAGTCGATAGGCAAAGTATCTAATGCGTTTAATAATATAAAAGGGGCTAGTTTATTATTTAGCGAGCTTAGCAACGCGTTTATTAGCAACCTAATATCTTTTGCCGAGTTTAAGCTAGACCTAATTATTAGGTTTAAACTCGAGTTTATAATATTTCTTATTATAATAACGTTTTATAGCAGCTTAAGCGCAAGCAATAGAGATTATTGCCTTATCTTTAAGAGCGTCCTTTGATTTTAGGGAGGCTTAGTCTCTAAGGTATTAAAGACTATTATCTATATAAAACCCGGTTAATAATTTACTAGGGGATGCTCTAATAGTTAAAGAAAAGGAATTATTAAGAGAGAATTAAAGGGAAGGTAAGGCGTTAGTCTATCTTTTAGTTAGGAAATCGGCTACAAAGAATCTTAAGGCAATTTTAATAGTCTAATTTTATTATTCGGATAGTCTATTAGTCTATAGATAATAGGCCGTTAATATAAGGAGTTTAGTCCCGAAGGCTAACTAGAGTAATTTCTAGAATTCCGAAGTAAATTTAGGGTTTTAATCTAAAATAATTTAATAAGGCAATCCCTAATTGCAATAGATAAGTTTAAAATATAACCTCTAAGCCTATTCTTTAGCTATAAAGCATTTGTATCCGGGAATAAGGATGTATATTTTAGAGAATTTATTAGTAACTATAAGGAGGGAATTATAAAACTTCCTTTCTAGTTTAGCCTAAGGGGAATTTTCCGAGGAGACTATAGGAAGTCTAGTAATAAAATCCATAGCAATAGTATAAAATAGTATAGCTAGGGAATAAATCGGAACTATTTTACCTAGAGGGAGTTACTAGTTAGTCTAATTGCGTTTATAGGTATTATAACTATTAATAAATTAGTTAATTCTCTTTTTTAAATAGGTAACTACAAAACTAAAGGAGAGTTCGGCCTATATTTAGCGTTAGCTAGTATAAAATTTCTAGAGATAATATTTAGAAATCAGTTTATTAGCGCAGTTTTCCGGAATGCAGAGTCTTTTTCGGCTATCCGCGTCTTCGAGAAATAACAGACTATAAGATTAGGTAAAAGCAAGTCCTTCCTTAGCATTATTATCGCTAAGTTATTTAAGGATCTAACCCTATTAAGGGTCTTATCGATATCTACTAGTAATTTATTATTAGAATTCGTTACTTATAATAGCTTCTAACGCGATTAAAATATAGTTAGTATTAATATTATCTTCCTAGATATCTTCTAACTCTCTATTACCTTTTTCTAGGGCAGCTTTTAATAGCAGTTAGGAGAGTAAATCGGCTAGGATATTAAAAGCGCTAGGAATATAACGAACTTCTAAAAGGTATTAGCTTAAGTATTAGGATATAATAGTAAGAAGATTATTGCTCCTTATACTAGTTATAAAAGGGGAAGTTTGCTTAATAATAGCGGAAATAGCTATATAGTTAGTAAAAACGATAATCTTAGGTTTCTGTATGCTAATTAAGTATATTTGCAGTTTCCTATAAGTCTAGATAAGGCAAGCAATCTCGAGCTCGGTTAGCTAGTATCTTAATTTAGCGGGTTTAAGAGATCGATTAAGGTAAAAGATAAGCTAGATCGATTACCTAGGCAAAGCTAAGGTTAGTTTCTAAGATTCTTTATTATTAAGATAAAATAAGCATATAGTAAAACTATTCTCTTAGGATGCATCGATTTGCAGGAAGAGCTATTAATTAGGGAAGAATTAACTTAGAGCAGCGTTACTATAAAGGGCATTCGTTATATTATAAAAGGCGTCCTTCTCTTCCTAAGTTAGGATAATTTTTAAATAGGAAGTAAAGGTATTTCTCTTTAGACTAGTAATAGGGGTATTAGATTCTTATCCTTTATAGAATATAAGTATTTTGCGTTTCTATAGTAGTTCGATCTATTATGCAAAGCGGGGAATAAGGTATTATATCTATCTAATAAGTCTAATCTACTGCTTAAGGCGCTATAATATGCTTAGAAACTTAATATTACGCAATGCTTTAACGTAAGATTGCGTATTTATAAGGAAAAAGCTATTAATATAATACCCTAATATCTTAACTAAAGGGTAGGCTAAGAAGCTTTTTAGTGCTAATAAAGAAAGGTTTATGCTAATAAAAAGGTTAAAAATAGCTAATAAATATTTAATATAATCTTCTAGAGTATCCGAAAAGATAATAATATTATTAATATATCTGGCTATATAATCTTTATAAGGGCGAAGAATATAGTCGACGAAACGTTATATATAAGCTAGCGAGTTTTTATACCCTATAAGAGCTATAGTAGCTCTTTTAAGTCCGTAGTAGGAAATAATTATAAACCGTTCTTAGTAATCTAGATAAATAAGGAATTAGTAAAAGAAACTTCGAGCGTTAATTGCTAAAATAATCTTTTTGCTAGCGAGCTTATAGATTATATCCTGCGGAATTAGCATTAAATAGGCGTCTAGAACTATAATACTATTTAAAGCTCGGAGATCGTTTATAACTTATAGTTTACTTTTGCGCTAGACTATAAAGCAAGGGCTAGTAAAAGGGGAAGCTTGCAAAGCTTATTCTATCTTGCCTTAGGAATATATATTATTATGTTTTTTGTCGAGAAAGTCCTAATCGGGTTTATTTAAAGGATAAGGATATAAACCGAGTTTCTTTTTATGCTA
This sequence comes from Ophiocordyceps polyrhachis-furcata BCC 54312, assembly GCA_001633055.2. NCBI lineage: Eukaryota > Fungi > Ascomycota > Sordariomycetes > Hypocreales > Ophiocordycipitaceae > Ophiocordyceps > Ophiocordyceps polyrhachis-furcata. The sequence goes on along the minus strand of LKCN02000001.1, from coordinate 808,005 downwards.
GTTATTAATAAAGGGAATTCGAAGGAAACGTTCCTTAGGGAGATTAATTAGCCCTATATCTTCCTATAATTTAGGGAGAGAGTTAACGAGTTGCTTTACCTTAGATACTAGGTCGTAGTTAAGAGTATAAATCTTAATACTATATTCCCCCTTAATTTCCGGGATATTAGGAACTTTGGAAATGCTAAGATAGTAAGGTTAACTAGGGTCTGGAATATTAATAGGAGGCATAGGGTCCTTTTAATCGTTATTTTAAAAGCTATTTAATAAGATATCTAGTTCGGAACGTTTATTAAAGGTCGAGATCGGTTACTAAATATATTCCGGAACTAAGAAAGAAAAATTATTATTAAGATCGAGGATAACGCTAATTTTTTCCTTGCGTTTAAAGGAGATTAGGCGATTGCTAGAATTAAAAATAGTAATATAAAAATAATCGCGAATAATTAAACTAGAGAGCGATAAAAAATTAGGAAAGAAGATAAGGTTGCGATTAATAGGCGGGTTATTTACTAAAGTTAGAATTATTCTAGAAGAATAAAGTGCAATTATAGCAGGTAAAGCTACTAATATATATTGCTAGATTGCTAGTCCCTATTTAGTAGAATAATATTCGACTCGTAATCCGCTATAAAGCTCGATCCGAATTTCCTAATACGAGTTAAGGATATCGAGGCTATAGGGAATAGAGAAGTCCTATCCTAATAAAAGGCTAGCGGATGTTACGGCCTTGGAATAACAAGTAAATGTATTATAGGCACTATAAACAAAGATTCTAAGATAAAGAGAAAAGAGGAAAAAGGGGGCATAAAGCTATGCGCACTAAGAAAGACTATATACACGGCTACACGTAATCCAGGGTCTATTAGGGCTATAATTAAATAGTTGGTGCCCTCGTAACTATAGCTACGTAGCCTAAAGGGTTAGTATTTATGCGGCGCGTAACACTACCCCCCGAATAAGGCCTTAATATGCCTATTAAGGCGGGTATTGCCAGACGCGGGGAGCTTCTGCAGTTATCGTTACACGGTTATCGTTATCGTCGTCGTTATATAGTTTATCGGCCGCGGCCGCTGCTAACTACTTAATTAAATTTACAGGGGGCCCGGGGGTATTAACGTAACGGTTATAGTACTCTTGCAAGGCGATAGGCGCGTTCTTAAAATTTCGCGCGGGATACTACGTATTATTAGGATTATAGCCCTGCTATTATACCTAATACTCTAGACGCCGGTTCCTCCCTATAAAACGAGAATAGAGAACGTAATCGACTTCCTACTTAGGTATACTATAGACTTCTTTAGGTTTAGGAGGCGGAACTATTTAATTAGGCAACGGGTCGTCTAGGGCCTTGCGGAGCTAGTTAGCGTAGAATAAGTTAGTTATTTTATAGCTATCTAGCAGGTCGAGAATATAGCTAAAGCCTTTTTCGGCAGTAATTGTAAATAGACCGGACTACTAGGCGTCGAGACGAGTCGTCGGGGCAATTATGCTAAATCCCTTCCGTTATAGGAAGACTTTATCCCTAATAGTAAAGTCTACGGGACGTCTCTTCTTATTAGCCTATTATTTTTGCTAAGCCTGGGTTCGGGCTATAGCGTTATAAGCCTATTGCTGCACCTCCTATGCTCGAGCTATAAGGCGGGAGGCGATATAGGCAGGGTCCGTAGAATTATCGGGGGTCGAAGAACTATTTAATTAAGGCAGAGAGAGAGGGTTTCTAACGTCTCTGCTAAGTACTACTATTAAGGGGGCTATACTAATTAAAGCGTACTAGGAAGAGTTATACGCGAAGTCTAGCGCTAGCAGATAATCGCTCTAGTCGTCTTAATGCTTATCGATATAGAAGCATAGCCTCTAATCTAGATACTAGTTCGTAACCTCGACGCTGCCTTATATCTATAGGTAGAGGGCGCTACTATAGCAATGCTTTATGCTAGTAAGGTTATTAATTTTCTTTAGGAACAATAAGATAAAAGGACTAGCATTATCTATAATCTAAGCAGTTAGCAGGCTAAAAAAGCGGTATAGGTGCTAGAAGTAATAGCTAGCAAGGGTCTCTAAGGTATCGTTCTTCTTTCTAGGCAACGTAGCAATAATCCGGCTAAGCTTGCAGATAAAGGTCTAGACGTAGTCGTATCCGTAGCAGTCTATAGGCATAGTCTTTCCGTCGCAAGCAACGTGCTCCTAAATAGCGGTTAGTACTAGCAGAGGGTATAGGAGTCCGGGGGTCTTATTACAGGGGGTCTTATTTCTGCAATAGTCGTAGCAGTTACGGATATACCTCTAGACGTCCTGCTTTATCTAGGGCTAGTAGTAGTCCTATTATAGTACCTTAATTATCTTATTTTAGCCTCTATAAGCGAAGATTAGAGGTTTATAGGCTTTACGAATTAGGGCTATACAGAGGAATAGTCGTTTATTAGCAGTCTATTCTAGGACGATTAAGTGCTTGCTGTTAAGGGGCTAGCTACAAGGAAGCGCACTTAGGCTAGACTGAGTATATTTAATTACGCATGCCGCTCTGAGGGAAGCAGGCTACCTAGGGGTATATATATATATCTAGGTCCGATCTTAGGGAGCGGGCTACGCACTCGTAGCTGCGCATCTCAGGGGGGATGCTGCGCGTAATAGGGGCGTAGCCGAGATAAGGGAACTATCGTAAGATAAGTGCATCGCGTAGGCAGGGGGGCGGAGTCCGTAGCCGTACGGGCGCCTTTCCTAAGGTCAGGAGGTAAGTTCAGGTTATATAACTAGAACTATACTAAGGTCGAAGACCCTTATATAAGGGCCGCCTTCGGGCGCACGTAACTGCCACCCGGCCGGCAGGGCCTATAGAAAAAGAAGGGCGTAAACGCTAGAAAAGATTCCTCCGTAACTATTAGAGGAGGAAGAAGAAGAAGAATAACAAGAATAATAGCAATAATAATAGCGATAGCAATAGTACGTACGGAGGACCGCGGCGTCGGGAGGGGGAGCGTATGCTAATAGTAAATAGATGCCGCTAGCTTTATCGGAGCAGGGGGGCAGCGGCAGCAGCAGTCGCAGCGATAGCAGCCGCAGCAGTAGCCGCAGCAACGCCCAGCCTAGGGGGGAGGGCGGGCGGGCGAGCCTGCTGCCCGCGATAGGGGGCAAGGAGGGGGGGAAGAGGGCTAAGCTGGCGCAGAAGGCCGCGGCGGCGGCCGCCCTAATAGCAGCCACCGCCGGCACTAACGACTTCGCCCGGAACGAGGCAGAGGTAAGAAGCAATAGGTCGATAGGGGGTTTAGTAGGGTAAAAGGCGCTAACGATAGGAAGTTTAAGCTTTAGTCGGGCAAGCTCGCCGCGCTAGAGCGCGAGCTCTAGCGCAGCGAGGGCGGTAACGATAACGATAACTAGGACGCTAACGCTAATAGCAATAATAAGCACCGTGCTAACGCTAGCGCTAACGACGACAAGCGCCTAGCCAACGCTGCCGCTAATAGCGACGACGATTACTATGCTAATGCCGCTGCCGAGGTCGATAACTACGCTAACGGAGCCGCCGACGCAGATAGGGCGGAGGCGGTAGCGGCCGCGGCTACGGCCGCGGCCAACGCCGCTGCTGCCCGCGAGGCGAAGAAGGCCGTATTTACGGCGGCGACGCGCGCGAAGCGGCGCGAGGAGGCCCGTCGGGCCGCCGAGAAGGCAGCAGCGCCCGCCCTAGCGCGGGCGGCGCTCGCCGCCCTGGATAAGGAACTAGCAGTAGCGTTAGGCGGGGGGGGGGGAAAGAGGGCGTCCGGCGGTATTGCGGCGGCAGCCGTGGCGCCGGCTAAGGCAGAACTGGCGGTTACGCAGGGCGGGGGGGAGGGGGGCCTGGCAACGTTGCAGCGGCGGCCGCAGCGCTAGCCGCGGCGCAATACTAATAAGAAGAAGAAGAAGGAGACGATAAGGACGGCGGCGGCACTAGCGCTAATAATAATAACGACGGCGATAGCGAGGATAAAGAGGAAGAGGACGAAGACGTCGATAATAACGACGACTATAATAATAAGCTGGCCCCCCGGGCCGAAGAGACTAAGAAGACGGAGAAAAAGAAGGCGGTAGGGGCGGTTCGCGCCTACCCCTGCGTGCGTTGCGTATCGCAGCAGCAGGAGTGCCGCGACTAGAAGCAGACGACAAAGCGCGGTACGCCGCAGAAGGCACGTACTAGCTATGCTAGGTGCGCGGGGGCCTGTCGGCCCTGCCTAGCTGCTCCCGCCCTCCTAGTGCGGGCCTTCCGTGCTTAGGAAGCGGAGGCCGGCTAGGATAGCGAGGAGAGCCGGCGGGCTAACGCGGCGTTAAAGGCCGCGTTAGTAGTAGTAAGGGGGCTGGCGGTGCTAGGGGAGGGGGGAAAGTGCCCCGGGGGGGAGGCCCTTATAATAGAGTAAGTCGACCCTAGAGAAGGAGATATAGGTATAGCTAACGCAAGAGAAAACAGGGCGGCAGTAGCGGTAGTATTAGAGGGGAGGGGGGAGGAGAGGGAGGGGGGAGGGGGCTTAACGGGGAGGATGGCGGCCCTGGAGGGGCGGGTGGCGGCGCTAGAGGCGCGGGGGGGGGAAGGGGTAACGATAACGGCGACGACGAAAACGGCGGCGACGAGGGCAATAACGATAACGCTAACGACGAGGAAGAGGAAGGCGCTGCTAGACGCAGCGCTAGCAACGCTAATAAAGCGCCCCCGCGGCCGGGCGATACGCAGCCGCAAGGCCTAGAATAGGCAGAAGAAGAATAAGAGGAAACGCGTGTAGGATACCTATATAGCCGCTATAGGGGAGGTGCGATGCGCTATCGTAGGTCTGAGAGGTAGGCCGTCGTTATGCGTAGCTAGGCTATAGAGTGCTTCGAATCGTTATAGAGCATCCGTACTGTTAAGTTCGGCTAGGGGTTCCTAGGTAGGGTTAAGGTATTTAGTCTATTTAACGAGGACTTTACGTCGCCAACTGCGTCCGACCTTCTTCTAGCAGGCAGAGAGAATATTATCTACCTCCTATTCGTCTTCCCCGTTAACTCGAATAGCTAGGGGCTAAGGATTAGCGACTATCTAGCTAGGGACGGGGTTATTCGCAGCACGTTAGAGGAGGTTAACGTTAAAGCGATTATATATGCCGGAGGGAAGGTTAAGCAGCTTAATAACGTCTAGGGATATAATACGACTAATAGTGTACTTAGCGTAGCGCTAGTTAAGCTTCTTCTTCGGATAGTAGGAGGCAAAGTTTCGCAGGTCGAGCTAGACTTTATCGCTAGGTTAGAAGCGTTCGGCCGGCCGGCGCGATATATTAGCCTAAGCTTTGCTAGCTTAGGCCGTAGCGGTATCCGAGGACTGGCAGAGGTCCGAGACCTGTTGCAACTTGGCGATAAAAGCCTGTGCTCGACCGGCTGGCGTGCGCGCGGAAGCGGGAGGGGCGTTATTAATAGCGGGAGTAACGGACGGGGCGTAGAAGCCGTAAGTAGCAAAGAAAGGAGATATGCCGATAGCCGTATATTTATAGCTATTAAGGGCTATTTAAGCGGCGGGGAGCTAAAGGTCCTAATTATCCTAGTTATAAGCAATAATAGTGCGGAGGTAAGCCTGAACCTCCTAGTTAATGCGCTTACTACTGCTATTAGTTTAGGGGTGGTAGGCAGTGCTAAGGAGGCGGGAGATATAATAGAGGCAGTAAAGATAGGCCTAGAAGTCCCCTATCTAGTTAGAGCCGCGATTACTTATAATAAACGCTAGCTACTAGTAGAAGCGAACGAAATACTAGAGGAAACGTTCCGTATAGAGGTCAGCATCTATAGATAGCATAGGCTCGAGGAGGATTTCCTTGCTAAGTCGGTCCTAGATAACCTAGAGGTAGCAGTTACCCTTTGTTATAAGGGGAAAATTAACTATAAAATCTATTTAAAGATAATAGTAGAACTGGTCTAGAGTAGGCAGAGAGCGGAGGAGCGTTGCGCGATAAGAGCGCTAGACTTTAGAACGTCCGTATACGTCGCAGTTGCGGAGGAAGCGACGAATAAACTACTGCTGCAGGGGCTAGAAGAAGTCCCGCGCGACTAGGGCCGCGGTGCCGTCCCTGCCGGGGTGCCTAACGAGGTAGGAGTCGTAGATAAGTTAGACGAGGCGGCCGCGCAATTAATTAAGGCCCTAAAGGTCGAGGGGGGCGCGTCGGGCGTCTACGTCCGTAGCAGTAGGAGAACCGGGGACCTAGAGGCGGTTGCAAAAGCGGAGGCGGCCGCGGGAGTCGACGTAGCAGTCCGCTATTTAAACCTTAAGGCAGAGGGCAGGAGGGAAGGCGCGGTCGCCGCGGGTTACGTAGCGGAGGACTTCCTAGAACGTAGTGTCCTAGGCAGCGGTAACTAGCTATAAGGAGTGGAGTTCGTTATCGGAAAAGACCCGAGGGGTGGAAGACGAGTCCGCAAAAGGAGGGGCGGGGTCTGGCAAGCCGGATGCAGTAGGCGAGTCGGGGGGTAAGGAATCGTTAGAGTCTAGGAGAGAGAAATTAAGATAGAATTAGAGGGCGTCCTAAGGAAGAAGTTAAGCAACGCGGTTATCTAGGTTGTTAGAGGTCGGCTAGTCTTATTCTTGCTATAAAAGGGCGTCGGGGATAGTAGCCTGCTTGCTAGGGCGATACTTAATCTAGAAATTAAAGCGTAAGAGGTATTCGGCCTACCGCGCTTGCCGTTTAGAGAGGCGTTAGCAGGTTATAAAGTATTCGAGGTTCTAGTAATTAGTAATAATATTAAAGGACTAGCAACTGCGGAGTTCCGCCTGCTATTGCTCGAGGCAGCGAATAATAGCGAGCATTTCCTTATTATAGATAGGGTAGTTGCGTTCGGCTAGGGATAGCTTCTAAGAGTAGAAAGCAACCGGGCGAAGCTGGCTATCCCGTTCCTAGGAAACTACGCTGCTAGCGGCGAATCTACTATAATCTGTCTTAAGTTAAGTAGGCAGGTCGAAATCCTATTTAATAAGGACTAGGGCCTAGAGGAAGAGTTATTTAACGTGCTAAAAGGCGGTCTCCTATTTAGGACCCTAGGAAAACGGTCGGCTAGACCCGGTTAGGTCCGTAAGGGGAGCGACGATAGAGGCGTAGTCGGAAATAAATATGCGATAGAAGTTAGCGAAGCTAAGGAAACTTCGGAGGCCCTTAACTATAGAAGGTCGAGCCTAGTCGGAGATAGCCTAGATTTTAGCAGGATCCGCTTAGATCCTAACGCTAGCGATAAGGATAAACCCTAGATACTTGACTCTAGAGATAAGGAAATTATACTTATTAAGGTTAACGTAAAGGCCGTGTTCCTAGAGGCGTTAGAGGACTTGGCGGACTTTGCGGAAGTAATCTTAGCGGGTGCTAGAGGAGTAGATAATAATATTGTCGATATAGGCAGAATAGAATTCGTCGAGGAGGTTGCTAAGGATCTAGTTAATATAACGCTAGAAAGTAGCAGGGGCTCTGCAAAGGCTAAAAGGAGTGACTATCTACTTAAAAAGTCCGTACCGCGTACGGAAGGCCGTCTTCTACTCCTCTCCTTCCGCAATACGGACCTTATAAAAGGCTTAAACGATATCGAGCTTAGTAAACTACTTAGCACGAGCTATAGTGCGGAGTATATCGCCGAACAGGGGAATAGGGTAACGATCTAGAACCGTAATAGCATTAAGGGCGCGGTAGTCGGTGCAGAAATAGAGGCCGCTACTAGGTTTGCAGGCAAAGAGGACGGGGGCGCTAGCCGGAGAGCTGCTAGGACGGATAAAACCCTTAGTAAGAAAGTCGCGTAGCGTCTTTTTAAGGACGAGGAGCTCTTCGCGGGATATGCTATAAAGGGGGCTAAAGGGAATCGTAGGATTAGTCCCGTCTGCATTAGGGCGGAGGGGGATAGAGTAGTCGATGCTAGGCTTGTAGGGGTTTAACTTATCCGCGTCTTATTTACAGAAGAGTAGGAGAAAGTCTTAGATCTCGGAGGGAAGGCGTTATCGGAGCTAGGCATTAGAAGGGGGAACCTTATCCTATAGTGCCTTGTTAATATCAGCGAGGGAGATAGCATAAAGAAGAAGGTTAGGGGAGGTCGTCGTGCGAAGGTTGCGGGTAACTTAGGCAATAAAGGCGGAAGCCGTTATATACGGGGCGGAGGAGATCTCCTAAGCTAGGGTAGAAGGGGAGTCGAGATATTAAACCTAAGCCTAGGAGTCGCCGTGCTAGAGGCGGGATTCGTAAGGAATAGAATAAGAGCGTATATGCTTAAGCTAGGGTTTGCCTAAAATAAGAGGAAAGTTAAGATAGGGAACTATATAGGCTACGATAAGGCGCGTAACGTTATTAACTTCGAGGGCAAGCTAGGCGATACCCGTAACCGTAAGTCCCCGTATCTAAGCAGAGGCACCCCGGATCCTATAGGGCGATATACGTTCGATAGGAATACGAAGGTTAGTAGCTAGCTGCGGGCGGATAGTAGTATAGTACTAATAGCCTTCGTCGATAAGGGTCTATACAAGTTCCGAGTAGTTAAGGATTACGGAAATCTGCGTAGAGGGGGCATAAAGCTAGGACCGAAGAAGTGCCTTTGTATTCTTATCTATAGCTAGTAGGGACCCCAAAGCGCCACGATGCCCCAGGGTTAAGCGTTTCCCTGTTCCTTAGCGTCTTCGAGGAGAGGTTCGATATCGGTATATGCGATACGCGGATTAGTAACGCTAGGAGCGGGGGCCAGCTAACGCGCTGCGGCGTACGGATAAGCGTGGATTATATAGCTACGTGCTTTATAGCATATGCACAACCCGTCGTTTCGTCGTTAGTCGATAACGGATAGAAGGACCTATTTAGCGCGAGGTTTAGTTAGGGCAGCGGGAGTAACCTTTTTGCCTTTAGTCGGGCGGGTGCTATTTATTAGGATATTACTATCGGCGTCCGGGATAGGGGCCGCAGCAGCGGGAGCGGGGCTACTACCCGTAAGGGTAGGGGGGGAGGACTTACGGGCAATGCGCAGGAAACGAGGAGTTTACTTAAAAAACTAGGCGAGGCCCTGCAGCTTAGTAACAAAGGCCGCGTAAGATTCGGGCATATTAACCGTAACGAGAAGGTCTCGAAGCATAGGAGAGAGAGAGTTCGTAAGCTACGTTAATTTAGCGGAGTCCGCCTACCCGTAGGGGCTAGCGGCCGTAAGCATAACCTCCTCGAATTCCGGGAGGAAGTCGCTAAAGCGTTATCCGTCCTTATAGACGAGGGTCCGCAGCTAGTCCTAGGCTTTTCGTCGTTCCTAAACCGTACTAAAGGTGCGGTATAAGTAGTCGAAAAAATCCTGCGGGCGCTGCTATCCGTTAGAACCCCCCGCCTGCTAGAAAGCAGCAACGCGCCTTATTTTGTCTTTAGGGAGGCAATTAAGAATGCGAAGCTAAGACTAGTCCGAGGTGCTAGCTTTACCCTAAGGCTCGTTAACGTTATACTAGTAGATTAACCGGCTTATAAAAAAGTAGAAGGACTCGGGTTTGCCGTCCTATTTTAGCCAGGCCTCCTGCTAGCGCGCGAGGGCCGTGGCGATAAGGGAGGCGTCCGGCGTTAGTTAAGCGGGGGCCGAGGGGGAGTTAGCAAGAGGGCGGGCGGCCGGATTACCTAGCTAAGAGCGGCGAAGTTGATCGAGCTCGGCCGAATACGAGGCCTGCATATGCTTAAGAACCTGTCGACGGGTAACCTGCTCCTGGGAAAGGGAGGCCTAGGTGTCGGCTAACGCCTGCCTAGCACGGGTAAGTTCCTGCTAAAGGTAAGGAACAAGGTCCGGATCCGGGGGGGTATTATCCGCTAGAGAGATGCCGGCGAGCTATTCTTCCACGCTAGCTATATATAAGTCTTCCGCAGACGTTATTGCGGGGAGCGTTCGATGCGATCGTTCGATAGGTACTAATACGATAGGGGCGTAAAAACAGTAGTTACGTTAAGACGTAGTTAGGGAATAAGGAAAGAGAGGGGAGGAGGTATAGACGAGAAGGGCTATTAGAGGAAGAAAGAGAAAAGGAAAAGGGGAGAGAGGAGATGCGTAATTATATTAAGGGGCTAGCTATAAGGAAGCGCACTTAGGCTAGACTGAGTATATTTAATTACGCATGCCGCTCTAAGGGAAGCGGGCTACCTAGGGGTATATATACATATCTAGGTCCGATTTTAGGGAGCGGGCTACGCACTCGTAGCTGCGCATCTTAGGGGGGATGCTGCGCGTAATAGGGGCGTAGCCGAGATAAGGGAACTATTATAAGATAAGTGTATCGCGTAGGCAGGGGGGCGGAGTCCGTAGCCGTACGGGCGCCTTTCCTAAGGTCAGGAGGTAAGTTCAGGTTACATAACCAGAACTACACTAAGGTCGAAGACCCTTACACTTGCTATAGTAGCCGAGTTCTTAAATCGCGTTTTCTTCTTAAATAAGCGTAGCGAGGTTAGCACTATAGGGGGTCGCGGCATTAGGTAGACAAATCGGGGCGATTATTAGGGTAACCTCTAGGAGGTCGAAACCAAGAGACTCCGGCTTAATTAATTAGCTTATCTATTCTTCCTTTTCTCTAGCTTTAACTATAGGGTGTTCGACTATCTTACGCGAGAGAGCATCTATAGCTATATTTAGTCGGCTAGGGCAATAGAGGAAACGGATATCGAATTAAGCCAGGAAGTCGGACTAATAGACTTATTAGACTAAGAGCAACCTCTTTATTAAGAAGTATACTAGGGCCTCGTAGTCCGTAATAATATCGAATTTCTAACCGAGGAGTTCTAGGTAGAAGTATTCGAGGCTCTAGATAACGGCGAGGAGCTTATAGTCTTAGATTAGATAGGCGCGTTTAGCAGGGGATATAGTCTTAGAGAAGAAGCCTATAGGCTTCTAGGTCGAGTTAGTCTATTATTGCTATAATATACTAGCAGTTGCGTTCTAAGAGGCGTTAGTCTTAAGTCGGGTCGTTAGTTTAGGATAGAAGAAGGCGAGGACGGGAGCTTCGGTTATAAGCTTCTTTATTTAATTAAATGCTTCGCGCTATTCCGGTCTAAGTTTAAAGGGCGTATCCTTCCTAAGCAGTCGGTTTAAGGGTTTGGCAGTCGTACTAGCGTAATAGCAGAAAATCCAGATAAAGTTGCAAAGACCTACGAAAGAGCGTATAGCTTTATAGTTTCTAAGGTCTTCGAACTTCCAATCTATAATAGCCTATACCTTGCAGGGGTCGATACTAAGTCCTACGCTAGCGTATAGCATTACGCCAAGGTAGTTAACCTTAGTAATATTAAACTAAGACTTCTTAATATTACCCTATAGATTAGCCTAATAAAGGCGCTAGATAACCTTACAGTATTCGATCTAATAGTCTTCCTTATCGTCGTTATCCGTATAGATTAGGACGTTATCTGCGTATATACTAGCATATTAATCGAGGAGGTCGTAGAGTTAGGCATTAATAAAGTTCTAGAACTAAGCAGGGCCGACCTTTAATCCGAACGGAAGGACTAACTAATAGAACGTACTAAACCTAGTACGGAATGCTATTAGGTATTCGGAGGCCGGGTCGAGATAGAGGCAGTAGAATGCCTAGATAACGTCGATCTTAGAGAAGCGTTTTGCGGATTAGCAGTTAAAAGCAGTACTATTAAGAGAGGGGGCGGGTAAAATATAACTCTTTAGGTAGTCGTTTATCTAACAGTAGTCGATATAGAAACATTAGGCCGTAGAGTACGGCTTCGGCGCGAATAAGACGGAGGCGGCATGCGGGCTAGCGTTAGGCTTAATAAAACCTATCTCGAGCAGATAATCTATAGTCTCTTTCTCTAACAGTAAGTATTTAATCGGAGTGCGATAAGATAAGGGACTAGCTAGGTAGAGGGGTTTCTTAAGTTCTAGCGTAATATTATAACTAGGACGGGGACTCGTAAGAGTATATACTTCCTTCTTGCTAAAGAAGCCTTCTATATGCGCAAGGGGCTATAAAATCAGGCTGCGGACTAGGGCAACCTAATTAGGGTCTTCTCCTGCTAGGAATAGGATCTCTTAGCCTTAATATATACGACTCGCGGGACTAAGCTTCGCAATCGAGACCTCGGGCAGGTCGGGGTCGTCTTCTAAGGGTATAGGCTAGGTCGGTATTAAGGGAGTTAATTCCTCCTATCGTATCCGTCGGGGATCCTCTTAGACTGCTCGGATTAATTAGTCTCGGCAGTCCTAGTCGTCTTCCTAGGGGTTGGTCGGGTTAAGGGTCTTAGTTTAGGTCGGGGTCTAGGCTAGCTTCTTTTTCTTCGTAGGCTATATAAAGTTATTATTCTTCCACGAGCGTTAAAGGATCTTATACTTCTTCTTATCTGCTTTAATTAATTAGTTCTAGCGTTCCGCGTTAGCCTAAACGGCCGGGTCGATCTGCCTATTAAGTAAAGGCGTCTTAGGCAGAAGGATTAAGAGGGAGTACTTAGCAAAGGCGGGGAGGTCGTTAGGCTAGATAAGCTTTCGAGCAGCATAGTCGAGTAGTAGTTTCTTTTTAGCCAGCTAGTACAGGCTAATAAAGAGATCCTAGGCATAATTAGTAACTTAGAAGGTCTCCTAGGGAAAGGACTGGCTATCGATTATAAGGGTTATAATTAACTGCTTACGCATAGAACTAGCTAGGCGGCCTTAGAAATCGACTAGGGGGACTAGACTAACTAGGACGAGTTTAGCATCGAGGCGTTTAATAGCCTGCTTAGCGAATTAGCAACTAATAAGGAGACGGGCATCTGCTCTAGTATTATAGAGAGACAAGGCTTAAAGAGCGATTCTATTAATTTAAACTTAACTATTAATAGTAAACGACTCTCCTACCTTCTTCTCTATACATAAGACCTTTAGGACTATTAAGGAGCCTTATAATAGTCCTACTCTTTTCCCGAATCCGAGTCTTTAAAGGTAGTCGGTAGCAGCGTTAGCATCCTCCTTAAGCCCGAGATCCGGGCTCGGTCGGAGCAATCTTTAGCTATATAGCCCTTCTTTCTATAGATAAAGCACGTGCCGTTATCCTAGTAGACCTTCTTTTTATCCTCGGAGAGAGCCTTGCCTTTTTCTTTAGATATTATTATTAGGGTCTTCTTATTTTCCCCTGCCGGCTTATCTTTATAGCAGGGAGTACGACTACTTGCTCGCTAGGTCTTCTATTAGATAGCATCTCTCTTTTAGCAGTAGACCGAGTCCTTAATATAGCCGCAAAAGTCTTCGTAAGAGAGGCTATTATCCTTAGTCTTAGTTAATAGGCTAGAGTCTAGGTTAGTCGGAAGGTAGTCCTAAAGCGTATACTTTATTTAATTAAATAGTATACGGGTCTTAGCAGCCAGGTTATCGAATTCCGCAATAAATTCCTAGATCTTTTATTTACTAGAGATCGAGAAGTTTAAATAGCGGAGGCGATTAGCAGCCTCTACGAACTTATTTAGATTGCTATAGGCGGACTCGAGATACTAAATTATCTCGGCTAGTCCGGAGAAAGGTTGTTCTATAGAGTCGTACCGGGTCTCGAGGGTCTTGCAGGCCTTGCCCTCGAGGAAGCGAAATAAAAAGCCTATCCTATCTTCCTCGTCCCGAAAAGTAGCCTTATCGGTTCTTATCTTATCTTTTAAGTTAGTTAGAAAAGCGCTAAACTCGCCTTTCTTTCTAGAGAACGTTCTAATATCCTTATAGCGAGTCTTAGCCGAGTTAGAGTAAGCCGGGTTCGGTTATCTAACGGCAGCGAAGATAGGCTATACGGCCTTTCTAAAGGGGACGAAAGCAGTAGATCGATCCGCAAAAGCTATCGAGGCTTCTCTATAGCGGGCGGGCTTAGGGGTCTATTAGCTCTGCAAGTCGGCAATCTGCCGCTAGAGAGCCGCTAACTAGGACTATAGGTCCTAGTTAGTCGGGGTCGTTAAGGAAGAAGCTATAATTAAATAGTCTTCGTCCTTAATATCGTAATCTTAGTCTTAGGGGTTATATTCTAATTCTCTCGAGGCTAATCTTGCAGAGCGTCGAGGAAAGGTCTGGTCTTAGCTTCTAGATATATATCGGGAAGCGGGTCTAAGTCTTAGGTCTTGTTCCTCGGAGCCTAATTAAATAGTTTAAAAGGTCTAGGAGTCTTCTAGGGTCTTAGCTGCCTGTCTTAGCAATAGAAGGTCGTAGTCTTAGTCTTAGGTCGTATTATATAGGTATTTTGCGTCTTTATACGGGACGTAAGGCTAATACGTATTTATAAACCGCTCGTTAGCGATATATTAATCTCAGAATAGTATTACGGCCTTAGAATAACAAGTAAATATATTATAGGCACTATAAATAAAGATTCTAAGATAAAGAGAAAAGAGGAAAAAGGGGGCATAAAGCTATGCGCACTGAGAAAGACTATATACACGGCTACACGTAATCCAGGGTCTATTAGGGCTATAATTAAATAGTTAGTGCCCTCGTGACTATAGCTACGTGGCCTAAAGGGTTAGTATTTGTGCGGCGCGTAATAGCGGATAAGGATTTAACGACCTAAGCTCTAACTATAAACTTACTAATATAGAATTTATTATTTATTTTGCTAGGAATATAAAGAGTAAAAGTAGCCTAACTAAGAGTTTTAGTTAAGCCTTTGCTAATACTATTTAAGTAATAGGTAATATTATTGATTTTAATATCTTTAAATTAGTTAAGGAGATCGTTTCTAATAGCTAATCTACTAGCACTAGTATCTATATAAACTTTTATAGTATCTAAAGGGCTATATTTGCTATACGCTAAGATCTAAGCATAGGTAAAACAGGAAAGTTAGTCTAGATAGGAATCCTTAGTCTAAGGGGATGCGGTAATAATAGGCAGGCTGTCTAGAATATAGTACGGATCTAAAGGTTTAGTCTTAAGCTATTTATAATCTAGAATAAAGAAGCATAAGTTATTAGCTAGTTATTAGTTAGCGTTAGATTCCTTAGAAGATAATTTATTAACGTTAGAGTATTATTCTAATGCTAAGAGAATTTAGTCCTTTATTTCTAAAGAGATAGTAAAGGAACTTTCTTCTATTAGATCTTAGGCAGCGAGATTATAAGCTAAGTTAATAATAATAGGGTTAGATTTAGAACTAGTATTATTATCCTTTTTTACGAAAGGGGGTTTATTATTAAAGGAGACCCTTTTATTAGAAGGAGGTTAATAGTTGTCCGGGGTTTTTATTAAGGAGTCGTTAAAACGTTATTAATTTCCAGGATTTCTAGACTATAAAGGATTCGATTATTAAATTTAACTAACTATTAGCTTATCCTAATATCTAGAAGGTCGTCCTATAGATGCATATTAGGCCGCGTTATTTTAGAGATAACCTTATATTCTACGAGTAAGCTTAGTTTGCAAATTTAGGATTATTCTTTTATATTTATAAGCCTATTCGTTAAGGGCATTATTACCTATAGGCTAGCGGAAGGTTTCCTAGAGAAGGATATCTAAGCAAGAGAAGACTATTATTAAAATAGATTATTCGGGATATTAGGCAGCGTAGGCTATCCTTTTTATCTTAGAAACCTATAAATAGAAGTCTTTACTAGCTAGAATATCTTAGGATATAAAGATCTTATATTGCATAGCTTAAGCAGCAATATTAGATTAAATAGCAAAACGTTTCTAGAGAGTTATTACCTATCCTTTTATTCCTTATCTAGGCAAAGTAAGTTCTAAACGGGTATAAGAATTAAGATCTCTAGAGTACTATTCTATAGTATATCTATAAAGGAGAGAAGGGATTAGTCGAGCTAGTTTATCCGCGTATTTATTGCTTTAAGTAGCTATACGTTATAAAGTATTAGTAAATCTATCGATACTATAGTAAATAATAGTTCGATTAGTTTCCTTAATCTAGTCGAATATAATATCGAAAGCACTAGCTAGTTTAAAGCGCTTAATATCTTTAGCTTAGAGGCGAACTTAATAGGAAATTAGCTTCTCTAAAGGGGCTCTCTAATTAGAATAAAGATTATTATTAGGATAAGATCCGCTACGTTTAGGAGGATTATTTAATATTTTCTAAAGAATAGTCCTAACTATTTCCGCTAGAACTTATTTATTAATAGGAGAAATAGAAGAATCTCGAATATTTTTAGTTAATAGTTCGGGGTATAGCGGTCTAGTTAAAGGACCTGCTTCCTAAGATACTTCTAGTTGCTTTCCTTTTCCTCTATTATTACTTATTTCTTTAAGAAAGAGTTAAATATTAGGGGGTTAATAATAAAGAGGGATATTAAGGAGAAAAGAGGTTCTATAGGGAGTATATCGAAATTAATTTACTTAGTTAAAGAGTTAATCTCTATTAGAAATAACGTCTAGGTTAGTAAGGAATATATTTATCGCTTTTAGAAGATCTAGTCTATTAAAGTCGTCCTAGCGAGAGGAATATTATTATATAGGTCTTATTTCCCTATATTTTAAAACGGGAAATAATCCTTTAAATAGGTATTATTTACCTGCCTTATAGTATAAGTTAAAGGTAAGTATTTCTTTAGCATAAGCTAAGCTTTTTTATTCGAGGATCTTAAGAAGGTAATCTAAAAAAGCGGATCGAACGTTAGGCGTATAAATATAGGTATAGTAAAGTTTCCTTCCGAGCTAAATATCTATACTTATATAGCCGTTAATAGATATATTTAGGTCCGACTTACTATCCTAATAGCTAGAGATCGGTAAGTAGGTAAACGTAATATAGAATTGCTACTAGTTAATATGCGCTTGCGCGTATAGATATCTAGGTAGATAAGAATAATAGGCTAGCTACTTTAGCGAGGGGAGGAAGGCACCTACAGCACGCGCAGCCGACTCAGAGGGGCGTAACTCCCTTAGTAATACTTGTATTAGCGGTTAGAACACGTAGGGGATCTCTGTACACTAGTATGCACAGATATCGTAAACAGGAAAGACTCCAAAAACAATAAGGTCTAAAAAGTAGGTAAGGGAGAACAGAATAATATAACGAAGCTTAAAAAGCATTTAATTAAAAGGTTTAAAAGGTGCAATATATCTTAAAATGTTTATAAGGGTTAAAGGTTTAGCGATTTATTAAAGGCAATAAAAGGCAGAGTTTTTATTTATAGTCTTCTCTAGGACTAAAGAAGTGCGATAAACGGCTTTTAGTAATAGCTTAAAGCTAAGTCTAAGGGCGAAACTTGCTTGTCTTTATATCTAAAGGTAGTAGCTAGTCCTAATATATATATCTTAAGAACTGCTTTTCTCGTTCTAGCAAAGGCTATCCTTCTATTAGCGAGATAAGCGCGCCTATTACTGCTACTTAAGAGAAGAAGCTAATAAAGACCCTTTTAATTAATTAGTTCCTAGCCCTTTTAACTTAATTAGATATAGTCGTTCGCCCCTATTTTCTCGAATATCCTTTAGCACCGCTAAACTACTAGTTATAAAGTATAGTTTAGCTGCTATAAATATTATAAGTATAAATAAGGGTCTTTTAAGAATAAATATTATATAATTAAAAAAGACTGTTTTTCTATCTAGGGAATATTTAGGGATATAAGTATCTTAAGTAAAGAATATTTATTTACGGAAATCTCCTAGCGCGTATACTAGTAGAGATTTTATAGGAGGTTTCTAGAGGGGATTTCCTAGAGATTTCTAGAGGGGATTTCCTAGAGATTTCCGGAGGGGATTTCCTAGAGATTTCCAGAGGGGATTTCCTAGAGATTTCCAGAAGGGATTTCCTAGTAATTTCCAGAGGGGATTTCCTAGAGATTTCCTAAGAGGATTTCCTAGTAATTTCCCGAGAGGATTTCCTAGTAATTTCCCGAGAGGATTTCCTAGTAATTTCCCGAGAGGATTTCCTAGTAATTTCCTAAGAGGATTTCCTAGAGATAAGATTAAATAATTATTAGAAAGGAAGAATAAGAGAATTGTATAAGATTGGACTGAGTATAGCTTATCCCGTATTAGATTATGCCCAGGATCTCTTTATTAGCCTGTACTAGCTAGCCGAAAAGAAACTACTACTCGACTATGCTGCTCGAAAGCTTGTCTAGCCTAACGACCTCCCCGCCCTTGCTAAGTGTTACGCGCCGTACATACTAACTCTTAGGCTACATATCTACAAGACTAATTAAAGGGCACGAACTATTTAATTAAAGCCCTGATAGACCCTAGGTTACGTATAGCAGTATATATAGCTATCCTTAGTACGCATAACTTTATGCCCCTTTTCCTCTTTTTTTTCTCTTTATTTTAGAATCTTTATTTATAGTGCCTATAATATATTTACTTATTATTTTAAGGCCGTTATACTATTCTAAGATTAATATATTACTAATAAGCAGTTTATAAATACGTATTAGCTTTACATCCTGTACAAAGACGCAAAATACCCGTATAATACGACTTAAGACTAAGACTACGACCTTTCGTTGCTAAGATAGGCAGCCAAGACCCTAGAAGACTCCCGGACCCTTTAAACTATTTAATTAGGCTCCGAGGAACAAGACCTAAGACTTAGACCCGCTTCCTAATATATATCTAGAAGCTAAGACTAGACTTTTCCTTAACGCTTTGCAAGATTAGCCTCGAGAGAATTAGAATACGACCCCTAAGACTAAGATTATAATATTAAGGACGAAGACTATTTAATTATAGCTTTTTCCTTAATAACCCCGACTAACTAGGACTTATAGTCCTAGTTAGCGGCTCTCTAGCGGCAGATTGCTAACTTGCAGAGTTAATAGACCCTTAAGCCCGCCCGCTATAGAGAAGCCTCGATAGCCTTTGCGGATCGATTTACTGCTTTTATCCCCTCTAGAAAGGCCGTATAGCCTATCTTTGCTACTATTAGATAACTAAACCTAGCTTACTCTAACTCGGCTAAGATTCGCTATAAGGATATTAGAACGTTCTCTAGAAAGAAAAGCGAGTTTAATGCCTTTCTAACTAACCTAAAAAATAAGATAAAGACTAATAAAGCTACTTTTTAGGATAAGGAAGATAGGATAGGCTTTTTATTTCGCTCTCTTAAGGGCAAGGCCCGCAAGACCCTTAAGACCTAGTATAACTCTATAGAACAACCCTTTTCTAGGCTAGCTAAGATAATTTAGTATCTTAAGTCCGCCTATAGTAATCCTAATAAGTTCGTAGAAGCTGCTAAGCGCCTCTGCTATTTAAACTTCTTAATCTCTAGCAAATAGGAGATCTAGGAATTTATTGCAGAATTCGATAACCTGGCTGCTAAGACCCGTGTACTATTTAATTAAATAAAGTATACGCTTTAGGACTACCTTCTAACTAACCTAGACTCTAGCCTATTAATTAAGACTAAGGATAATAACCTCTTTTATAAAGATTTTTATAGCTATATTAAGGACTCGGTCTACTACTAAAAGAGAAATACCGTCTAATAGGAGACCTAGCGATTAAGTAGTTATACTCCCTGCTATAAAGATAAGCTAGCAGGGGAAAATAAAAAGACCCTAATAATAATATCTAAGGAAAAAAGCAAGGCTCTCTCTAAGGATAAAAAAAAGGTCTACTAGGATAATAGCACGTGCTTTATCTATAGAAAAAAGGGCTATATAGCTAAAAATTGCTCTAACTAAGCCTAGATCTCGGGCTTAAGGAGGACGCTAACGCTACTACTAACTACCTCTAAAGACTCGGATTTAGGAAAAGAGTAGGACTATTATAAGGCTTCTTAATAGTCCTAAAAGTCTTATATATAAAGAGGAAAGTAGGAGAGTCGTTTACTATTAATAGTTAAGTTTAAATTAATAGAATCGCTTTTTAAGCTTTATCTCTTTATAATACTAGAGCAGATACCCGTTTCCTTATTAGTCGCTAATTTGCTAAGCAGGCTATTAAACGCCTTAATGCTAAACTCGTCCTAGTTAGTCTAGTCCCCCTAGTCGATTTCTAAGGCCGCCTAGCTAGTCCTATGCGTAAGCAGTTAATTACGACCCTTACGATTAATAGCTAGTCCTTTCCCTAGAAGACCTTCTAAATTACTAATTATGCCTAGGATCTCTTTATTAGCCTATACTAGCTAGCCGAAAAAAAACTACTACTCGACTATACTGCTTAAAAGCTTATCTAGCCTAACGACCTCCCTGCCTTTGCTAAGTATTCCCTCTTAATCCTTTTGCCTAAGACGCTTTTACTTAATAGGCAGATCGACCTAGCTATTTAGGCTAATACGGAACGCTAGAACTAATTAATTAAAGCGGACGGAAAGAAATATAAGATCCTCTAATGCTTATAGAAGAATAATAACTTTATATAGCTTATAAAGAAAAAAAAGCTAGCCCTAACCCTAACCTAGACTAAGACCCTTAACCCGACTAACCCCTAGGAAGATAACTAGGACTATTAAGACTAATTAATCTAAGTAGTCTAAGAGGATCCCTAATAGGCACGATAGAAGGAATTAACTCTTTTAATACTAACCTAGCCCGTACTTTTAGAAAACGACCCTAACTAGTCCGAGGTCTCGATTGCAAAGCTTAGTCCTGCGAGTTATATATATTAAGGCTAAGAGATCCTATTCCTAGCAGGAGAAAACCTTAATTATATTGCCCTAGTCCGCGGTCTAATTCTATAGCCCTTTGCGCATATAGAAGGCTTTTTTAGCAAGAAGGAAGCATATACTCTTGCGAGTCCCTATCCTAGTTATAATATTACGCTAGAACTTAAGAAACCTCTCTACTTAGCTAGTCCCCTATCTTATCGTACTCCGATTAAATACTTGCTATTAGAGAAAGAGACTATAGATTATCTGCTCGAGATAGGTTTTATTAAGCCTAATGCTAGCCTATATACCGCCTTTATCCTATTCGCGCTAAAGCTATACTCTATAGCCCGATATTTTTATATCGACTACTATTAAATAAACGACTACCTAAAGAGTCGTATTTTACCCGCCCCTTTTCTTAATAGTACTGCTTTTAACTACTAATCCGTAAAACGCTTTTCTAAGATCGATATTATCTAGGCATTTTACTGCCTTTATCTCGACCCGGCCTCTAAATACCTAATAGCATTCCGTACTAGGTTTAGTACGTTCTATTAGTTAGTCCTTCCGTTCGGATTAAAAGTCGGCCCTGCTTAGTTCTAGAACTTTATTAATGCCTAACTCTATAACCTTCTCGATTAATATACTAGTATATACGCAGATAACGTCCTAATCTATATAGATAATAATAACGAGGAAGACTATTAGATCGAATACTGTAAAGTTATCTAGCGCTTTTATTAGGCTAATCTATAGGGTAATATTAAGAAGTCTTAGTTTAATATTACTAAGGTTAACTACTTTAGCGTAATGCTATACGCTAGCGTAGGACTTAGTATTAACCCTTATAAAGTATAGGCTATTATAGATTAGAAATTTAAAGACCTTAGAGACTATAAAGCTATACGCTCTTTCGTAAGTCTTTATAACTTTATCTAGATCTTCTGCTATTACGCTAGCATAACTGCCGAACCCTTAAACCGACTGCTTAAGAAAGACACGCCTTTTAAACTCGGACTAAAATAGCGTAAAGCATTTAATTAAATAAAGAAGCTTATAATAGAAGCTCCTATTCTCGCCTTCTTCTATCCTAAACTACTAACCCGACTTAAGACTAATGCCTTCCGAAACGCAACTGCTAGTATATTATAGCAATAATAGACTAACTCGACTTAAAAGCCTATAGGCTTCTTTTTTAAGACTATATCCCTTACTAAATACGCCTATCCGATCTAAGACTATAAGCTCCTTACTATTATCTAGAGCCTTAAATACTTCTACTTAGAACTCCTTAGTTAGAAATTCGATATTATTACGGACTATAAGGCCCTAATATATTTCTCGATAAAGAGGTTACTCTTAATTTAATAAGTCTATTAGTCTAATTTCCTAGCTTAATTCGATATCTATTTCCTCTACTGCCCTGGCTAACTAAATATAGCCGCTAATACTCTCTCGCGCAAGATAGTCGAACTCCCTATAGTTAAGGCTAGAGAGAAAGAAGAATAGACGAACTATTTAATTAAGCTAGAGTCCCTTAGTTTCGACCTCCTAAAAATTGCCCCTTTTATTGCCTCGATTCGTATACTTAACGCTATAACCCCTTATAGTGCTAACCTTGCTATACTTATCTAAAAAGAGAACGCAGTTTAGAAACTTAGCTACTATAGCAACTATTTAATTATCCTAGAATAGACTGCTAATAGATAAATATTCCTCTATACGGCCTTAATTCGTAAGGCTTACGAACCCCTTATTTTTACTTATAAAGGCTAGAATAAAATAATTAAAATACTATAATAGGACTACTACTAGCCTAGTATAAAGCAGGACGTCTAAAGGTATATTCGCAACTATTATAACTGCTAGAAAAATAAGACCCCGCGTAATAAGACCCCTAGCCTCCTGCACCCTTTGCTAGTACTAACTGCTATTTAGGAATAGGTTGCTTGCGATAGAAAGACTATGCCTAAGGATCGCTATAGATATAACTATATTTAGACTTTCGTCTGCAAGCTTAGCTAGATTATTGCTATATTGCCTAGCAGGAAGGATAATACCTTAAAGACTCTTGCTAGCTATTACTTCTAGCACTTATACTGCTTTTTTAGCCTGCTAATAGCTTAGATTATAGATAACGCTAGCCCTTTTATCTCTTTATTCCTATAAAGAATTAACTAACTTACTAGTATAAAGCATTATTATAGTAGTGCCCTTTACTTATAGACCTAGGGCAGTATTAAAGTTATAAACTAGTATTTAGATTAAAGGCTATGCTTTTATATCGATAAATATTAAGATAATTAGAGCGATTACCTGCTAGCCCTGGATTTTGCGTATAACTTATCCTAGTACGCTTCTATTAGTATAGCCCTACTAATAGTAGCACTTGGCAAAATAGTCTAGAACCCTCTCTCTTTGCCTCGATTAAATAGTTCCTCGACCCCTAATAACTCTATCGACCCGGCTTATATTGCCTTACGCCTTATTACCCACGCATAGGAAATGCAGCAATAGGCTTATAACGCTACGGCTCGAACTTAGGAATAGCAAAAGCAATAGGCTAATAAAAAGAGACGCCCTATAGACTTTACTATAAGTAATAGGGTCTTCCTACGGTAAAAGGGATTTAGTATAATCGCCCTAACGACTCGCCTCGATACTTAATAGTCCGGACTTTTTACGATTATAGCCGAAAAGGGTTTTAGCTATATTCTCGACCTGCTAGATAGCTATAAGATAACTAATTTATTTTACGCTAACCGACTCTAAAAAGCCTTAGATAATCTATTGCCTAATTAAATAGTCCCTGCCCCTAAACCTAAAGAAGTCTAAAGTACGCCTAAATAGGAAGTTAATCGGGTTCTCTATTCTTGTATTATAGGCAGAAATAAACGCCTAGAGTATTAAGTATAATAGCAAGGCTATAATCCGGATTATATATAGTATCCCGCTTAGAACTTTAAAAACGCGCTAATTGCTTTAAAGGAATACTATAACTATTATATTAATGCCCTAGGACCCCTTATTAACTTAATAGCGTAAATCGAGGCTGCTATAGTAGACGAGCTATATAATAATAATAATAATAATAACTATGCTGCTAAGCTAGGCTTATTACTATAGGTCTGCTAATATGCACTTTAATAGGCATATTAAGGCCTTAGTTAGGGGGTAGTATTATGCGCTATATATACTAACTCTTAGGCTACGTATCTATAAGACTAATTAAAGGGCACGAACTATTTAATTAAAGCCCTAATAGACCCTAGGTTATATATAGCAGTGTATATAGCTGTCCTTAGTATGCATAACTTTATGTCCCTTTTCCTCTTTTTTTCTCTTTATCTTAGAATCTTTGTTTATAGTGCCTATAATATATTTACTTATTATTTTAAGGCCGTTATAACCTCCTCGATCGATATGCTAGTATATACGCAAATAACGTCCTAATCTATATAGATAATAATAACGAGGAAGACTATTAGATTAAATGCCGTAAGGTTATTTAGCGCTTTTATTAGGCTAATCTATAGGGTAATATTAAGAAGTCTCGGTTTAATATTACTAAGGTTAACTACCTTGGCATAATGCTATACGCTAGCATAGGACTTAGTATTAACCCCTATAAGGTATAGGCTATTATAGATTAAAAGTTCGAAAACCTTAGAGACTATAAAGCTATACGCTCTTTTATAAATCTTTGCAACTTTATCCGGATCTTCTGCTATTACGCTAGCGCGACTGCTAAACCCTTAAACCGACTGCTTAAGAAAAATATGCCTTTTAAACTCGGACTAGAATAGCGCAAAGCATTTAATTAAATAAAAAAGCTCGTAATAGAAGCTCCTATTCTTGCTTTCTTCTATCTTAAACTGCTAACCCGACTTAAGACTAACGCCTTCTAAAACGCAACTGCTAGTATATTATAGCAATAATAGACTAACTCGACCTAGAAGCCTATAAGCTTCTTTTCTAAGACTATATCCCCTACTAAACGCGCCTATTTAATCTAAGACTATAAGCTCCTTGCTATTATCTAGAGCCTTAAATACTTCTACCTAAAACTCCTTAGTTAGAAATTTAATATTATTATAGACTATAAGGCCCTAATATATTTCTCGATAAAAAGGTTGCTCTCGATCTAATAAGTCTATTAGTCTAATTTCCTAGCTTAATTCGATATCTATTTCCTCTACTGCCCTAGCCGACTAAATATAGCCGCTAATGCTCTCTTACGCAAGATAGTCGAACTCCTTATAGTTAAGGCTAGAGAGAAAGAAAAATAGATAAACTATTTAATTAAGCTAGAGTCCCTTAGTTTCGACCTCCTAAAAATTGCCCCCTTTATCGCCTCGATTTGTATACCTAACGCTATAACCCCTTGCAGTGCTAACCTTGCTATACTTATCTAAGAAGAGAACGCAGTTTAGAAACTTAGCTATTATAGTAACCGTTTAATTATCCTAGAATAGACTACTAATAAATAAATATTCCTTTATATAGCCTTAATTTATAAGGCTTATAAACCCCCTATTTTTGCTTATAAAGGCTAGAATAAAATAATTAAAGTACTATAGCAGGACTACTACTAGCCTAGTATAAAGCAGGACGTTTAAAGGTATATTCGCAACTATTATAACTGCTAGAGAAATAAGACCCCGCGTAATAAGACTCCTGGCCTCCTGCACCCTCTGCTAGTACTAACTGCTATTTAGGAACAGGTTGCTTGCAATAGAAAGACTATGCCTAAGGATTGCTATAGATACGACTACGTTTAGACCTTTATCTATAAGCTTAGCTAGATTATTGCTATATTGCCTAGCAGGAAGGATAATACTTTAGAGACTCTTGCTAGCTATTACTTCTAGCACTTATACTGCTTTTTTAGCCTGCTAATAGCTTAGATTATAGATAACGCTAGCCTTTTTATCTCTTTATTCCTGCAAAAAATTAACTAACTTACTAGTATAAAGCATTATTATAGTAGTGCCCTTTACTTATAGACCTAGGGCAGTATTAAGGTTATAAACTAGTATCTAGATTAGAGGCTATGCTTTTATATCGATAAATATTAAAATAATTAAAGCAATTACCTGCTAGCCTTAGATTTCGCGTATAACTCGTCCTAGCACGCCTTTATTAGTATAGCCCTACTAATAGTAGTACTCGGCAAAGTAGTCTAGAACCCTCTCTCTCTGCCTCGATTAAATAGTTCCTCGACCCCTAATAACTCTATCGACCCGGCTTATATTGCTTTACGCCTTATTACCTATATATAGGAAGTATAGTAATAGGCTTATAATGCTATAGCTCGAACTTAGGAATAGCAAAAGCAATAGGCTAATAAAAAGAGACGCTTTATAGACTTTACTATAGGTAATAGGGTCTTCCTATAGCGAAAAGGATTTAGTACGATTGCCCTAACGACTCGCCTTAACGCTTAGTAGTCCGGACTTTTTATAATTATAGCTAAAAAGGGTTTTAGCTATATTCTCGACCTGCTAGATAGCTATAAGATAACTAATTTATTCTACGCTAACTAACTCCAAAAAGCTCTAGATAATCTATTGCCTAATTAAATAGTCCCTGCCCTTAAACCTAAAGAAGTCTAAAGTACGCCTAAATAGGAAGTCGATTAGGTTCTCCGTTCTTATATTATAGGCAGAAACAAACGCCTAGAGTATTAAGTATAATAGCAAGGCTATAATCCGGATTATATATAGTATCCTGCTCGGAACTTTAAGAACGCGCCTATTGCTTTAAAGGAATACTATAACTATTATATTAATGCCCTAGGACCCCTTATTAACTTAATAGCATAGATCGAGGCTATTATAGCAGACGAGCTATATAATAAGATTAATAACGATAACCGTGCTGCTAAGCTAGGCTTATTACTATAGGTCCGCTAATATGCACTTTAATAGGCATATTAAGGCCTTAGTCAGGGGGTAGTATTACGCGCTATATATACTAACTCTTAGGCCACGTATCTATAAGACTAATTAAAGGGCACGAACTATTTAATTAAAGCCCTAATAGACCCTGGGTTACGTATAGCAGTATATATAGCTATCCTTAGTACGCATAACTTTATGCCCCTTTTCCTCTTTTTTTTCTCTTTATCTTAGAATCTTTGTTTATAGTGCCTATAATACATTTACTTATTATTTTAAGGCTGTTACACTACTTAAAAAGCCTAAACCGGGTACAGAACGCTATTAGATATTTATTACCCTTTGCAATACGCAGCTTATAAAAGGCAGCGCGGATATCTAACTTTATAAACTAATAAGCGCTAGAAAGGCTGCGCAACGTCTCCTTAATTAAGGGAAGCGGGTAGCAATCCTGTTCCGTATTTATAACTTAGTTTAAAGCGCGATAATCGATATAAAAACGCCAGCCACCTCTAGGCTTTTTAGCAAGAAGGACAGAAGCGGCCGCTAATAATAAGCTTGCGCGAATCCACCCCTTATCTATTAGGTTAGTAATTTGCTAGCGAATCTCGAGAAAGTATTCCTATAGTATATTATATAAAGGGCCCTACGGGAGAGCAGGCGAGGAACTATCCGGGTTATAATATAGACGAATATAGTAATCCTAGCTGCTATAGTAAGGTAGCAGGGCGCTAGCCTTCTCCTTGCTAAAAAGGTTAGCAAAGTTAGAGACTTTAGACGGAAGGGAAATTATAGGGGGCGCTTTAGGAGTAGGGGTAACGCGGAGCGCTAATAAGATCTCGCGCAGGCTAGTCGCAAGGAACTAGAAACCCTTAGGATAATAGGTCTCCTTGCAAATAAGGCTAGCAAAAGTAGAGCCTATAATAGTAACTATAGGGTTAGAAACCTAGCAGGCAGCGCTACTATAAATAACTAAGTCGTCCGCGGAATAGATAATTAACTCGCGCCTGCTAGCGCGGACTAATATATTATAACACGTAAGCTACGGGGTGCTAAGAATAAATTCCTGCGTTAGCCTAGGGATTAGGTACGCAATAATAGGCGTAAGCTACTTATTAATATTAGCGATAAAACGCACGATATCCTAAATTAATAACGTCTCCTTAAAACGACTATCCTAATCTCGACTAATTAAAATAGCCGTCCGGACTATACGCAGCCGAGGAAGACGTACTCTCTTAAGCTAGCAATATTAAACTAGCAATTCGCTTATAGCAGCATAGCAATTATAGCTATAGTCTGCCTGCGTATTAATAAAAGTAGTAGAGTTTATAAGTATAGGAAAAAGAAAAAACGCAGTATTTATATCCCTTTTAATTTCCTTAAATTGTATTGCTAAACTACTATTAATATCCTCGACGCAACTACTTGCCCCTAGCAAGAGACTTATTATAAGGGCAGTATATTTCCCGCCTAGCCTAGAAAAGCATTAGAAGTATTTACCGTATTTATAAAACGCACGCATAACGTAAATAGGCAACGCGCTAGATAAAAGTTATAGGA
This sequence comes from Ophiocordyceps polyrhachis-furcata BCC 54312, assembly GCA_001633055.2. NCBI lineage: Eukaryota > Fungi > Ascomycota > Sordariomycetes > Hypocreales > Ophiocordycipitaceae > Ophiocordyceps > Ophiocordyceps polyrhachis-furcata. Next base: position 780,084 of record LKCN02000001.1, on the reverse strand, counting down.
CTTTAGGAAGTGCCTAGGGATACTATAGTAAAGGCATATACTATTAACGCAGCGCTGCTTAATTATATCTAAGCTAACCTATATTGCTTAGCAGCAGGCATTAGACTATCGCGGATAGCGAGCAGTAGGTTAAAAGGAAGTGCCCGCGCTATAAATATCTATTATTAGGGTATTAGGGCATAGACGCGTCTAGCTAGCTAGAGAAGCCCCTTTAGCGTTAGAATAAGCCTTAAAGCGGAAGGCTTTAATATTAACGGCAATAGACCTAATACGCGTTACTGCCCTAGCATAGTTGTTATAGGGGATATCGCGCCTAATATAGTATTAATATAACTTAGAGGAAAGGGAGTAATAAAGGCATTAAACCTTAATAACCTTATTCTATAAGGCCCTACTTAATAAGAATAACTTAGCCTTAAAGCAGATAAGAAAATCCGAAAAGAACTTAGTAAAGCGCTGCACGAGTTTCTCTAGCTCTGCTATAGCTGTCTGCTAATAGTAGGGGTCTATAAAAACGCTATCGAGGTAGTTAAGGAAATACTCTATATTATATCTATATTCCTCCCCTTGCTCGAAGAAAGGGGCTACCTTAGCCTGCATAGATAGCGCAAGGTACTAGTATAAAAACACCTACTAATCGTAGGCAATGCTAATAAACTCCTAGTTAGCAACGAGCTTATGCGCTATAAGGGAGCGCTATGCTAGGAATAATATTTTATCGCTATTAAATAGCAATCTAGGCAGCAGCGGCTTGCGCTTAGAGCGGCTCGACTATGCTATTGCCTATTGCTCTAGCCGTAGTATAGTATCCTACTACTGCAAAATAATTTATTAAAGCTTAGCTACCTGCTAAGATAATTAGAGGTGTATATTAGGGTCTACTATAGTAGAAAAAGAAAGCAAAAAAAAGGGAATTAATCTTTATTATTTATAAGGGTCTGGCCTAGTACTGCTATAGAATAGCGACCTAAATAGTAATAATAAAGATAAAAAAAAAGAAAGGAAGGATATAACGTATAGTAGGGGGGTAGGGCTATATGCGCGCGGCCCGTACGCGTGGATAAGTTATCCTCGCGTAGTATAACAAGATCCGGGCAAAGCCCGGATCCTTTACACATATCTTTTTTAAGCAGTTAGTTTAGGGGTTTAGCTACTATACTAGTATAGTAGCAGAAGATCCGAATAAAGTTGCAGAGACCTATAAAAAAGCGTATAGCTTTATAGTCTCTAAGGTCTTCGAACTTCTAATCCGTAATAGCCTATACTTTATAGGGGTTAATATTAAGTCCTACGCTAGTATATAGTATTATACTAAAGTAGTTAACCTTAGTAATATTAAACTAAGACTTCTTAATATTACCTTATAGATTAGCCTAATAAAAGCGCTAGATAACCTTATAGTATTCGATCTAATAGTTTTCTTTATTATTATTATCTATATAGATTAGGACGTTATTTGCATACGCACTAGCGTATTAATTAAGGAGGTTATATAGCTAAGCGTTAATAAAGTTCTAGAACTAAGTAAGGCCGACCTTTAATCCGAATAAGAGGACTAACTAACGGAATATGCTAAACTTAGTATAGAACGCTATTAGGTATTTAGAGGCTAGGTTAAGATAGAGATAGTAAAACGCCTAGATAACGTTGATTTTTAAGAAGCGTTTCGCAGATCGGTAGTTAAAGGCAGTACTATTTAGCAAAGGGGTAGGCAAGATACGACTCTTTAAGTAGTTATTTATCTAATAGTAATCGATATAGAAGCGCTAGGTAGTAGAATACGGCTTTAGCGCAAATAGGATAGAAGCAGCATATAGGCTAGCGTTAGGTTTAATAAACCCTATCTCGAGCAGGTAGTCTATAGTTTCTTTCTCTAACAGCAAGTATTTAATCGGAGTGCAATAAAACGGAGGACTAGCTAGAGAAAGGGGTTTCTCGAGTTTAAGCGTAATATTATAACTAGGGCAGGGGCTTATAAGAGTATATGCTTCCTTCTTACTAAAAAAGCCTTTTATATGCGTAAGGGGCTATAGGATTAGGCTATAGATTAGGGCAACGTAATTAGGGTCTTCCCTTGCTAGGAATAGGATCTCTTAGCCTTAGTATATATAACTCGCAGGACTAAGCTTTGCGATTAATATCTTAAGCAGGTTAGGGTCGTTTTCTAGGGGTACAGGCTAAGTCGGTATTAAGGGAGTTAGTTCCTTCTATTATGCCTATTAGGGATCCTTTTAGACTGCTCGGATTAGTTAGTTTTAGCAGTCCTAGTCGTTTTCTTAGGGTTTAGTCGTATTAGGGGTCTGGGTCTAGGCTAGCTTCTTTTTCTTCGCAGGCTATATAAAGTTATTATTCTTCTATAAGCGTTAGAGGATCTTATATTTCCTTTCGTCCGCCTTAATTAATCGGTTCTAATATTCTATATTAGCCTAAATAGCAGGGTTAATCTATCTATTAAGTAAAAGCGTCTTAGGCAGAAGGATCGAAGGGGAGTACTTAGTAAGGGCAAGGAGGTCGTTAGGCTAGATAATCTTCTAAGCAGTATAGTCGAGTAGTAGTTTCTTCTTAGCTAGCTAGTACAGGCTAATAAAGAGATCCTAGGCATAATTAGTAACTTAGAAGGTCTCCTAGGGAAAGGACTAGCTATTAATTATAAGGGTTATAATTAACTGCTTATGCACTAGACTAGCTAGGCGGCCTTAGAAATCGACTAAGGGGATAGGGCTAATAGGGACTAGCTTAGTATTAAGGTGTTTAATAGCTTGCTTAGCAAACTAACGATTAATAAGGAAATAGGCATTTGCTCTAGTATTATAGAGAGATAAGGCTCGAAGAGCGATTCTATTAATTTAAACTTAACTATTAATAGTAAACGACTTTCTAACCCGCTTTTCTATACGTAAGACCTTTAGGACTATTAAGGAGCCTTATAATAGTTCTACTCTTTTCCCGAATCCGAGTCTTTAAAAGCAGGCAGTATTAGCGTTCTCTTTATACTAGAGATCTAAATATAGTTAGAGCAGTCCTTAGCTATATAGCCCTTCTTTCTATAGATAAAGTAAGTGCTATTATCCTAGTAGACCTTTTTTTTATCCTTAAAAAGGGCCTTGCCCTTCTCCTTAAATATTATTATTAGGGTCTTCTTAGTTTCTCCTGCCGACTTATCTTTATAGCAGGGAGTATAACTACTTAATCGCTAGGTCTTTTAGCAAGCAGTATCTCTCTTTTAATAGTAAACCGAGTCCTTAATATAGTTATAGAAGTCTTTATAAGAAAGGCTATTATCCTTAGTCCGGGTTAATAAGCTAGAGTCTAAGTTAATTAGAAGGTAGTCCTAAAGCGTATACTTTATTTAATTAAATAGTATACGAGTCTTAGTAGCTAGGTTATTAAACTCCGCAATAAATTCCTAGATCTCCTACTTACTAGAGATCGAGAAGTTTAGGCAGTAAAGGCGCTTAGCAGCCTTTGCGAACTTATTAGGATTGCTATAAGCGGACTCGAGATATTAGATTATCTTAGCTAGTCTAGAGAAGGGTCGTTCTATTAAGTCGTACTAGGTCTCGAGGGTCTTGCGGGCCTTGCTATTAAGAGAGCGAAATAAAAAGCCTATCCTGTTTTCCTTATCCCGAAAGGTAGCCTTATTAGTCCTTATCTTATCTTTTAGGTTAGTTAGGAAAGCGCTAAACTCGCCTTTCTTTCTAGAAAACGTTCTAATATCTTTATAGCGAGTCTTAGCTAAGTTAGAGTAAGCTAGGTTTAGCTATCTAATAGCGGCAAAAACTAGCTATATAGCCTTTCTAGAGGGGATAAAAGCAGTAAATCGATCCGCGAAGGCTATCGAGGCTTCCCTATAGCAGGCGGGCTTAGGGGTCTATTAGCTCTGCAAGTTAGCAATCTACTGCTAGAGAGCCGCTAACTAGGACTGCAAGTCCTAGTTAGTTAGGGTTATTAAGGAAGAAGCTATAATTAAATAGTCCTTATCCTTAATATTATAATCTTAGTCTTAAGGGTTATAGTCTAATTCTCTCGAGGCTAACCTTGCAAAGCGTTAAGGAAAGGTCTAGTCTTAGCTTCTAGATATATATTAGGGAGCGGGTCTAAGTCTTAGGTCTTATTCCTTAGAGCCTGATTAAATAGTTTATAGGGTCTAGGAGTCTTCTAGGGTCTCGGCTGCCTGTCTTAGCAACTAAAGGTCGTAGTCTTAATCTTAAGTCGTATTATACGGGTATTTTGCGTCTTTATATAGGATATAAGGCTAATATGTATTTATAAACCGCTTGTTAGCAATATATATAATCTTAGAATAGTGTAATAGCTATAGAATAATAAGTAAATGTATTATAGGCACTATAAATAAAGATTCTAAGATAAAGAGAAAAGAGGAAAAAGGGGCATAAAGCTGTGCGCCCTAAAGAGAAGACTATATACACTGCTATACGTAATCCAGGGCCTGTTAGGGCTATAATTAAATAGTTAGTGCCCTTGTAACTGGTCTTATAGATACGTGGCCTAAAGGGTTAGTATATATACAGCGCGTAATAATCTGCTTAAAGTCTCGATTGCAAAGCTTAGTCTAGCGAGTTATATATATTAAGGCTAAGAAATCCCGTTCCTAGTAGGAGAAGACCCTAATTATATCGCCTTAATCCGTAGCCTAATTCCGCAGCCTTTTGCGTATATAGAAGGCTTCTTTAGCAAGAAGGAAGTATATACTCTTATAAGTCCCTATCCTAGTTATAATATTACGCTAGAACTTAAAAAACCCCTTTACCTAGCTAATCCCCTGTCTTATTGCACTCTAATTAAATACTTGCTATTAGAGAAAGAGACTATAAACTACCTGCTTAAGATAGGTTTTATTAAGCCTAATGCTAGCCTATATACTGCTTTTATCCTATTTATGCTAAAGCCGTACTCTATAGCCCGATATTTCTATATCGACTACTAATAGATAAACGACTACTTAAAGAGTCGTATCTTACCTGCCCTTTTTCTTAATAGTACTGCTTTTAACTGCTAATCTATAAAACGCTTTTTTAAAATCGATATTATCTAGGCATTCTACTATTTCTATCTTAACCTAGCCTCTAAATACTTAATAGCATTCCGTACTAGGTTTAGTATATTCTACTAGTTAGTCTTTCTATTCGGATTAAAAGTTAGCCCTGCTTAGTTCTAGAACTTTATTAATACTTAACTCTATAACCTCCTTAATTAATATGCTAGTATATACGCAAATAATATTTTAATCTATATAGATAATAATAATAAGGAAGACTATTAGACTAAATACTATAAAGTTATCTAGCGCTTTTATTAGGCTAATCTATAAAGTAATATTAAAAAGTCCTAGTTTAATATTACTAAAGTTAACTACTTTAGTATAATACTATACGCTAGTATAGGACTTAGTATTAACTTCTATAAAGTATAGGCTATTACGGGTTAGAAATTCGAAGACTTTAGAGACTATAAAGCTATATACTCTTTTATAGGTCTTTATAACTTTATCTAGATCTTCTGCTATTATACTAGCGCAACTGCTAAACTCTTAAACTAACTGCTTAAGAAGGATATACCCTTTAAACTTAGACTAGAATAGCGTAAAGCATTTAATTAAATAAAGAAGCTCGTAACTAAAGCTCTTATTCTTGCTTTCTTCTATCCTAAACTGCTAACCCGATTTAAGACTAATGCTTCCTAGAACGCAACTACTAGTATACTATAGTAATAATAGACTAACTTAATATAGAAGCCTATAGGCTTCTTTTCTAAGACTATATCCCCTACTAAATACGCCTATTTAATCTAAGACTATAAGCTCCTTGCTATTATCTAGAGCCTTAAATACTTTTACCTAGAACTCTTTAGTTAGAAATTTAATATTATTATAGACTATAAGGCCCTAGTATATTTCTTAATAAAAAGGCTGCTCTCGATTTAATAAGTCTATTAGTCTAACTTCTTAGCTTAATTTAATATCCGTTTCCTCTACTGCCCTAGCAGACTAAATATAGCTATTAATACTCTCTTGCGTAAGATAGTCGAACTCCCTATAGTTAAAGCTAGAGAAAAAAAAAATAGATAAGCTAATTAATTAAGCTAGAGTCTCTTAGTTTTAACCTCTTAGAAATTACCTTTATAATTGCCCCGATTTATATACTTAATACCGTAACCCCTTATAGTACTAACCTTGCTATGCTTATTTAAAAAGAAAACGTAATTTAAGAACTCGGCTATTATAGCAAGCATTTAATTATTTTAGAATAGACTGCTAATAGACGACTATTCCTCTATATAGCCCTAATTTATAAAGCCTATAAACCTCCGATCTTTGCTTATAAAAGCTAAAATAAAATAATTAAAGTACTATAATAAGACTACTACTAGCCCTAGATAAAGCAGGACGTTTAGAGGTATATTTATAACTACTATAACTATTATAAAAATAAGACCCTTTATAATAAAACCCCTAGACTCCTATATCCTTTGCTAGTACTAACTGCTATTTAGGAGCATATTGCTTATAATAGAAAGACTATGCTTATAGACTACTATAGATACGATTACGTCTAGACTTTTATCTATAAGCTTAGCTAGATTATTGCTATATTACCTAGGAAGAAGAATAATACTTTAAAGACCCTTGCTAGCTATTACTTCTAGCACCTATACTGCTTTTTTAGCCTGCTAACTACTTAGATTATAGATAATACTAGTCCTTTTATCTTATTATTCCTAAAAAAAATTAATAACCTTACTAGTATATAGTATTATTATAGTAGCGCTTTCTACCTATAGATATAAAGTAGCGTTAAAGTTACGAACTAGTATTTAGATTAAAAACTACGCTTCTATATCGATAAGTATTAAAATAACTAGAGCGATTATCTACTAGCGCTAGACTTTGCGTATAACTCTTCCTAGCATGCTTTAATTAGTATAGCCCTTTTAATAGTAGTACTTAGCAAAGATATTAGAAATCCTTTTTCTCTGCCTTAATTAAATAATTCTTTAACCCCTAATAATTCTATAGACCCTAACTATATTGCCTCCTATCTTATAGCTTAAGTATAAGAAGTATAGCAATAAGCTTATAACGCTATAGCCCGAACCTAGGCTTAGTAAAAATAATAGGCTAATAAAAAGAAACGTCCTATAGATTTTACTATTAGGGATAAGGTCTTCCTATAATAAAAGGGATTTAGTATAATTGCCTTAATAACTCGTTTTAATGCTTAATAGTCTAGTCTATTTATAATTACTACTAAGAAAGGCTTTAGCTATATTTTTAACCTGCTAAATAGCTATAAAATAACTAACTTATTCTATACCGACTAGCTTTATAAGGCCCTAGATAACCTATTACCCGATTAAATAATTCCGACTCCTAAACCTAAGGAAGTCTATAGTATACCCGAGTAAGAAGTTAATTATATTCTCTATTCTTATATTATAAAAAGGAACTAGCGTCTAGAGTATTAGGTATAATAGCAAGGCTATAATCCTAATAATATATAGTATCCTGCTAGGAATTTTAAGAACGCGCCTATTACTTTAAAAGAGTACTATAACTATTACGTTAATACTCCTAGACCCCCTATAAATTTAACTAAGTAGTTAGAAGCAGCCGCGGCTAATAAACTATATAACGATAATAATAATAATAACTATACTATAACGACTAGAATAATATCCCGCGTCCGGAGATACTTGCCTTAATAGGCATATTAAGGCCTTAGTTAGGGGGTAGTATTACGCGCTATATATATACTAACCCTATAGGCTATATATCTATAAGACTAGTTATAGGGGCACTAACTATTTAATTATAGCCCTAATAGACCCTGGATTATATATAGCAGTATATATAGTCTTTTTTAGTACGCATAGCTTTATGCCCCCTTTTTCCTCTTTTTTTTTTATCTTAGAATCTTTATTTATAGTGCTTATAATACATTTACTTATTATTTTAAGGCCGTTATACTATGCAAATGCCTTTTTTGCTAACAATCTCTATATATAATGCTCTACTTTAAAAGGTTATTTTCGGCAGTGGAAATAATAATAAGTAATCAAGGTGTGGATTACGTGATAGAGAAGAAGAAGACGAATCACGTGATAGTGGTTTTGTGAGGATTGAAGAAGAATTGAAGGCAGGAGAGGTGATTGTATTGAAGAAGTAATAAAGTTAAAGCTGATAATAAACTGGAAGTAGGTAGGAAAACCTCCTTCCTTTATAGACAAATTTCTTAACAATAAAGGTACTTCTAAAGGTACTGTAAAGTCCTGTATTATAGTACAATAACGTGGCTATACGTTATACCTTTCCGTTCGTTAGTATATATTTTCCTTCTTTAGATATTTGACTTAGAAGATAGGTAATTTGGAGGAAGACTTTAACGTCATGGATTAACCTGACGATCTGACTTTAGTACGACTATCGAGGTCGGGCGCTATAACCGCTATTAGTACAGCGCGTCGATCGCTATGACGATCACTGTGATGACCGCTGTGACGACTGATCGAGCGCTATGACCGCTATTAGTACAGCGCGCCGATCGATATAACGGCTGCCTTGTGCCGAGATTAATCGGGTGCTATAACCGCTATAGGTACAGCGCGCCGATCGCTGTGACGATCGCTGTAACGAGTCGATCGGGCGCTATAACCGCTATAGCCCTACTGTGACTTAGGGCGTTGTGGCGGGCCTTAGGTCTAATTAGTACAATTTGTTCTAAGTGGCCTTACAGGCTTATTTCTTATCCGTTTAAGATGAAAAAATATGCGTTATATAGCTCTTGAAAAGGGCTATCGAATAGTATAGGTCACGTGTTATAGAAGTCTCCTTATTATATAATATAAGTCTTTATAGTTATTTTTAAGCTGTATTTTTATATACTCTTATAGCCTCCCTTAAAGTTTATGTTATATATACAACTTTACTGGATTTTTATATATATCTTTGTTATAAGTTATTTATATCTATTATAATGTAGAAAAAATTAAAACTACGAGATAAGCAAAACCTAGTAGGAAAAAGCGTTATTTTATTTATCTTACTTTATCCTAGTAAAAACCACGTAGGAAAAATACTAGGTTATACTAGTAAAACCTTTATAAGGAAAAATACTAGTTTTATATAGAGGAAAAGTCTGAAAGCATAAAGACTTGAAAAACCTCTATTATTATAAGGAATATATATATTTATTTAACCTAGTAAAAGGCGGCGGAATTTATTAAATTTGCCTGCTTCTAGCTCCTTAGTAAATATATTAGCTATGTTATCTTCAGACCTTATATAATATATCTGTATATCGTTATTTCGTATGCTATCCCTTGTAAAGAAGTAAGCTAAGTCTATATGCTTTGTTCTTTTATAAAATTCAGGATTTTCAGCTAATTTAATAGCAGCCTGGTTATCTATTAATATAGGAGGTATTGTATCTATTATTTTTATACTTAGAAGCTTATTTATTGTTATAAAAAGCCTTTGTATATATATAGCTTCTTTTATAGCCTCTCTTAGGCCTATAAATTCTGCTTTACAAGTAGATAAGGCTGTGGATTTCTGTTTTTCACAGCCCCAACTTATTAAGTTATTATATATATAAAAACAGTAGCCGGAAACGGATCTTCGATCTGTTAAATCAGAAGCCCAGCTTGCATCTGTGTAACCTCTTATAAAGTTATTATTATACAGGATATTACAGTTATAAGTTAGTTTTAAATCCGGGTATTTATTTAAGTATTTCCAGATTGTATTTAACGCTGCTATATGTGTTATATCTGGCTTAGAAGCAAATCTAGCACAGGAAATAACAGCGTATAGTATATTAGGTCTTGTTTTTATAGCAGGGTATAGTAAGGATCCTATTTCCTTCTAATATTATAGTATAACGTCTTTTCCAGGTTCTATAGTAGCCTTCTTAAGCTTAATTCCTGGTTTAGAAGGTATTTCAGACATTCCTAAAGATTCTTTATTGTATTCCTTTATCTTATTCCTTATATATTTTTCCTGAGAGATATATAGTATCTTATTTGCTCTGTTTATAGATATATTTATACCTAGAAAGTCTTCTAAGTTTCCTAAATCTTGCAGGGCTAGGTATTTCTCTATTTAGCCAAATAGATCACTTATTATAGTATCCGTAGCACCTGTAACAAGGAAGTCATCTACGTGGATAGCTATAGCTATATTGTTATTATTATGTATAAAAACCCCTTCGTCTATAGGTAAGGCTTTAAAGCCTACCTTTTCGAGAGTATTAGATAGGTAGTTATACTAGAGCTTAGGACTTTGTTTTAGGCCGTATAAAGCTTTCTTTAATTTTATTATAAGGTCTTTATCTTTATACAAAGGATTTTGTTTATTATTATATTTATAGTATTGTTTTATTATATAGTCTTTAAAACCTTCTGGAAATTTCACGTATATATCTATATCTATATCTGCATAAACAAAGGCATTCTTTATATCGTATTGTTTAATAGGCCAGTTGTTTTTAACTGCTATATTAAGAAGTATTCTTATAGATTCAGGCCTAGCAGTTGTAGAGAAGGTATCTATATAATCTAGTCCTTGTATTTAGTTAAAACCTTGAATAACGAATCTAGATTTGTATTTTAATATGTTATTATTATTATCCTTTTTAATCTTATAGACCCAGCGGCTTCCTAGAGCCTCCCTGTCCCTTGGAAGGTCTGTTATTTCCCAGGTTTTTTGTCTTATTAACTCTTTTAATTCTAGAAGCATAGATTTATTCCATTCTGTAGCTTCTGAACTTTTTATAGCCTGTTTATAATTCTTAGGCTCTATAGGATCTGTATTTTCCAGCATATGTAATATAAGTTCTGGATTTGTTTGTATTATAGTGTTTATTTCGGGGTATTCTTTATATTCGTTATAAAACTCTGCCGGCTTTCTAGGTATTTGTATTTCGACTTGAGTTTTTAGATCCTTATCCTTATCTTTATCTTTATTAGAAGAGTCTTTGTTATCTTTGTTATTATCTTTATTATTTTTGTTATTTATAGGTTCCTTTATACTCTGTTCTGGTATTTTATTTATAGAAGGTATAGTATTAAAGTCTATATCTTTATAGTTATTGTTATCTGTATTGTTATTTATAAAGTTATTCTCTAGAATAGTTATATCTCGAGAAACAACAACTTTCCTTCTAGAAAAGTCCCAGATTTTATAGGCGTTTTTAGAGTAACCTATTATAATACCTTTAAAAGCTCTTGTTTCTAGCTTATCTACAGGTAGTTTATTTTTGTAGTATATTATACTTCCGAATACCTTTATATTATCTAATTCAGGAAGTGAAATAGGCTTATTATATTTCTTTTCTAAAGGACTACAGCCTAAAGAAGTGTAATAAGACCTATTATATATATATACAGCAGCTAAAACAGCTTCCCCCTAAAGGTATTTAGGTAGGTTTGCTGTATAAAGGATAGCCCGTGCCTTATTTAGTATAGTACGGTTTATACGTTCTATTCGACCGTTAGGTTTAGGGGTATTTTTAGGACTTGTATTATATTTTATACCGTTTTTTATACAGTAATCCCTTATAGGGTATATAAATTCCTTAGCATTATCTAAAAAGACTTCTTTTATAGTAATCTTATCTGTATTATTTTCTAATAAGGCTTTTACCTCTAGAAACTTATTATATGCTTCGGATTTTTCTTTTAGAAGAGATATATGTAATTCCCTACTATATACGTCTAAAAACGTTATAAAGTACCTGAATTTATTATATATAGGAGTGCTTATAGGTCCCTAGATATCTAGAACAACCTTATTAAGGTATTTATAGTCCTTTTTAACTGCTTCTTTATTTATCTTATTCATGGCTTTTGCCTTTATACAGATTTCACAAAGTTTAACCTTATTTTTATCCTTTTCGCTAATAATAGCATTCTTATTATAACGTCTTATTGTTTTTATTAAAGAACGTAAGGATAGATATCCTAGCCAAAGATGCCAGAGGTATATATCTATCTTATCTTTATTTTTAGGTTGTTTTCCTTGTAAAATAGTATTGTCTATTATAGTATTGTTTATTATAGTATTGTTTATTGTATTAGGTATAGAAAAGTGAACTTTCTTCCCTATCTGAATAGAAAGGGGTATATAGTACAATCCATTGTTTGTTATAGCCTGAACTAGAGGTTTATACAAAGAATTATACAAAGAAAGGGTATTATCTTTTATTATAGTAATAACGTTCTTTAAATAAGACTGACTTATTATATTAACACCTAATTCTAGTATAAATAGGCAGTTCTTTAGTACAGTTTTCTTGTCTAGGGTAGGAAACTTAAAAATAACGTCTCTAGAACTACAAACGTTTATAAAGGAAGCTTTTCCCTAGTTAACTCTAGTATTTATAGTTTTATAATTAGATAGTAAATTTTTATTAGCTACTATATGCCTTGTAGCAGCCGTATCGAGTATAAAATGTGTATATTTCTTACTATCTAAGGAGCTATCTATATGTAAAGACTGATGTGTTTGTATAATACGTTGTATAGCGTTATAGGATGTCTTTAAAGCTCCTGTTAAATTATTAGAGTTGTTTATAGCGTTATATGTTATGTTATAGCATACCTCTGCTTCTGATTCTGTATCTTCTACTATCCCCCCAGGCGTAGGGGCAGAAGGAAGATCTGGAATATCGATTTCCATAGGTGTGGTATCGATATTAGTCGTTATAAAAATCTTCTTAGCCCTGTCCTCTTCTGTAGCCTTTATATTAGAGGAACCGAAGGTCCCCTGAGTCTTCCGGAGGGCCTTTTCCTTTCTAGGCCTCTTTGTTATCTTATTAGACTCCTTTACTTTAAAGTGCTTAGGAGCCTTCTCCGGGTGCAGGAAATAGCAGTCTTTATTAAAATGCCCCGGGAGTTTATAGTAGGAGCATTTCAGGGCCTTTTTCTGCTTTTTCCAGGGCTTCTTAGTGCCCGTAAAGAGGGCCTGCCCTTCTTCTAGGTGATTCGACTTATAGCGCTTGGCTTCGTCGAGTATATAGGCAAAAAGCTTACCTAGGTTATAAGATCCCTCGTTATTGCGAAGGTCCTGTGTTATATGGGTTATAAAGCCCTGGAAGGGCTCGGAGAGGTTATTTAGGACCCACGTTATAAGGACTATTTCCGGGATTTTTATCTCCTAGGCCTTTAGCTCCTCCTCGATCGCTTTTATACGATTTAGGTAAGCCTCTATATTATAAGGCGTGGCCTTACCTATTTAGCTCCTTAAGTCTATTCCAGGCCTCTAAAGCCGTTTTTATGTGCATGATTTAGGTTAGCGGCCTATCCTTAAGCTATAGCCTTATAAGGGCCAACGCTTCTTCGGATTTATTGTGGGTCTTAGAGCCCAGAGCCCCCTAAAGCTTTTCCCTAATTAGGAGGGAATCTATGCGCAAAGCCTAATAGGTATAGTTATCGCCGCCCGAGAGCTTGGCAAAAGTGATTTTCTTAGTATTAGGCATGATTTCTTAATGAGGAAAAATGTGGGGAAAAAGTAGGTATGTTTGCTGAAAAGCGTCGGAAAAGTGGAATCGAATGAGGTATTTTGTGGGGCGGTGGAGGAAGAGGAAGGCGGTGAAAAGTTAGTTGAAAGTTTGTTGGTATCCCGGATCAGATAGCTGAATCCGGGCTTATAACCTCAAAAGGTTATTTTTAGCAGTGGAAATAATAATAAGTAATTAAGGTGTAGATTACGTAATAGAGAAGAAGAAGACAAATTACGTAATAGTGGTTTTATAAGGATTAAAGAAGAATTAAAGGCAGGAGAGGTGATTATATTAAAGAAGTAATAAAGTTAAAGCTAATAATAAACTGGAAGTAGGTAGGAAAACCTCCTTCCTTTATAGATAAATTTCTTAATAACAAAGGTACTTCTAAAGGTACTGTAAAGTCCTGTATTATAGTATAATAACGTGGCTATACGTCACACCTTTCCGTTTGTTAGTATGTATTTTCCTTTTTTAGATATTTGACTTAGAAGATAGGTGATTTAGAGGAAGACTTTAACGTTATAGATCAACCTGACGATCTGACTTTAGTACGACCATCGAGGTCGGGCGCTATAACCGCTATTAGTACAGCGCGTCGATCGCTATAACGATTACTGTAATGACCGCTGTAACGACTAATCGAGCGCTATGACCGCTATTAGTATAGCGCGCCGATCGATGTGACGGCTGCCTTGTGCCGAGATTAATCGGGTGCTATAACCGCTATAGGTACAGCGCGCCGATCGCTGTGACGATCGCTATAACGAGTCGATCGGGCGCTATAACCGCTATAGCCCCACTGTGACTCAGGGCGTTGTGGCGGGCCTTAGGTCTAATTGGTACAATTTGTTCCAAGTGGCCTTACAGGCTTATTTCTTATCCGTTTAAGATAAAAAAATATGCGTTATATAGCTCTTGAAAAGGGCTATCGAATAGTATAGGTCACGTGTTATAGAAGTCTCCTTATTATATAATATAAGTCTTTATAGTTATTTTTAAGCTGTATTTTTATATACTCTTACACTACTATAGGATATATCGTTTTTCTTAGCCTTAGCCTAGTCTACTAGAAATCCAAGCGTTAAATAATTATAACGCTATTATTAATAGAAGCTAAATTTATTAACCTTACGCTTATAGGCATAAGTATTATCTAGATTAATAAGATATTATAGGAATTAAGGCTTTTATAAAGAACCCTATTCCTTTTATTTACTAATAGCCTTAATACTAGGGCTTACGCCTTTAATAAATACAAAGCCGCCTAAACCTAATATATCGATAACTGCTATAAATAGGTATATAATTAGGTAAAAAGCCGATTCTTTATAATCTCTTATATTAGCATAGCTAATATAGCCGCTAATAGCCTTATAAAAAGCCTCGCCTGTTTCTAATATGCTAAATTTATTAAAATACTATATTTTTCTAACGCTGCTCTTATAAATAAGCTAGCTAATAGCATTTAGACTATATTTCGACTAAATAATAATCCTATTACTAGTCCTACTAAAGCTCGAGATAGTTATAATAGCCTCCCTAACTCGTTATAAGCTACCTAATATAGTATAAAGTTTATAAATATAACCCGTAAAAAGGGCATTACAAGACCTAAAGAAAAAAAGGATTACTAAGTCTATTTAGCTAGCTAAATGCCTCTGCTATTGCCTTCTTAGTCTAGGGATAATACCCCTACTATTAAGACTAACGTTAATAGAAATCGCCTTATAGCTTGCTTCTAATTAGTAGGGAATACCTGCTAATTATAGGCATTTAATAAGTCCCTAAATGCTAAGGGCTATCTTGCTTAATACGCTAAGAAGCGGCTTTAAAAGGCTACTCTATACTTTTAGCCGCTTTTAGCTGCTAAGAAGCAGTCTTAAAAGGCTATTTTATACCTCTAGCTGCTTCTAGCTGCTTAATCTAATACTCTAAAAACATCTATTTCTACTATTTTTACGCTTTTATACTAATTTTCTACGCTTTTGCGCTAATTTTAGGATAGATTAACTTAATCTAACTACGCTTTTAAGCACTATAATAGCACTTTTCCTCTTTTTTTTAATATTTTTAAGCCTTTTTAAAAAAGCTTAAATACGCATTTTTCTGCTTTTTCCTTTATTTTACGCGACTTAGAGAAGGGTCTTCTATTATTCTAGCCTATAGCTGGCCTAAGAGGGGGTATTAAGTAGTCACGTGCTCTTACATAGTTAGGCCGCCTAGGCCTCTACTCCTTATTTCTCCTTCCTTTTCTATAGCCTAGCATAGCATAATTAAGATTATAGGGATTATCCCTGCATTGTGTGATATCGTTCTATAGTAATTATGTATGTATATATGTATATATATAATAATATTGCTTGTTGCTGGCTTATGACTGCCTACGCATACGTTATCGTGGGTTCAGTTTGGTGGATCCAGTCACACGTGATGCCGTAACTGGTCTCCCGGAGCCGGAGCCGGAGCAGCAGCAGCAGCGGCAGGCTTCGAGAAGACACGGGACGGCCCTGCAAAGACTGGGGTCTAATTATTTCGGAGTGCATCCATGATAAGACGATCGATCCTCCGTCGACGGTCGAAGCCTAGAAGCGGCATATAACGTGATGAGATGAGCACGTATGTTTGTACGACATGCTTATGGATGGGATCCTCCGACGTGAAAGGGGGTCAGCGTCACGTCAGGAGTTGTCCATCACGAGGGACGGAGGACCCGCTGGTTGGCGCAAGGCGGTGACGAGTAACAGCCGAGTTTTTTTGCATGTCTCTTAATAGTTTCCGGGACGGCGTCTGTATCGCATATCAGTGGATGGCGTAGGCTAAGGGGGGGGGGGGGCCAACAAGGCCATGTGTTTTGTGTGTACATACCTACATATGTACATATGTATGTATGTATATAGGTGTGTCGTGACGTGCATGGCTCACGGTTCCGCGGTTTGGAAGAGGGGCGGCATCATCAATCAGGCGGTGGCCGACTCTGGCATTGGCATGGATGGCACCACCGAAACAAAAAAAAAAAAAAAGCCATCGTCAGCTGTTCATGCAAGGCTTCCCCTCCGACGACTTTCAGCCTGTACGACGCCGACGACGACGACGCTTGCATCATTCTCTCTATCCGTACTGCGTTCGGTCTGCGTACGTACATACATATGTACATACATTACATACAACATGTGCGGATATTTGCAACCAAGATGAAACTCAAATCGGGAAGAAAAAGAAACAGAATAGAAACGAATAAAAGGGAAAAAGAAAGATGTTTTCGACGGTCTCCGCCTGGGGGCGGTTTGCGCCGTCGTGAGCCCGCTGTATTTTTTCAATTCATTCGCTATCGAGACCTGTCCGCCCCGGAGACAGCGTCTGTGTCAGGCGCCTCTCCACCCCCCCTTTCTGTCCCCTTCTATCCCATCTTCCGGGCTTATCCGTACTATGTATGAGTATGGTGTATGGATGTTGCGTGTTATTCGCCCCCCTCAATGGCGGGCGGCCAGGTACGTCAAACAACAAGAAGTTAGTACATGCATCATAGTACCGTACATACTACAATTATTATTACCGTACGTCCGTCCGTACATACTCTTCTTCCAACAGCTCGCTCGCCCTTTTCCTTTCACCGCAGGGCAGCGACGAATGGCGACGTGATCCCGTCAGCTCGCGTCTTTGCTACACCAACCCACCCTCCCTCCTCCTCCCTCCTCATATCTCCTTGCCCTCTTCTTCCTCCTCCACCACCTCCTCCTCCTCCTCCTCCTCCTCTTCTTCTTCCCCCCCTCCCCCTCTTCCTCTCCTCTTCTCTTTTCTCCTGACTGACCTTGGGAAACGGTCATCATCCGGCCATAGGGCGGGCCGGCCGACGCACAGTGAAAAGCCCCTCATACCCATCGACAGTCCTCGACCCTCTCGCGGAGAAAAAACATATTGGCCCGAAGAAAAAAAAATAACCATTGACCCGTGCTCTGAGAGCTTCTCGCCCATCATGAGTCTCGCCGAGTCCCCGTCGCTCAAAGGCGGCGACGACTATTCACCGAGCAACGACGACGGCGCCAGTTGCGGCGACTCGACAACGCCCCGCTCCGCCGACTTGCTGACGGACGAGGCGAAAAGGGGCGTCAAGGCCAAGAAGCGGAGCTTGTTCGGTTTCGCTAAGAGGAAGACGGACAGCTCCCTGGGGTCTGCCTCTTCGACGGGAGCCCCGCCTTCGCTGCCGGAGGAACAGTCCAAACTCTCAGCGTCACAGGCGACGTCATGGCCGTCCAACCAACCGGCCGACGTCATGTTCCCGACCTCGCCCAGCCGCGCCCTCTCCAGCTCGACTCGCGTCTCCTCCCCGGCCGGCTCGCAAATTTTCGAACGCGACGTGCAGGACAGCACTGTGCTCAAGCCCAACTCGCCTGCGATCCCGACGCACATTCAGACGGAAAACTACATACCACCCGTGCTCGACGACGCATCCGAGGCCATCACAAATCAAAAACTGGATCCCGACGCCGTCGAGATCGTCACCCATTCTTCGCACCAGCCCGCCTCCGTCACCGTCACCGGTGTCAGCAGCCCCCTGGGCGGCGGCAGCAGCACCCCGTTTGAGCAGTCGTCGAGCGAGTGGGCCGCCGAGCTGGCCTCCTTTGCCGACCGCGTCGGCCTGCCGCCGCCGCCGGACAACGCGTCCAACTACGGCTCGCTCGACTCGGCCGATGTCCGCCGTCTGTCGTTTATCTCCTTCGCCGATGTGGTCCAGGCCGAGCACACGGGCGGCCACGCCGCCGGCGTCGTCGGATCTCGCGAGAGCATTCACCTGGCGGGGCTGACGTCGATTCCTTCGGCCACATTGAACCGCTCCCCGTCACCGATTCGTTCGCCCGTCTCCAGCCAGGGTCCCGGCACGAGCCCGCCGACGAGCAATCCCGGCAGCGTCAAGGGCGTCGACATGAGTCCCCAACGCAAGCCGGTGGGGAGCCCGACCAGTAGCTGCTCGCATAACCTTGCCAACGACCTGAACATTGAGACAATGCGGCAAGCGTTGCGGCGGACGGGAAGTGCGGATCTCAGCAATGTTCGGAGCACGCAGACGAGTCCTGTCGAGGGGGGCGGATCCCGATAGAGGGGGGGGGGGGGGGGGGCAAAAGAGGAGATACGAGTGCATTTTGATGCTGTTGGCTTGATCAAGGTCGCCACAGTTTTAACACTAGTGAATTTTTCTTTTCCCCCTTTTTTCTTGCTGTCCTTTTTTCCTTGCTGTCCTTCGCTTCTTTCACCTGGGCCAAGTCCCCGGGGGACAGGTCGTATTCTTCCCTTATTTTCAACTACTCCTGGGTGATTGGCGGTTCGCGACATGGTTATGAATGCGGTTTTCTCTTAATTCTTTTTTTCCTCTGCGAGTGATCTTGGCAACGAAGAGCCGCCAGGACCTTGGCGTAGACTGATCTATAGTATGTATGTATGTATATACCTACCTACCTATGCATACTGCTACGAATATCCGTCTACTCTACCGACCCTACATACATATGTATGTATGCATACTCCGTAACAACACGAAGCTAGGTGTCAGTAGTGGGGTTTTGTGACGGATGAGTAGCATGTCGCGTCGTTTTGGGGGACTTTGTCTGCGGATGACGACTGTCTCAGTCCCAAAATGACCCTTGAACCCGGGAAGGATGCCGATTGCATATGTATGTATGTATGTATTCATACGTAGGAGGCCGGCTTGGGACCAGACCCCCTCCCGTTTGTGGATAGGGATAGGATGGATGGATGGATGGATGGATGGATGGATGGATGGATGGATGGCAAGTGGGCTGAGCCGGCGGAATATGCGGGCATCAAGAAGAAAAAGGGTCCAGTTGGAGACGGATCGCATAGGTATTAAACAGCATGTATGTAAGACGTAAGTACATATGTATGCACATATGTTACCTAGGTACGCACGTAGCAGAGACGAAGATGTTGGTGTTTTGTCTGTATGTTTGTATCCGTAGGCATGTAAAGATGCCAAGGCGACAAAGCTTGGGTGCAAGCTCAACCGCACGGCCGATGAGTTGACGTGGGTGGGCTGAGGGATGGGGGAGGACAAGACGTTGGACTTCTTTTTACATATTTGTCAGTGTTTGAACAGGAAGCATAAGATGAGACATGCAAGATGCAGTCATTTTCTGTAGGTTATTATGTCGTTTAATCGTTCTTGGAGAAAGAAAAACGATTGGAAGAAAAGCAATTCCGTCACGTCTTAGCATCCCTGGAAACTTTGTGCTCCCCCCTCCCCCCTTTTTTCTACCCTTCTTTCCCTCTCGGCGCATGATTGGGGAGTTTGCTTGGGATGGAAGGAAGAGAGAGAAGGAGAGGATTTTGAACAGGTCCATGGGCGGAATTGTCCATCTGATCTGTAAAAGAAGTTAGTAGTGATGGTGGTAGGTAGCAGCAGGATTTGGCTAGGTAGGTAGGTAGTAGGACGATGGGGTGTTGACAGGTCCTATTTGTACATACATACTGACTAATTAAGATAGGTATGTACGGATAGTAAGGTGGTGTGTATGTATGGATGTAGGTGCGTACATATGTACATCTCAAAAGCCCTGGGATAAAAATCATAAAGGTGACGATGAGGGACGCAATGATTTCCTCCTCTGCTCGAGTTTGACATGTTTGATCAATTAAAACAAAAAAAAAATAATAGGCCAACACAGGCATTCTCGGGCTCGGCATCAGCGGCGCTGGCGTTAGATGCCAAAATTGTCAGAAAAGAAGGCCTTTTCTATAGTCACGTGGCCACACGAGGCCCGAAGACTCCGCAGCAAATCTCGCTGCCTCGCTAACTACCGAATAATCTTTCTTAGCAGAAGCTAGCTATCTTGTTTTCCTTAGAGAAATCTCTGCGGATATCGTATATATAGAGAGGTTATTCCGCTAGGAAAGACAAGGATAGAGCTCTTAGTTCTTTTATATATATACCTACTTTTAAATATATATATCTCCCTCTTCTATATACTTCTTATTTTATATAACCTTTCGATTCTAGCAGAAATCTCTCTAAGTTTCTAATAGTTAAAAGCCGTAGGATCTAGCAGAAGCTACTTAATAAGAAAAAGAAAAACCGGTTTCTAAAAGAATTATAAAGGAATAAGATAAGTATAATAAAGAAGAATATTATGCTAACAAATAGCGCCGAGTAGAAAGCATAGAATACGATATTTATTAATAAAGCAGAGGAATCGGATCTCTAGACCTAGATCTCTAGGTCCGAGCCTTTCCTAAAGGAACTTATAGCACTAGCTATAAATCCGGAGGAAATAGATAAATTAGCATCTACTAAATAAGACCGAAGGGTTAGAGAGTTTAACTTATACTATATAATTTACTAGGAGAAGAAGAAAAACTAGGAGAAGAAAAAGAAGTCTGCAAAGGAATTATAGGGGTAGATTAGAGATACCCTTAAGGCATAATAGTATATAATATATTATAAGAACTATACTAATATTAGGGAGTAGTACGTAGCTATTAAAGCAGAGGCTAGGTTAAGTAATAAAGAAGTTTATTAAAACCTCCGCAAGAAATACTATAGAATAATTAGCATAGCTAATAATAGTAGCCCCCTAAGGAGTTAGTATGGATAGTTTACTTAATAGCGCGATATAATAAATAATATAAAAGTAGAGGAACTTTCCTAGGCTATAGATAAAGAAACCTAGATCTCGGATTTTTGCAATACTATGCGACTATATAAGTTTATACGGATATAGACGAATATCCTAGAATACTCTAATAAAATTAACTAAGATAAATACAACTTGTACGAATTTACTAACGAATTTATAAGGCATCTTAACACCCTGCTAAATAACTCGATAAGAGGTATAAAGCGCGGAGCTTTTCTAACCTTCCGTAGAAGAAATAACTAGAATACGGATAATAAGAAATATAATAGGAAAAAAAGATACAAAGGAAAAGATAAGGAAGAAGAAGAAAAGCAGATAATCCCTACGGAGAAAAAAAGGGTTAGATTTAAGGACGCAGATATCGATAGGAAGAAGAAGTTCTTCTCCTGCATAATTTATAAAGGAAACGGATACTCGGCTAGGTTCTGCTACGCGCTCCGAAAGGATGCGCCTAAGTAGTAGAAAAATACTCCTGCCGCGAGAAAAGCAGCTAAGAATCTAAAGAAAGAGAATAGGCAGGGAATAAATACTACGAACTCTTCTTCCTATTCTGCTAGCCTAGGCCGAGTCCTAAGTAAATTCTATATCGCTGCCGCATTTTCTGCTACGGAGTACCCGTTATTCTACTTAGCAATTCTCGACTCTAGCACGATAATTTATATCTTTAATAATATTATACGCTTTTTTAATTTTCGATTAGCCGAACCCGATAACTTTATATAGGCAGGGGATAAGATAGTCCTAATTAAAGGCTTTAGAGATATCGAAGTTAGAATTATTAACGAAATAGGAAAGGCAATCCTTTTATTACGGAATATAGCCTACTATAGGAATTTTGCTTATAACCTAATCTCCTATTAATTGCTCCGAAAGAAAGGCATTTAGTAGCACGATTAACTAAGGAATAATATCTGCGCGCTTAAGACACCTAATAATAAGATCTTCGCAAAAATACAGCTCTGCTATAACTAATTCGTGCTAGAATATCTGCCCTTACGTTAATAAAATGCCTCTTTTGCAATTAGAAGAAATACAAACGTCCGGACTGCATAAAAAGCTACGGAGGAAGTATAGTATTAACGCCTAGGATATCCTAGTTCTCAGGCAGTATAATATCTTAGCAATAGCTGCAATAGGGTCCGTATTAAACTTAGCGGGATACTAATCTAGGAGTATAAAAATTATGCCCTAGCAAAAATCATATAATAGATTAGTCGGATTCTAAGACCCTATTTAGAAATACTAGGATATATAATTACGCTAGATTTCTATAACTTTCTTATAGACTATAAAGGTTTCCGCTACGTTTTACTGCTAATAGATAGGGCCTCTAGTTTCTTATAGGATTTCTATCTTAAAGATAGGACCTAAGCGATAATTATTAGCGGACTAAATATAGCTTTTAACTATTTTGCTAATTAGTATAATTTTTAAGTCCGCATAATTAAGTGCGATAGAGAGGTTCTTAATAGACCTTAGATAATCGATAGCCTTATCCGCAAAAATCTTAAGGTAGAGCTATTAGCCCCTTATACTTAAGCACAAAATAGTAGGGCAGAGAGGGCTAGTGCAGTAATAAAGATAAAGGCAAGAGCGATGCGTAGAGAGCTTCCTATAAGTTTCTAGCGGATAATATATAAAATAGCGGTATACCTAAATAACCGCACGCTAAAAGAAAATCTCGGCTAGAAAACGCTATATAAAAAAGTCTTTAGGAAAAAGCCTAACCTAGCATATTTGCGGACCTTTAGCTATAAAGCCTATACTATAACTATAGACGCAAAAGCTAAGTAATAAAAGCTGCGGAAACTCGACCTAAAGGCCTAGATTAGATATTTAGTTAGATACGAGTCCTCTAATATCTTTTAGATCTAGATTCCTACTAAAAAGAAAGTAATTGCGATACGAGATATTATTTTTAATAAGCAATAGGTATTTCGCGGAAATATATAATATATCCGCGATAATTTACGCGAAACTAACCCCTAAATAATTGCAAAAATGCTCGAATATATTG
Organism: Ophiocordyceps polyrhachis-furcata BCC 54312; assembly: GCA_001633055.2. Classification (NCBI taxonomy): domain Eukaryota; kingdom Fungi; phylum Ascomycota; class Sordariomycetes; order Hypocreales; family Ophiocordycipitaceae; genus Ophiocordyceps; species Ophiocordyceps polyrhachis-furcata. The sequence continues at coordinate 756,898 of LKCN02000001.1, read as the reverse complement.
CTATGCCTAAATACTAGAATAAAAACACGCGGGTAGATAATACGAACACTAAGACTAACGATAATATAGTAGAAAACGATATAATCGATATAGACTAAATAATCGATACCCCGACTAAGACGAACGAAGCTCCGAATCTCGATACTAAAATCCCGAATAATTCCGATAGAGCAAGCAATATAGAGGACCTTACTACTAATAAGGCCTTAAATAATCTAGACTAATTAAATATATACCTAACGCCTCTAACTTCTCCTCCTGTAAGTCTATTCGCGGCGATAATAGCAGGGAATAATTAGAACTAGTAGAATTCTGCGGGGACGCCTAAAGATAAATACTAGGGATATAAGCAGAACTAGTAGAATTCTGCAGGGACGCCTAAAGAAGACTACTAGGGATACTTAAATTATTATAATAAGGCCTTGCTAGCCCGTATAAAATTAAGGGAGAAAACCTATATAAAAAACAATTAATTATAGAAATAAAGGGCGAAGAAAATACAAAATAGTAAACTAATACTAACTGCATAGCACGCAGCATTTATTATAGGAACGCTAGCTAGCCCCCTAGCAAAGGACCCGAAGATAGGTAAAGTAATAGATAAAGCCGGACTATTATAACTAATTAGCACGCGGGATATTAAGCGGGCAGATCTTCCCCCCCTGCTAAAATACTATATAGCAATACTAGACTATCCCCTCCGAGACTTATTTTAGGAGGCAGAAAAGGAATACCTCTAGAGTTATAACGCAAATTACTCGGACTTATAGGACGAGGTTAATTTAAGGATAGCAACCCGTAGCAAAATAGGCTGCAAATAGGTATACGTATATAAATTTAATTAAGATAATAAGCTAATTAAATATAAAGCCTGTATCGTAGCACGCGGCGACTAGCAGCCCGTCTTAGAAGCAGAGATATACGCAGCAATACTTATGGCACGAAGCTTCCGTACATTTATATTAGTCGCCGCACGATTCGATCTAGAACTTATATAATATAATACGGTAAATGCATTTATTAATGCACCTTTAGACGAGGAAGTCTATATGCAAATACTACTAGGATACACGAAGCCCGGAACAATCCTGCGGCTAAAAAGAGCACTCTATAGCCTACGCAAATCCCCCCTCCTATAGCATAGATATCTAATAAGCACCCTGCAGAAAATAGGATTCCGAGCTATTCCGAGCGAACTATGCTATATAATTCGGGACGGCATTATTATCTTCTTTTATATTAACGATATTATCTTTAGGTACTATAAGGATTTGGCTAGACTTAGCGACCGTTTATAGCAAGAACTCTAATAATATTATATACTAATAGGGGGAGACCCGATTAGATAGTTTATTAGCCTATAGGTTATACGGGATAGGGCTTAACGATGAATTTAGCTCTTATAAAGAGCATATATTAATAAAATTGCGGACCTGGCTAATAAAAAGAAATAGCATATTATACTAATAGGCACTGCCCCGCTGCAAAAGTAGGAGGAAGACACCCCCTACTAGGTAACGAAAAATTACTAGAAGAAAATTAGCTCCGCAATATTTGCAGCGGTTATAACCCGGCCTAATATAGCCTTTGCAGTATTAAGACTAGCAAGCTTTAACATTAACCCGGGCCCGGACTATAACCGAGCAATTAATTAGGTGCTAAGCTATCTAAAAGCTATAAGAAACCTGAGCCTTTCCTTTAGGGGTGTAGACGATCTGGAAATAGCATCTAACGCTTCTTTTGCTAATAATAAGGATCGCAAAAGCTTATAGGCATATATTATCCGATTATTTAGCGGCATAATTGCATAGAGTGCTAATAAGCAAAAGATAGTTATAACGTCTATAACCGAGGCCGAGCTTTTAGCTCTATCGCAAGCAGCAAAAGAGTCTATATTTATAGACCGAATGCTGCGGGAATTAGAGGTTAAACTAGACAGTCCGTATATTATTATCTAGTATAATAACACCTAAACTATCGGCATTATAAATAAAGAAGTATATAAGCTATAGACTTAGCTTAAATATATCGATATTTACAATTATTAGCTTAGGCAGGAAGTTTTCCGCGGTATAATTCAGATAGTCTATATACCGACTAATAAAATTATTGCGGATAGACTTACTAAACCCCTGCAAAATACCTCGTATAGAGAAATAGTTCGCAAACTAGGCATTAAAGATATTAAGGACCGACTTAATAAATAGGATCTTACTATCCCGCAGGTTTCTAAGGCGGATCTGCAATAAGGTTAGCGAGCTCCTCCCGAATAAACTAATATAGCAAATAGGTATATTAATAAGCTATAATTCTTATTATAAAAGGATTTTAAGCATTTTACGCGGGGCTAAAATAAATATATTAGGTAGTCTTTTTAGCCCTCTTTTTAGCTAAAACCGCAGAAGCCAGCGCCGCCCTCTTATAAGGGGTTTTAGTTAGCGTAGTCGGCATTGCCGTTATCGAAGCCGCCGCCCCCCGCTGCTTCTTTATCGGGGTAGAAGGCGTAGTCGTCTTTATCGTCGTCGTCGTCTTCGCCGTCTTAGGCGTCGACGTCTTCTTCTTCTTATTCTTCTTTATCTTCTTCGCTGCAGCCGCCGCAGCTATCTCCGCCCGAAAAGCGGCGGCCTCTGCGTCGACGCGGGCTTCTACAGCGGCAAGCCGCCCCTCCTAGCTACGGAAGACACAAATAACGGCTAAAAGGCCTAGCACGTTATTATTATCGTTATCGTTAACTTCGTCGTCGTTATTATCGTCCGACTCCTCTTTATTAGAGTCTTCGTCTTTGTTTTTATTATTATTATCGTTATTATCGTCGTTATTAGCGGCGACCGCAGGAATCTAGGCGGCGGCAGAGGCAGTAGAGAAGGAGTTATCTATGCTAGCCTTATCCGCTAGCTTAGCGCTTAAAAGGGCGATTATTATCGTGCTACTATAACCTATTAATAAACTGCTAGGACTTTAAAAAACAATTAGACTTATATAAGAAGAATATTAGCAGCCTTAAGCCGCTCTATATGCCTTATAGTCGTTATTACGCTTTTTATAAGGCTGCGAAGGTGCTCCGTATCCTTCTTATACTAGTCGCGCTTAGCAGCTTCCTACGCTGCTATAAGACTAACTAGCATAAGAGGTGTATTATTATACCTCCGCGCCTTTAACGCGTATTCTGCGCACGAAAACGCCTAGGCAGACCTAGCCTGCTTCTAGCACTCGAGGCTGCTAGTAAGGCATAAGACGCATGCGGCGTCCCGAACCTTACTAGGCACTACGAGTGCCCTTAGCCGCTATAGCGAAAAACGTTAGGATATAACTAGATTAGACTATAGGATTATTATTAGGACTTACCTAGGCCCCCCCGGGGTTTTTACTACTATCCTCCCCTGCTTCCTTAGCCTAACCCTCCGGGCTTTCTACTATAAATAACTCTAAACCCCCCTCCCCCCCCTCCCCTTCTTGCCCTGCCGCCTCCCCCTCTAGGGCTAACGGACAGGCAGCGTCGATACCTAAGGAAACTAGCGCGGGAGAGATAGTATCGGGGCTAGCCCCGATACTAGTATCTCCGTAGCAGGCCTCCTAGGCGTTAGCGCAAGCCTCCAGCTCGTCCGAAATAATAATAGCCTTAGCCGCAATCTCCTCGATAGTTTAATCGGTTATCGTCGTTATCGTTATTGCGATTACTAACTAAATAAACTTATTAGCAAAGAACCTTACGGGGTATAGGGTTATAACTTATATCGAAAGATCGTTCCTATAGAAGAAAAAGAAGAGAAGAAAAGAGGGTGCCTGCAAAAAGGGGCATCTAACCCTTATATACTACGAGGATGCCTTAGGATTTAGGCACGAAAGATACGTACTAATAGCTATAGCAAGAGGATAATAGTAAGGACTATTATTAATAGTATTTTAATAACTTAGTATAGAAATGCTCGAAATATACTATGCATATCGCAACTCCGTGCAAGAAGCCTCGCAGAGATAGCTACGAATAATAGTAAGGAAAAGTAGGGAATATATACTAATAGACTAATAATATATTTCCTACAGAATGCAATAATATTAATAGCAACTATACTACTAGATCTAACTTAGAAGACTAATCTTAGCAGCAAATTATAGTATAGAATAGTAATAAGCTTCTTTAAGCCCTTCTTCTTTTTTTTTAGGCTCCCTAACTACGTAAGAAAACCTAAGGGGGTGTATTAGAAAAGAAGGCCTTTTCTATAGTTACGTGGCTATATAAGGCCCGAAGACTCCGCAGCAAATCTCGCTGCCTCGCTAACTACCGAATAATCTTTCTTAGCAGAAGCTAGCTATCTTGTTTTCCTTAGAGAAATCTCTGCGGATATTGTATATATAGAGAGGTTATTCTGCTAGGAAAGACAAGGATAGAGCTCTTAGTTCTTCTATATATATACCTACCTTTAAATATATATATCTCCCTCTTCTATATACTTCTCGTTCTACGTAACCTTCCGATTCCGGCAGAAATCTCTCTAAGTTTCTAACAGTTAAAAGCCGCAAGTAGGGAATATATACTAACAGACTAATAATATATTTCCTGCGGAATACAATAATATTAATAGCAACTATACTACTAGATCTAACCTAGAAGACTAATCTTAGCAGTAAATTATAGTATAGAATAGTAATAAGCTTCTTTAAGCCCTTCTTTCTTCTTTTTTTAGGCTCCCTAACTACGTAAGGAAACCTAAGGGGGTGTGTTAAAAAAGAAGGCCTTTTCTATAGTTACGTAGCTATACGAGGCCCGAAGACTCCGTAGCAAATCTCGCTACCTCGCTAACTACCGAATAATCTTTCTTAGCAGAAGCTAGCTATCTTGTTTTCCTTAGAGAAATCT
>LKCN02000001.1:719029-733109 GCA_001633055.2 Ophiocordyceps polyrhachis-furcata BCC 54312 | reverse complement strand
TGTTTGCCTTGATGGTTGGGTGGGTGGCACCCGTGGGACGGGGACCCCTTCTCTTGTCTTCTGTGTCTTTTTTTCACTGAGAGAGAGACAGAGACGGAGACAGGGAGAGAGACAGAGAGAGAGAGACAGAGAGAGAGAGAGAGAGAGAGAGAGGAAGATGAGGGGGCAAAGGAAAGGGGAATCGTCGACAGAGTAAGCAATATTGCTGACCATGTTTCCTCTTCCCCCGTCCTCCTCAATACTCATCACTACATACTCTCCTCCTCAGCTTCCTCCCTCCCTCCCTATCCTCTTCAGCCTCATCATCTATCAATCTTATGCCTCTTTTTTTTTTTTTTCCTTCAGCCTCATCTTCTTTCCTCTCTCTCTCCATCTTTTCACCCCTTCAGCCCCAGACTATTTTTTTTTCTTCAGCCTCGCTCTCATTGTCTCACATGCCTCACCCACCTCTGGCGAGAAATCCTCCTCGTGTCCCCCCTGTTTTCCGCCTTGGAAAGGGGAGGGGGGGGGGGGGGGGACAGCGCCACTTTGTGTGTGTGTGTGTGTGTGTGTGTTGTTTTTTTTATTCCATCTTTTCTTCTCTTCATTTATTTGCGTAACGCCGCAGTCTGGCCAAGCCGGATGGAGGGGAGAAGCGAAGGGGCAACCACTGGGAGGAGCGTTTGATTCTTATGCTTGATGCTCGCTCTTCTTATGTCCCGGCATATCCATGTACTAATAAATGAAGACGAAGAGAGGATTGTTTTCTTCACTGCTCCCTTCAACGACATGTATGATGATGTACATACAACCTTTGCTTCTATCCCGTCTACTTGTCAAGCGTTTTTCTTTTATTCTTCGTCTCTCAAGCACGTTATAGTCACAAACTCTCATCCCCTGTTCTTTCTTCATCTCCACAGATTCAACTTCCTCCGGCTTGTTCCTGATTCGGCTCCGCGCAGGTGATGAATAGCTTGACGTTGTGACACATGTGTACGCCATGCACAAGGCAATCCGTCGTCACAAGCAAAAGCAACGACAGCCAAAAGGGGGGGGGGGGGGGTGGGGGGGGAATAAAATGCTTCACAGAGGAGGGAAAGCGACGTCCTCGGCGTCGAGGACAGCAGGTCGGTCAAAGGCCCGACTAGGACGCGGCTGGGCCATCACCGTCGTCCGATCGGAGGCCAAGGCAGCAAGACGTGCGAGCCGTCGACGGTCCGAACCAGTCGGCGAGAGGCTCCGTCTTTCCGAGACGGATACTTGCTTCTCCTTCGTACTACGGTTGCCCAGTCCGGCCCAGTCTGGTCGCTCCAGCAGTCTGGCTTTTCTCGTCTGAAACGAGCATGATGATGATGATGATGATGAGCATTCGCCGACGTCATCTGCTACTACTGCCGGTGGCGGTGATGGTGATGGCTGCGTTCGAGGCTTCCCCTGGGCGAGGAGGGCGCGCGCGCGGGCAAAGTGCTCCTTTTGTCGTGCCTCGTCTTCTTTCCAACTTCGGCCTCGAGCGTGGCGGGCGAGGGAGCCTGACGTCCAGTTCATCGTCTGTTTTCGTGATGGTAGTACCGGTGGTGGTGGTGGTGGTGGTTGTGGTGGTGGTGGTGGTGGTCGGAGTTGCATGAGGAAGGGGGAGGAGGTTTGATGACAGAGGGGAGGGCGTGTAGGGTAGGTCCAAGGAGACTTAAGGTGTGTGAAGCCAGCAGCCCGCCCTGACAGGAGAGGCAAAGATGTCTAGGTATGAAAGATAGGCATGTTTGTACATACATAGTATAGGAGAGCTGAGATCATGGTTGGTAGGTCCCTACCTCTAGACATACATCAAGTTACACCGCCGTAGAAGGATCAAAGGAGGAACAGAAGACCTCCTTGGACGGGTAGACAAGTCTCCCCCCTACAGCAGAGGCACCCATCAACGGAGGGTCAACGCTACAGCCCTTGGCCTCGACACCGCCACAGATGCGGAGATTCTTGCCCTGGTCGGCTTCGACCAAGCCCTGCGGGAAATAGAACTCCGGCCCGTAGTGGCTGTAGCCGTCGGTCTTGTCCGGCCGGAGAACGACCTCGTGTCCACCCCCCGTGATACGGGCACTGACGGCCCGGTCATAGTTGGTGACGAAGTTGGCGAAAGCCTCATTCCCGACTCGCGGAGAGCCGTACGTGTACAGGTCGATGGGGAAGCCCTTCATGCGGCCGTAGGCGGCGGCAAGCGTGGCCATGGCTCCGCCTCCGCAGTAGCCGGTGAAGACGACGCGGTGGACGGGCTTCCTCTCGCTCGCGTACTTGGCCTTCAGTTGATCCACCGCCCAGAGCAGATGATGGCTGGACGACGACGACGACGACGACGCAGCTGCCGTCTGGGAAGGAGGAGGGATGATGGCTTCCAGAGCTTGGAGAAAGTCGCCGTTGACTCTGCAGCCGCGACAGACGAGGGAGAAATCCCGCTGCGCCTTCGTCAGCCTTGTCTTCCTTTCCGGCTCGTGGAAGCTGAGGATCAAGAGGTTTTCCGGCTCGGCCGCCGTCATCGTCGTCGCATGCGTCATCAGCGTCACCCTCACGGTGCAAAGACCTGGGACGTATGGCCTTCTCGACTGACGAAGCACGTCGCAAAGCCTTTCCGACCCCTCGTAGGCAGGCTGGACGGCATGGGCGGCGAAGAGGAGGAACTGCCGGGCCAGCACCTTATTCACGGCGGATTGTATGTCCCCCACGATCTGTTGTAGTTCTTCTCCGTCCGTCTCATCCCTCCCGTCCTCGTCGCCGTCTTCGTCGCCGCAGGGGAAGTTGCCGGCGTAATTGCTGTGGTCGACTTTGGTACAGGTAAAGATGAAGTTGGAGTCGATGAAGCTGAGACCGCACGAATCACTGCCGCATCGTCTCTCGTTGCACTGAGTGACGGGCGCGTCTTGGTACGGGTTCTCAAACGCAGCCACCGTCTTCAGCCCTTCCTTGAGCCAGACTTCGGGATAGACGTGGGTGTAATCGAGGAAAGGAGGGATATGATGAAAAACGGACGTGACAAAGTCCTTCTTCTTCGTCACCCGGACGGTGACGCCGTTCTTCTGCTCCATGACGAACTTGGCGAATGCCTGATTCCCAACTCGAGGAGAGCCAAAGGTGTATATATCGATGGACCTTTTTGGGAACCTGGTCCGCAGGTAGGAGCCTGCGATCGTCGCGATGGCCCCGCCGAGTGAATGGCCTGTGACGACGACGCGGACCCCTTCTGGTCCCATCTTGTCGAGCTCCTTTCCGAGTCCGTCCTCGACGGCGGCGCTCATGTCGTCAAAGGCACTGGCGAAGCCCGAATGTAGCCAGCAATCTCGACAGAGCTCCCTAGCACAATGTTCATTCCCTTTCCCCCCATCAATGTCGAACGAAGCCTTACTATACTACTACTGACCTGTTGTGGAAAATCGACGGCACCTCCACCTTGCTGAGGTCTACCTTGATATTCGCCCACGACTTGATATCCGTACCTCTAAAGGCCACGACGATGAGCTTCTTGTCTGCATCTACCGCCATATAGCCGGGGACATTGCCACTTTCGTATTTGAAACGACGGACGATGACGGCCTTGCCGAGGCCTTTGCACTTCGACTTGGCCGGATCCGGACCCTCGGCGCACAGCGAGCTGTCCAAGGGCTGGCCGTAGATTTGACCGCAGTACGCTCTGTGGGCGTACTTGGAGAACAGGTGAAGCTGCTCGGCTGTGATTTTCTCCGCTGGCAGCGTCTTTTGCTGACCGTTGCATATCCCCATCTGCAGAGCCGCGAGGAGGACCTGCAGCGCGGTGAGAAGCTGCATGGTGAAACCCCTACAGTTGTTGATTGTTTTGTGTGAAGCAAGGCAGATAGATATCACGACCAACATGGGCCATTTATAGTACTTTAGGGACCGCCCTTCAGCCGTAATGCATGAATTGTAATGTCCATAGCTCTTAGCATCGTATTCGAAGACAAGAAACTTCCATCCCTAGGTGGCTCGCTCCTTGAGAAGGCCGTTTATGCGAAAGAATAGCTGGTATAATGATGTCAAAGCCTAGGTACCTTAAACCTGGTGGGTAGTTATGAAAGGCCAAGGGGGGTCTTCCAATCCAATCCTTGCTCCCTTACAGCATAGACTCGAGAGTGCATAAGCTTTTCCTTTGGGTGGTGGATAAGTTGAGGATCAGCGGAAAGATTGCCTTTCGATAGCGCTTGACAAGGATATTATTGCTCATGGATTTATGTCGTATCGTATGCATGTACAGACAAGACGTATGTATGTATGTAGGTATGTTTAAAGTTGCCCATCTATCAAGGTTTTCAATGCAAGACTATTAAGACATACATACATACATACACACACATGTGTATACATGAGGTTAGAAACGAGCCATCTCCATTCCAACTCGCTTAAGGGAAGGAAAATCTCATCTCAGAGGTGTTATCGTTGGCGTCAGATGAAGCAAAAAAAGCTTCCGTTGCGGAGAGTCGAATCTCAAGCATCTGCTGCGGAATACTCATGACATATGTCCCAGGTCAGTCAGTGGATGAATCGCATGGGAGGCAACAGGCCAAAAGTGAGGCAGATAAAGAACCACCCCTTGCAGAGCGCAGAGGTACTAGAGCAAAGTCTTGAGGTGAGGTAATAACTTATAGTTATAAGAGAAGAGCTCGTGTACCACGTGATCATGCCATCTTAACCCTCCACACAGAGAGATCTCTTAACCCTCCTCCACACAGAGATCAACCATCACCATCACCACCGTCACCGTCACCACCATCAGAGCAACAAAGCTCCTCAGCCTTGAAAAAAAAAAGATTCCAAAAAAAAATCAAAATCAAAAATCAAAAATCAAAACAGAAAAAAAAAAAAACTCATCATCACCATGCCATCATCATCCCAGTGCAAAATCTGCCAAAAATCCCCCCCTGAAATCACCCTCAAGCAATGCGGAAAATGCCGCTCAACATCCTACTGCTCAACAGAATGCCAAACGACAGACTGGAAAGACCACAAGAGAACGTGCGGAAACCCCCCCCCCCCCTCCCTCCTCCTCCTCCTCCTCCTCCTCGGCCTCAGCAGCATCTCCCACGCTCTCGCCTCCCAAGGGTCTAGACAAGGGCGTGGCCCTACCTTTCACCCGACTCGATAACCACACCTGGCTTCACGATCGGTCGGAGAGGGACGTGTACAGGCTACTCGTCGACGTGTACAGGCTACGCGTCGAAGACATGTACAGGATTGAGGGCCAGGTGGTGGAGGATAGCTTGTACGAGGATGAGGGCGCGGATCTACTGCTTGGCTTCCGACGCTTCCTCGGCATGGTCCAAGGCTGCAGCCGTCATAAGCTGCTGCCGTCGTGGTGGACGGGGGAGAAGAAGAAGGAGTGCGAGGCGCTGGGCATGTCTCGCTCACAGTGGCATAGCCTGAACTCCGCCTTGCCAAAGAGCGACGTCGTCGAGCACTACGGCGACCCTCAGTTTCCCATGCAGCTGCGCATGTTTGGCGAGGCCGTCTACGGTTCGGCTCCGGGCGGCACGGATGGGACCGCCATGAGGAGAATGATGGCCGCCATGGAGAAGGGCATGATGGGCGATATGGCTGCGACGCACCTGGACTTGTCGCCCGTGTTTGGCGGTCGATAACGCGACATGTATCGCCACTACTTGAGGGAAATCTCACCTTCGCACGTAATTAATCATATGTACCTACCTGTCCTACATATAGACCTTGGTAGTAGGTATCCAGCAGACCCCCCCTGAGCCTCTTCGAGCTCTCCTACGTAGGTACGTCGTCGTTGGTGCTTAAACCATGACCAATGTTGCCATCATGCTGCTTCACCAACCAAACTTGACAACAACTTCAACTTCGTCACTGACACTACTACATACATACTATAGGTACACCGTCATACACACACATCCACACCCAAAAAAACCAGTCCCCCTCCCCCCTACACATCAAATATGTCCCCCACGCCCTCTCCGCCCCCCCTTCGCATGTCGACCAGATCCAGCCTCCATCCTTCCCAGTGCTTCAACGACCGCTTCACCTCCTTGATCCGCTCCAGCCTCTTCTGCGCCTCCTCCTGCTGCGCCTTGCGGAAGGCGTCTTCGTCAAAGTCCATGTCGTCGTCGTCCTCCTCCTCTTCCCCCGTCAGCCCGTCTTGGCCGCCGCCACCAGCTTGGCCCCTATTACCGACGCCGCCGCCGCCACCACCACCACCCGCCAGGGCGTGCAGACCACTGGCGAGCAGGTCGCCGAAACCACCGCCGGCCGTCGACGCCCTCCTGTGACCGGCTGCGCCTCCGGCCGAGAGGTCGACGTCGTGGAACCCCGTCTCCATCTCGCGCCGCTTCTCGATCCACGCGCCGCTGCGCAGCTCGTGCACCTCGCGCTCCAGGCTGCGTATCTTCTTCTCCAGCCGGAGCCTCTCCTCGTCCTCCAGCTCATCGACGCCTTCGTCGTCGAGCCCCCCGCCACCTTCGACCGACTTGCGTAACCTGATGTTGTCGCCCTCGAGCTTCTCGAATTTTGCTCTCAGCTCGCTCAGCTCCTTGTCCAGCCGGTCCTTGTCCTTGCGCAGGGCCTGCGAGCGCGAGTCCTGCTCCCTGTGTAGCGTCGTCAGCGTCGCCACCTTCTTCTCCAGCGCCTCGGCCCTCAGCTCCGCCTCTTCCCTGGCGCGCTTGAGGTCGGTCAAGTCGTGCTCGAGCGTCTTCACTTTGGTCTCGGCGCTGGACCGCTCGCCGCCTTCTCGGACCGCCTTCTCCGTCGCCCGCTCGAGGTTCCGCTTGGCGTCTTGCAGTTCGCGCTGAGCCTTGCCGGCGGCGGCCTCGGCTCGTGCCAGCTTCTCCTCCAGTGCCGTCACCTGTTCCTTCTCGGATGAGGCGCCCGTCTCCTGACGCTGGACCCGGGCCTTGAGGCGCGAGATCTCGATTTCCATTGACTCGATTGTGGCCGTCTTGGATTCGAGCTCGGCCTGGAGACCAGGTGAGGGGGAGCCAGCAGATACGGAGAGCCGATGGCTGGAGCCGCGGGAGACTTGTTGCTGGAGCTGCGCGTTCTGCCGTTGCAGGGACGCGATTTCGGATTCCTGATCGGGCTGGGGTCAGTGTTTGTTCTCTTCGTTTTTTTCTCTCTCTCTAGATGGGCTGAACACCTACTAGCTTCTCCGTCTCGTCACTTTTGCCCCGAGTCTCGTCCGCCTCGCGCAGTTCAGACAGAGACTCCTCAGCCTTGTTCCAGCGCCTCTCCGAGTCGGCAGCCTCCTTGGCCAAGCGCTTATTCTCCTTTTCGAGCTCCTCGATGCGAGCGACGTGTTTGCGGTAGATGTCCGGCGCCGTCTCGCCTTCGGGACTGAAAGGCCCAGGAGAGAGGGGGCCGGACCCGGCACGAAAGGAGCTGGATCGAAGTTTAGACTGTTGAGCGAGCGAAGTTGACTTGTCGCCGCCGCCGCCGCCACCATGACCACCGCCATCGGCCGTCTTCACGTCTTCTTCCGTCGATTCGACAGGCTCGTTGGAGGATTCGGCGGTGGCATCTTTGCTCGCGGCGCTCTTGATGCCTCTTTTCTTCTTCAATTCTTCGACCTAGTTGTTTTTTTTTTTCTGTCGATTAGCTGGTGGTGATGGCGGTATGTCTAGACCGTGGTCGGGACTGACTCGCTTCCTTGCTGCGGCAATCTTTTCTTGTCGAGCCTTTTCCTCTTCTGCGTCCGCCATTTTACTTTGTCTCGTTCGAGCAGAGGCTTTCGCGGCCAATGAATGGTCTGTCGGTGGCTGTGTGTCGTCGATATTCGATATCGTGTCTCTAAGTCTAACCCCACGATACTACGCACGTGATCATTTTTCTTTTGTTGACCTCTTCCTCCTACAAAACACACACACACATTCACACACACACACACACACACACACACACACACATCGTCCATCCGGCAATCACATGCAGCCTCCCCCCTTGCTTCCCCGTTTACACCCGTAGTCCGCAAAGCAGTCGACAATTTCTCTCTACTAATCGATACCCAGGGCACCGCCTGCCTACACATACTAATATAAAACCCCTCCCTTTCGCCCTCTTGCTCACAGCCCAGTCTCGTGTCGCCACAGCCTCAACTGTCTTGAATATCTCACCAAGCAACAGAGGCCGCAAACTGCAGCACGTCACGCCTAGAGTCACTATACGTCTTCATCATGGCATCACGAGTCCTTGCCATCTCTTTGCACAACGAATCGTGGTTCGACGAGATGTTTGCTCCGCTTCTGAAAGCGATTCGAGCCAAGGCAGAATTCCAGCGCGCCGAGGACTCAACATCTGCTCTTCGGCTCCTATCCCAGCAACCAAAGGCCACGGCCATACTGATAACAGATCAAGCTCTGACTCTCCAATGTAATCTCGCTGTTTGGGAAGCAGTTCTAGCATATGTCTCTCGCGGAGGCGTGGCAGTCATCATGGGTCTCTTCCCGTCTTTCGTCAAACCCGACAATATGAAGCCATTTTTCTCCAAGGCAGGCCTGCCCTGGGCGGCCGGATCATACCACCGGACGATCTTGAAGTTGAACCGAGCGGTCGTCGACGCGGCCAGTGTCGAGAAACTGCCACAACAATACAGCCAAAAGGCTGTGTTTGTGAACAATGTCGTGCCGGGGGATATGTGGTACAGAACCGACGACGACTCGGTAGTTCAGTCTGCGGTATTCCCTCCGACAGATGCCCACAGGCCCGGGGAGACGGCCGTGGCACTGGCCAAAGTTGGTGAGGGAAAGCTGGGGTATGTTGGCGACGTGAACGCAGAGGCCGGGTCGAATGCAGTCGTTCTGGCCATGTGCGGATTGCTATAGGGAAGTTGTAAAACTTGATCCAGGCGACGGCATGTTTCTTGCTAGGTACATACAACCTAGGCAGATGGGAAGGACGATATACTCCGTAAATGGCGTCAGACTCTGAGATGCCAAGGATATTCTCGATGCGGTGCTCAACCTTTCTTTTTCCCCCCTGGCTTTTTTCAAACAGCTCTTTCACCCAGCCCGGCTTCCCGCAACGAACCTCGATGAAGCCAACAGCAGGCATCGTCGGCTTCGTTTCAATACTCACTGCCGAATCATTCGGGACGGGAATGAGACGTTCCAGCTGGATATCTTGAATGAAAGCCCAGATTGAACCGCCGCCAGAAGACGTTTACATGGAGTCAACGCACATGAAGAGGACCTGGCCCAGTCAACTGGGGGTTTTGGGAGTTGTGAGAGTTGTGTCTTTGAGAGACGCCTCTCGTGCAACCAAAATATTAGCGAGCTGGTTCGACAAGCATCTAACGCGATGGATCCAACCTGAGATGCTTCGGGGCCGCATGGGATCACAAGGTTCGGCTGTTCTAATAGTGCACTACTGGCTCGGTCGTGATCAATACTTTGACAGCGAGCGTATTGAGCAACTCTCCAAAACGTTGCTGCTCGCGTTTTAACAAGCTAATATGGCGTATACATAGGTGATCTCATGAAGCCTCCGACTTTCTCGTCTGTTTCTCTGGAGAAGTTCTCCAATCGGTATCTGACAGAGCAAGTTTCCTATGACGAAAGTCGATCAGGACGCACGTTGTACATCAAGTTCACCTTAGAACCGTCCATGGCGTCCTATCGTCCATTGGTTGGTTCTTCGTTGCCGATGTTTGAGCAATGTTTGATGCAGGCATCGGCGTCGTCAAAGGAGCTTCGAATTCTTCTGATGCCTGGGCTATATATTCGCCTATCAAAAACCCAGCAATACCAGCGTGTCACGTCTTCTGTCTTCCCTTTTTTGCAGTGGCTGAGGCGTTCGATGGCCCGAAGGCGTTGTTCTCTCTCCACCTCCAGCTCTTGGGCCTGACGATTGATCGTATCCTGATCTTGACAGAAGTTGATGCAAGCCGGTCTATCCTCGAAACGGTTGGTGAGAAACCAATCAGGATGTAGGCAACCCCAGGTGCCATCGTTCCGCTCGATACAGCTGGGAAGCCCATCTCTGTTTCGTTTTTCCTGTTCCAGTCTCAGCCGCATCTTCTCCTCTCGATCTTTTCTGGTGTTTGAAGCTATCGTCTTGTCACATTCTTTGATGCACTCGTGGATGGTCTTGAATGTGGTGTCCGTAGCAAGAACAAGTTTATGATCGGCTGTCATGCAGTCATAGCCTCTGATGTGTCTCTGACAACCGTTGATGCCGTCGCGCAATCTTATAGCATGCTCCAGTTCCAGGCCTGAAACAGTCACATTCTTGAAATACCAGTACTCTTCCTCGACATTTGGCGGTTGCGCTGGACCGGTCCCCGGGTCCTCATCAGCTGGAAGAGCGAATGCAATGGTGAGGAACGGTAGGATCAGTGCTGTAGCCCGCATCTCTCTTCTGGGAAGTTAGAAGTAAGGCGTTTTCTTTGAGGGAAGATGGGAATCGAATGGGGGTAAGATGACGGCGAGAGTGTGAATGGAATGCAGACGAGATGGCAGGCAGTACATATTTATAATATTTCATGAGGCCATCGAGGCATGCATACATACATACATACATACATACATACATACACTGTTGTAAGTTGTAACCATTGCCAGGGCTTTACGAGTCAATAGCAGAATATCACCTCGTACCTGCTGTGTTGAGTGTCAAGCCCTGGAAGCCGACGCGAGATGAGGCCAGCCCGTATACCATCGGGACGGGATCACGAGATCCAGGCGGGGCCATACATATGTACATATGTATGTATATCGCGAGTCGTAAATGCCTACCTAGTAGAAACATATGATATATATGATACATATGATATAGGTACGCAATGCAAGCTCGTGAGGAGACGTGTTTTCTTTTCCCTTACGGGGGGGTGTTGGGGGTGCAAGTCGTCGCTCGCGATGTTCTGCCAAGACAGACCGCCTGCTTTTTCCAGCCGCGTTCCGATGCATGCGAGATGAGGACGTAGTCTTTCAACTCCCCTCCTCCCCCCTCTGACATTGCTTTCTTTCATCTCACCTTTTTCAACAACTTCATTTCATCTGGGATTTATTTATTAGAGCCCATGCCCTTCCAGTGCGGACCTTATGTACATATGTATGTATGTATGTACACACATATATGTATGTACATACATAGGGGGGGGGAGGAACCCTCGGGCTCGGGCTCGGGCCAAATCTTCCGAGTACCCACGCCTCGGCCTGTTGGGGAAAATCTTGATACAACCTGCTATTATTAGCCGTCGAACCTTGTCGCACCCTACCACGTCTCACCCACCCACCCCCCCGTACAGGCCATTGTTCCTACCATCGCCATCATCGTCATCGACAGATATCACCATCGTTACGTTGATCCCCCTCGCTGGATGCCTCAAGCCCCCTCCTCCTCAGCATGACCCCCTCCTCGAGGCTCTTCCTCCTTACCTTGTCCCGACCCCTGCGTGGCCGCAGCATGGCTACCTCTACCATCACCACAACCTCCTCCTCCACCACCAAGAAGATCAAGGTGCGGAACCCCATCGTCGAACTCGACGGCGATGAGATGACGCGCGTCATATGGAAAGATATCAAGCACAAGTTCATCTTCCCCTATCTCGACATCGATCTGAAGTACTACGACCTCGGCCTCGAGTATCGCGACAAGACGGATGATCAGGTCACCCTCGACGCCGCCGAGGCTATCAAGAAGTACTCGGTAGGCGTCAAATGCGCCACCATCACGCCCGACGAGGCTCGCGTCAAGGAGTTTCACCTCAAGCAAAGTACGCCGAATCCTTTACCTGGTCTCTATCCACGTAGTAGCTAACCAAACAAAACAGTGTGGCTTTCACCCAACGGCACCATCCGCAACGCCCTCGGCGGTACCGTCTTCCGAGAACCAATCGTCATCCCTCGCGTTCCCCGACTAATCCCGGGCTGGCAAAAGCCCATCATCATCGGTCGCCATGCCTTTGGCGACCAGTATCGCGCAAAGGACATGGTCGTTCCGGGGCCAGGCAAGCTTTCCATGGTCTTCACCCCGGATGGCGGCTCGCCTCAGGAGATGGATGTCTTCCGCTTCGAGGCCGGCGGCGGCGTTGGACAGACGCAGTACAACACGGACGAGTCCATCACCGGCTTCGCTCACGCCTCCTTCAAGCTCGCCCTCGACAAGGCCTTGCCTCTCTACATGAGCACCAAGAACACCATTCTCAAAAAGTACGACGGCCGCTTCAAGGACATTTTCCAGCACCTCTACGACACCCAGTACAAGAAGGATTTCGAAGCCAAGGGTATCTGGTACGAACATCGGCTCATCGACGACATGGTGGCCCAGATGATCAAGAGCAACGGCGGATACGTCATGGCCCTGAAGAGTGGGTATAATCCCCATGATGTTTCCTGCGCAGAGGTGAGCTGACAACACTCTCTCGGTCCCAGACTACGACGGAGACGTCCAATCCGACATTGTCGCCCAGGGCTTCGGCTCCCTCGGCCTCATGACCTCAGTCCTCATCACCCCTGACGGCAAAACATTCGAGTCCGAAGCCGCCCACGGGACGGTAACGCGCCACTACCGCGAGCACCAAAAGGGCAAGGAGACGTCCACCAACCCCATCGCCTCCATCTTCGCCTGGACGCGCGGCCTCGTCCAACGCGGCAAGCTGGACGGCACGCCCGAGCTCGTCTCCTTCGCCGAGAGCCTGGAACAGGCCTGCATCGACACCGTCGACATCGACGGCGTCATGACCAAGGACCTGGCTCTGGCCTGTGGGAACAAGGAGCGTTCGGCCTACGTTACCACCACTGAGTATATGAATGCCGTTGAGCGTCGGATGAAGACGCTTCTCCGCGGGAAGCTGTGACCGACTTGTTATTTCCTTTGTTTTCTTTTCGTTTTTTTTTTTTTTTCCTTCTTCTCCCTCTTCATTGGTGGTTCTTCTGTCATTTACCAGTGGCTTTGATACCCAATGGGGTCGCACATCACTAGATGTTTTTCTCTACATATTGCAATCCAACAGCGACGGGTGACTATGTAAGGAAATTGTATATATTTGAAATCTAAGGTCGAAAGGCCAAAACGAGAACAAAGTAAAGGGGCAAAGTCTCAGCTTGTTCTAATCATACATCGCCAGACAAAGAGAACAGGCATCTAGTCAGATTCTTCGTCGTCGCCCTCGAAAGGGGAAGGGAGGGGGGGAACAAATCCAGCCGCGGTCGACAAAAACTCTAGTCATCCCCATCTTTTCCGCTCCCCGCGGCATCCTTCTTGGACCGGTTGGCGGTCGAGGAGGTGCCGTCGACGTCACTCTTTCGCTTCTTCTTGGCGGGACGTGAAGAGGAGCCGCCGGGCCGGTACCCTGGGTCTTCGTCTCTCTTCCTCTTTCCTCTGGCGGCGGAAGAGGGCGTGGCGTCGCCGTCGGCGTCCTCGACGGCTGTGTCCCCGTCTGGTGGTGGCGGCGCGAGGCGGGGTCGTTTAGACTTGTTCGTCGATTTGGGCCGTTCTGATCGCGGGGGGGCCGCGGAGGCGGACGGGGCGGAGGTGGAGTTTCTCGCCTTGCGGGCCTGTGGTGGTGCATTGGTCGCGTCTGGGTCATCGTCTGCTGAGGTGTTTCTGTGATTGTTGTTTTCTGCGTCCTGGAGGAAGATTTTAGGCGCGTTCTTGCGAAGCCAGTTGGTGACGCTGGTGGGGTTCTTGAGATGCGCGTTCGTCGAAGAGGCAGCGTGGGCGCGGGGGGCGAGCGTGGGGATGTGAGCTTCGGGGTCGATGGCTGTGTCTATTGCATGGACGTAGTTGTCGATGTCGTCTGCGGAGAGAAAGTTGGCTGGTCGGGCGGCGTTGTTGTTGTTGTTGTTGTTGTTGTTGTTGTTGTTGTTGTCGTCGTCGTCGTCGTCGTCGTCGTCGTCGTCGTCGGGGGCCGTCAAGTCTGCGAGGTAAGGAGGACGAGCATCTTTTGCGTCTCGGTAGGAGGAATGGGGGACTTCGTCTAGGAGTTGGACGAGGCGCTTGAGTGTCGTGCTCGGGGGCGAAGAAGGCTTTTCGTTGTCGGTGAAGAGGCTTGGTGTCGAGGGGAGGGAGACGTCGATGCGACGCTCGGGGGGCATCTGAGGCGAGTTGTTGATCTCGAGGAGGAGATCGAGTAGCCGGCTGTTTGTGGGGGGGG
>LKCN02000001.1:675650-692993 GCA_001633055.2 Ophiocordyceps polyrhachis-furcata BCC 54312 | reverse complement strand
ACGACACGAAACTTCTGTCTCCCTCCATCAACAACCAACCCCCCCCCTTTTCTCTGCATCCATCAACCAACCCCATCTTGCCCACATCCAAATCCCCTCCCAATCACATATATTCCCATCAGCACAGCTTGTTCCCTTTTCCTCTCTTCATCTCTTCTCAGCATGGCGTTTTTCAGGCAGAAAGTGCTTTTTTGACGCTGATTTCTTTTTCTTCTCTCTTCCTTTCCAAGATACATACATGGAGCATGGGGTTTGGCTTTCGCTGCCAAAGCTGTATTTCTAGAATAGGTGACGCGCGGGAAGGGGGGGGGGGAGAGAGAGAAGAGGTACGAAAGGAAATCCCCGACGCGGAAAGAAAAAATAAAGGGGGTTCACTCACAACATCTTCGTGTCTAGCTCAAGAATATCAAGGTGAAGATTCGCAAGGAACCGAAAGGAGAAATAGAAACGGAAGCAGACGCGTCTTCTACCTGTAGAGAACTACGACGTTTAATAGATAAGATAGGTAGGTGGAAAGACAAGGTGAGATAATGTATGTGAGTGAAAGCGAAGAGGGAAAAGGAGATAAAAAGGGGGGGGTGGCGGCGCTGACGGTGAGAGAGACAGAGAAAAAGCTCAAACAACACGAACATAGCTCGCAGGCACCGTAGCCGTAACGCCAGCCTTCTCGACCTCAACCCACCCATCACCAGGATCGTCGCGGACGAGCACGAACCTCTGACCCTGCTGCATCGAGTGCTCGGCCGAGGACTGAGCCGCGTACTCGTACAGCGCTTCGACGTACCGGAGTTTCTTCGCCCCTCGCTTGGGCGCCACCGCCGGTCCCTTCTTCTTCGCTGCTGTCGTCGTCGGCGTCCCGCCTGCTGAAGATGTCGTCGACGTCGAGCTCGGGCGGGCGGCGACGGCGGAGGAGGAAAAGTCGACGTATGTTGATGGGACGATGCCCTCTTTGTACCCGGCTCGGACCTTGACCCAGCCTGAACCGTCTGGTTTACATACATACATGCAACGTCTCAGCGTCAATGAACGGACACCAAAAAAAGAAAAGTAGAGAATCGCTTACCGTCGGCTTCTAGCTGCGTCACCTCTCGACCCTCGGGAACCGACAGCTCGCCGTCGCCGCTCCCTTCAAACGTGTAGAGCATCTTCCCCTTCTTCCGATCCTCGTCGCGCGTTGCCGATCCGTTAACGCCGCCATCGCTGATGTACGCCGCCGGCGGGGGCGCCATAAACCTCTTCCGCGCCGCCGACGTCGGGCTCCTGACGCCAGAAGAAGCCGTGTTGGCCGACGAGACGGCCGTGCTGTGCCTCGTGACGGACGAAGACGACGCAGACGGCTCGTATCCGTCCTCCTCCGTAGTCGGCCGCGCCGACAGCGAGCTCAGCGAATTCATCGTATCCGACCGCACCAAGGCCAAGGACGACGACGGTTCCGCCACGTGCGCCGGCTTCGTGTCCGGCGCCAGCAGCCGGTTGGCCGCCTCCTGCCGCTCCGCCTTGAGCTTCTTGCGTTCCTCCTTGGTCTGCTCGCCGGGACAGTCGGCCGGCACCTTCATCTCGCACTTGTTGTGGCACGTGTAGCCGCAGTCTCTGCAGTCGAAGCCCTTTGCGCTGAGGCCCCATATGCGCTCGCCGCAGAGGTCGCAGTTGGTGGGTATCTTGAACGTCTGGCCCTTGAAGTTGTGGTTCTTTGCGCCGAGCGTCACGTCGCCGACTGCGGCCGTGATGGTGGCCACCTCGACCTCGGCCGTCAGCCGCCGGCGGTCGACGGCGTGTAGCTCCTCCTGTAGGGCGAAGAGGGCACGGACGACCTCGGCCTCGTCCTTTGTCTTGTCTGTGCCGTCACGGACGCGCTGCTTCAGCCGCTTTGCGCCGTCGACCTCGCGCCGCTTCTTGTCCACCTCCCTGCGCAGGTCGCCGAGCTGAGCCTTGGACTTGGTGAGGACGTTGCGCAGGTAGACTTTCGCCGTTTCGTCCGTCACCATGGCGTCGTCGTCGTGCCAGACGGGGCTCGGCTCGAACTCTCGGTCGGCCACCTCTTGCGAGGCGCCGACGTTGTGACGCATGTACATGACGGCGTCGAGGTGCGGCGCGTTGCGCGGTATCTCGTGGCTGAGGCTGTCCATGAGGACCCGTCCCTGCAGCAGGGTTTCGTCCTCGATCTTGACGGCGACGGTCCATAAGTCATTGAGCTTTATGGTGCGGAACTCGGCGAGGTCTTGCAGGCTGTCCATGAGCTCGGGGACGTAGTCGTGGTAGTAACTGTGCTTCTGCCGGTTGGAGACGTTGATGGCAATGAGGTAGGTGTTCTTGATGTCGTTCATGTCGAGGATCTGCTGCTGGTAGGCGCTCTGGGCCTTGGCCTTGTCCGAGTGCGATTCCGACTTTTTGCGCTTAGCCTCGACCTCTTGACAGGCGGCGTCGTACTTGGCCTTGACCTTGCGCAACTCGGCTGTCGAGGCGTCGCGCTCGGCCGCGAGCTTGTCCGCGTACTCGGCGTGACGTTTTCGCAGATCGTCGAAGCGGGTAGCCATCTGTCGCAGGGGCTCGGCCACGTTCGAGACGAGGCTGTTGGCAAACCGATCGTTTTCCGCCGCCCGGGCTTCGAGCGTGGCCAGCTGTGCGGACCAGGCGGTAAGAGAGGCGCTGGCTGTTTCGTCAGCAAAAAGGGGGAATATACGCGAGGGCGAAGACGGCACCATATCGCACTTTTCCACGGAGCCGGGCGTCATGGCGGGCGAGTCGCCGACGGTCAGCATCAACGACCTCTTCGTCTTCTTGTCCAAGTATTTCCGCGCGAGAGCCGTCAGCTTGGCGCTGTACTCCTTTTCTATGACGGCGCGATCGCGATAGAATTGTTGGACCTCGTCAAGCCAGGCAATGTTGTGGCCGAGCCAGACGTTGGCGGGCCTGAAGCCATCCTGCGAAAGGCATCAGCGAGAGTGGTGTTCCGGGAGAGTAGAGCATACAGACCTTGAGCTTCGAGCCGAAGGAGGGCGCGGAATCGACCTCGGCCATGGCGGAAGACGGCGGCTAGCTGGAGAATCGGCGGCAGGCCTAACGGAGGGAGGGCGTAGTCGCGTGCATTCATGGGACAGAAGGAAGCCTCCTTTATGTTGACAACAGGAGACGATGACGATGTTCGACTTGGATGTGAAGTGAGACTTTGTCGTCGAGACCTTTTCGTTGTCTTTCCCCTCGAGATGGAGCGAGCGTTGTATGCATGTAGAGAGCAAGTCCGGGGGAGGGGGGGGGGGGGGTAGGGGAGGGGAGGGCACGTGTTGTACGGATAGCAGTACACGGGTCACAGATGGATGCCTGTTCGAGATACGTACCGATGCATTCTGCAGCCTGCTGAAGCGCATCAATTGGAAGGAAGGAGGGAAGAAACACAAAGTATCGCCGATGCTCGGCCTTTTGCCTGAGCGCCCCAACACCGCTGTGGGCTGACTCTACCTGGTAGCTTACAGGCTACAGCCAGGCTCTACAGCCTGCGGATTACAGGGCGTGACCTACCCAAGCCTCCGAGGTAACCCCCCAACAGCCAATCCCAGGCTCCGACGAAGCCCAATGCGGAAGCGTCCTCCGACGCCGGACCTCCCGCATCGTCAATTCGTCATCCATCCTCGCTCGAACCCATCCTGTGGTCAAAGGGCCTAAGCTCGGGAGCCTGCCTCGTGACGACGAGCCTTAGCTTATATCCTTCCCACCTTCCTCCTCGCCCTTCATCTCCCATCTCTTTCTCCTCCTCTCCTCATGATTCTACTCATAGCCCGTCATCGTCTCGCCCTCCCTCGGATACCGATTCCCCTTCGCGCCATGGCTTCCTCGTCTTCCGCCGCCATTACGCACGAGTTCCTCGTCATCATCCCAGATAAGCCTGGCTCGCAAGCCAAGCGCAAGCAAATCAGGCCGTACATATATACATACATACACTCACTCATACCTCTCCGCTCAACCCCATTCTCTCGCTCTGTGAAGCCTAACACGTTCCTTTTTCTTTCTAAAGCACCCATCTACAGCAAATCAAGCCCAAAATCGACGCCGGCATCTTCAAGATGGGAGGCTCGCTTCCCCTTCCTAAAACCCTATCCACTAACACGGTCTCGCTGACATCGTGAATCCGTGAATCAAAAAGGTGCCCTGCTCAACTCCCTCCCCGTCGACGATGACCCATCCAGCCTCGACTTCGCCGGCAGCGCCCTCGTCTGCAGAGCTCAATCCGAGAATCATGCCCGCAGCCTGCTCGCCGAGGATATCTACTCCACAGAAGGCGTCTGGGACCTCGAAAAGGTCGTCGCCGCCTGCTAGAGACAAGACGTTGTCCCCGCTCATCTGCTGACGCCGCTGTCTCAGGCCCACATCTATCCCTTCAAATGCGTCTTCAGGAATCCTTGACAGGGCGCCAGCAGTTCATGCTGGTATCGAGCTGTTTGATACCCTCATCTCTCAAACCAATTAACTCTTCCATCCGTCCACTCTTCCCTTACACGTACAAAATCCGCGGCCTAACGAAGCCGTCAACCCCCAACCCCCCCATTGCTGAGAAATATCGACTCTTGTCCCATCTCGTAGCCCATACCATTCCCTAGGAAACCCATGACTGAAAAGCTCAACCCGTAGGCAGGGGCCCGAGAAATTAGAAAAGGAACAAAAAAAGAGCATTAAGATATCGCTTCAACCCCTTTCCTCTTCGAGACCAAAGCCAAAGCCAAAGCGACCCTGAAACCATCAAAAACTCGCCACAAACCAGCAACGTCAAGGGGACCGACACGAGACATGGCGTCATCAACTACTTGTCTCCATTCGCGCCCTCTGCCGCCACTCGCAAGTAGTTGTTAAGGTCGAAGCACTCGGCCATTAGCTCACTCACGCTTCCCTGCCCTTCCGGCACGTCGCCGTTCACCACGAACTGGCCGCCCACCCTCATGTTGTCCAGCGAATTCAGCTGCCGGAACCGAGTCAGTTGTGTACGCCATTTGCCGACGACGACGCGATCGAGAACCCTGTGTGATGTGGACCTACCTTCATGCTATACGGGTACAGCTCTCGCACAGACGAGACGCCTCCGTTGTGCTGTACCTCCATAAGGCATCGCTTCAACGTTTGAAGCTGATTATAGATGGGTAGCAGCGCTTCCGAGACGGGCTCCGACGCAATCATGAACGAGTATATGTAGGCATAACTTCGTCGGATCAGGTACAGCATCGTCCGCTGCGTCCAGAGGTCGGCCGGCTTGCCCTGGTCGTCGTAAAAGTTGCCGTCCTGCCGGCTTTCATCAATCTTGTCCAGTTGCCGCTGAAAGTCGTATAGGTCTGTCTCGCGCAGCGACCATGCCTGGGTGAGGGAAAGCTTCTCGAGGTCGTTGCGGATTCCGATGAGGACGTCGTACGTCGGTCGCCATTGGTCGGGCACCATACCCTTGCTGCGAGAAAGACTCTTGGTCAGAGAAGCGACAAGGAAAAAGACGGTGTGAACGAGACATACCGCTCCAGGACGAGGTCAGACCATGTGATACAATTCTCGTACAGCTCGCATATCTCGGGACAGCCACGAGGTTCTGAGCCATCCTCGGCCGTGAATTTGCCGTCCTTGCGTCTGTCGCCAATCTCTACCAGCTGCTTTCGCAGCCTCTGTACATCCGTCGTAGAAAACTGCCACTGTTAGCCACTGAGTCTCCCGTCGCGGTGCACAGCATCAAGTCACCTTGGCCTTGGTATTGGCCAGTGATATCTGGCGAAGGATGCATATCAGTCGCTCGTGGATCGCGAGCAGCGGCTCTGCAATCCGCTCCAGCCGCTTTTGAAGACTACCCAGCGTCGTCTGACATCGCTCGATTCTCTTAGCCAGGAGCGTGAGGAGGAAAGGGGAGTGTTGGGCCTCGGCTCGTTGATCGTTTTGGGCGTTGCCGATGCTTTTGGCCAGCTTCATCAGCGTCGAATTGATGCTCTCCAGGTCCTTCGCCGAGTAGAGATTCGTCTCGTCGAGATGGTCGAGCAGCCGCTTAATGGTCGACGTCAGAGCGTACGTGGCGGGGGCCTCGTTATTGCGGCCGATGGTGAGGTAGAAGAGCGACAGCAGTTGAAAACAGCTGTCGAGGAACTTGTCGACTGCCGAGCGTGAGTCGACCGCCACCCGCGATGAAGGTGGGCGAGAGACCTACGTCTATTTTCCTCCGTGTTACCCGTCTCGGCCCGGACAGTGTTCAGCTCCCTGACCTGGTCAATGGTCTGGTCGTAGAGCGGTATGACATCCTGACTGCGAATATATGTGGTGCGGTCCTGCTTGAGCAGTAGCAGCTTATCGCGGATCTCTTCGAGGCGCTTCAAGACGGCCTGCTCCCGGGCATCCCGCGGCGCCGGAGCCAAAGGCGTGTCCATGGCAGTCGAACTCGAGCTTCTGCAGCTTTGGAATCCGAGAGGCGAGTCAGCGTAGTAGTATAGAAGAAATTCAGCTGACAGCAGATGGTTATTTTTCGCTGTTGGATCGGTAACGAGTCGAAAACTCTTCCAACACTCAACCGATGATGAGTAAAGAGAAGGCCGGAAAGGGCAGGGCTACAAACAAAAAAAGGCCGGTGATGCCATTCTCTCTCAGAGCGCGGGGTCCCGGAAGCGTGTCCCGCAGTGGGGCTCGGAAAAACTCCTCGGAACGTCTTGATTATCTAAGTAACTTTCTTAGGTCTCGGGAGCCCTGTAGGCGAATTTTCTGTGGCCATCCCGCATTTTCGTGCAGGCCCTTCTCTGTACAGCTGCATCGCGAATCCATCGTGTCCCAACTTCAACATCTCTCTCGACAGTCGCCATGTCTCAAAACGCCGAGCTCGCCGTTTCGTACGCGGCGCTCATTCTCGCCGATGAAGGCGTCGAGATCACCGTTAGTCTTTCCACAGCAGCAACCTCTCCTCTTCCCGACAATGGCACGAGGCTGACACACACAAACCAAAACAGTCCGACAAGCTCCAGGCTCTAATCAAGGCTGCCAACGTCTCAGACGTCGAGCCCATCTGGACCTCCATCTTCGCCAAGGTACGAATTTCGCGATAGAAAAGAAACAACCAGTTATCGAGACGACGGAAGCAGAATGGCCGGCTAACAGAAAATGCAGGCGCTGGAGGGCAAGGACGTCAAGGACCTGCTCGTCAACGTGGGCTCTGGCGGTGGTGCCGCTGCCCCGGCCGCCGGAGGTGCTGCCGCTGCCGGTGGTGACGCCGCCGCTCCCGCCGCGGAAGAGAAGAAGGAAGAGGGTACGTTGCTTTCCGGTCGAGAATTACGCCGTCTACGTCTGCTAACAGGCTGCAATAGAGAAGGAAGAGTCCGACGAGGATATGGGCTTCGGTCTCTTCGACTAAGAAGCCATGCTTTCAACGACGCGACTTCCCTTTTTCTTTTACTCGGACTGCATGCTTGTGGGGTTTGCAATAGATCCACCATACCGGATGGACAGGCGCGTTGGGTTTCCGCGACCAAGCAGAGCGGCTTCGTTCACATGTCAATATCCTGGTCGCACTCGAACTTCTATGGAAGTAATAGGGGCCTGGAGAGGCTCGAGTCGAAAAGGGAAGCACTTTACGACTTAAGGCGTACAATTTGGCTTGCCGATCTCTAGACTGCTGTGCTCACTCAAGTCAGGGGCGAGTTAATGCAGACCATTCGCAGCCAGCCATGTGCACTTGACTCCGTGTAAAGTCGAGTACATTTCTTACTCGCCAGCCGACGATTTTTCCTCAAGCCCAGCCTGCGTGACCTTTATCACTGTTCCGTAAGAGACCGCAAAAAAACTCCATTGCCATGCTAGTACATACACCAAGTGCCTCGCCCTACTGGACTATGAGAACCGACGACGGCACCAGCCCGGCCTCTTTCAGCGTTTTAGACATATCCAGTTCGCCCTCAAACGTCTTCTTGGGAAGCGTGGTGGAAAAGCTGGCGACGGAGTTACCCGTTTCGCTCTGCACCAGCTGCGCCAGCTCGAACAAGGTCGTCTCCGCCGGTAGAGTCTTGGTGATGCTTCCCGACGCGGTCTGGAGCCTGAGCCTCGCCTCGTTGCGATTCGACTTGGGCTGGGCAGCGGTGGCGGCGACAGGAGGCTGCTGAGCAACCGGAGACTGCTGATCAGGGGCTCTGCCTTCGCGCGCGGCCTTTGCCTCGTCGGCCTTGCGGCGGCGCTCGGCCTTGTCGGCCTCGATCTTGGCCTTGATGCGTTTCTTGGCTTCTAAGTCCTCGGCCTTTTCTTGTCGCTTGCGGGCGACTTCCTTCATTTGTTCTTTGCGCTGCAGCTCCTCCTTGGCGTCCTGCGTCTCCTTTGTGGCCTTTTGCCGGATTTTCTATCGAGATTTTTTTGTCGTATCAGTGGTGTCGTCAGGGGAGGGGAGAACGTTCAAGGGGCAGGAGAAGGTTACCTCATTACGCTTCTGGTCCTCCTTATCCTGGACGGATTGCACAGCCTTTTTGGCCTTGAGACGTTCGCGAAGCTCATCGAGCTTGGCCTTTTTCTCCTCTTCCGTCAGAGGTGCTATCTCTTCCGTCGACTCGGAGAAGTCGGTATGCTCACTGGCGGCAAAGATCAGCTTGAAAGCCGGGAGGAAGAAGGGTTGAAGTCAAAGTCCACCGACGTCTTGGAGGCATGATAGCTTGCCAGGGCTTGGTTGCGGAAGCGTTTGCCACAGTCGTTGCAAACGAGCGATCGGGCCTGGCCACTCTCAATCTCGGCGATTTGGGCCTTGGTCTCGGCTTCGTCGTCTTCTTCGTTTGCGCCTGCCTGGATGTCTTCCAGGGACTTATCCTGGTTGTCTTCTAGCCACTGGAGAGCACCTTGGACTGAGAAGACACTGGGCGTGAGTAGAGCGTGGCGAGGCACTGGGGAGGGAAAGAGTAGAAGGGACGTACGACCACCGGATTTTTTAACGGCCATCTCGGCGCGGGCTTTCTCGAAGCCCATGTCGAGAAGTTGTTCCAGGTCTGAAGGCATCGTGGACGTGCGGAAGCAGATGAGCGGAGGGGTTTGAAGGTGGGAGCTCGTTTGAACTCCAGGTAGGTGTTTGATGACGATAGTATGTTGTGCGAATAGTGTGATGGTCGGATTACAAAGCGAGCGTCTTGTTGGGACTTCAAGGAACGAATGGTACGGATAGATACGCAGGCGGCTGGTGGTCCCTTGCAGTCGCACGGCAGCGGCCTATAAGGCCTATTGTCTGAGCATCTCAGCGGAGGTGCCTCCACTTTTGAGTGCCAGAGCTGTCTGCGCGATACATATGTACAAATATAATGGATTGTCCGTATCGTTTTTCCCCTGAGCTACCCAAGTCCGAAACTACCTACCTGACTGTGGTGGAAGATATGGTACACATACATACATACATACATACATACATACATACATACATACATACATACATACATACCTTAGGAGGCCAAAGCATCATGACGATAAAAGTCTCGGGCTCGGCAGCAAGTGCGCCATCGGTAGATGCCCGCTCATGGCGTAGAGAGATGGTACATAGCTTGATGGGTTAGGTATGAGAATGGAGCGTAGCCATGGTAACCAAGATCGAAAGCTACCTACCTACCTACCTACCTACTAGGCTACTAGGTAGGTAGGTATCCGCACCTAGATGCCTATTTCGTACCGCTTCTTCGCCGCTATCAGTCAGGCGTGCCGTGTGAGGCCAGACTGTCTCCGTCTCGCCGAGTCTGGTAACGGTGGATGCGCCGTGGCTGTTCTTCGTCATCGTCGCCTGTACCCAGGACCTTGCTCCTCCGCAGCAGCTGCCGCCGACGGTAAGTACCTCTACCCTTCCGCCCTGGGCCTCCTTGCCTGCTCCCGGCCCGACGCCTCCCGATGTTGCCTCGGCGGCCTCTGATTGGCCCCTGCTGCTGTGGCAATTGGCACCTCGGCCTGACACGACGCCTCGCCTCGATCCAAGCCTCATCCTTCAACCCTCTTTCTTCCTCTCTCCTCGTCTCCTCTCTCTCCGTATCCTGCATCGCTCAGCTCAGCTCGCCTCAGCTTCGGCTCTCTTACCGACGCTCAAACTGTACATACTTGCTACCTCGCACTTGTTTGCTGTTGTTGCCTCCTCCTACGCGACGCTGCCGCTTTGGCCGTCCCCCCCCACGCCCCGCCACCATCTTCATTCAGCCATTCCTACCTAGCATCGCCCATCATGTCGGTCGAGATCGAGCCTCAGGACCTCAACTTCCGCCGTGCGTCGCATCCGTTCGCGGTGAATCTCCGTCGATGCTAACGTCGTCAGCCATATCCAGGCCCCTTCACCGTTGAGGTGTCGCAAATCTTGACCATCAAAAACCCGACCAATGTACCGCTTGCCTTCAAGGTAGGCGCTTCTGAAATCAATTCCATCTTTCTGTTCTGACTCCTCGCCAGGTCAAGACAACTGCCCCGAAACAGTTCGTTTCTTTGCCGTCCCCTCCTCGTCCTTCGTCTTTCTGACGGCCGATTTCAGATACTGCGTCCGACCGAATGCCGGCCGCATCGAGCCAGGCCAGTATTTCGATGTCACGGGTATGTCATGTTGCCGGCCTGCTGTCGCGCCTGGACTGACAAGGTTGCAGTGCTCCTTCAGGCCATGAAAGCGGACCCTCCCCTAGATGCCAAGTGTCGCGACAAGTTTCTTGTCCAATCAGCGCCGATTACTTCCGACAAGGAGTTTGCTAGTATTGCTCTGGTCGTAAGTTCTGCGTCTCGTCACATTCAATGCAAGCTGACCGCCGCAGCTCGAATCGACCAGCAAGGACCAGATTCAAGAGCGCAAAATTCGCGTCAACTGGTTGCCCGCCACAAGTGGCTCCGACCAAGGCGCTACCGCTCCTACGAGTGGCGTTGTGACTCCGAACAGGCAGTCGGTGGTAAACGGGGTGAGTGATTGTTCAGACGTCAAGCAAATGTTTTCTCTCTAACCATCCTCGGCGGTTCTAGCGCAATGTCACCGACACACCGCCGTCGCGCACCTACTCATCTCCCAGAGCCACGGGCGACTCAAACCCGCCTCCTTCTTACGCCGTCCACGATTCTGCGGACAACGTTGACAACAAGTCGGAACGTCCCAAGTCGGCCGTGTCCCAAGCCGCCACGGCAGTCGCCGAGACGACTCAAGTGACGTACGAGGAGCTAAAGGCCAAGCTAGCCCAAGCCGAGGCTCAGCTTGTCATGCTCAAGGACAATACTCTTCGCCAGCGCGGTGCCAAGCCCACGGCCAGCAGCGAGAGCAAGTCGGCAAGCGGCCCGGTCGCGCAGGCCGTCAAGCAGGTGGACGGCGTGCCCGTCCAGGTGGTTGCCATTCTCTGCCTACTGAGCTTCCTCCTCGCCTACTTCTTCTTCTAACCACAAGCGACCCCACGTCTGCCCGGCGAACAGAAGACTACAACGACAAGTGGCGTGATACCAACGGCTGCGGACGCGGCTCGGTCGATAGTATACTGGCGGTGAACGACGACGACTACGACATCGACATCGACGACTGGCGGAAGAGGCTCTTAACAAGCAAGAGAATTGCCCCCAAGGCAAAACACGAAATAAAAAAGAGAGGGTAAGATGTTTGCGGTGTAAGGGTGGGGGGGGGGGAAGGTAGTGTGAGAATGCTGTTGGGGCGCCGCTTTGGGATAGCGCTGCTTGTTTGTGTTTTCCTCTTCTTCCCCTTTCCCTTCCCTGTCCTTTTACCCCTTTTCTTTTCCCTTCTTTGGCCTTTGCCTCGGGTGGTTATTGATTGGAATGGACGGAGTGACGGAGCGGGACGGGACGGGACGGGACGGTGGGGGGGACAGTTGACACCAGCGGAAGCACCGAGGCTGACCGTTGTATTGTTCATGCTGTAGCTATGCCTTGTTGGTTGCGCATTCGTCGTATTGAGTAGGATTCGGGAAGATTGGTTGTTGGACTCGTTTTCGTGACGGTGAACGGGGGAAGGTTGTCAAGTTGAGAAGGATATTCAACTATACGAGAGAAGTTTTTTTTTCAACTTGGCAAGGGGGAAAGCGTTTAGCGTGCTTGGGTTTGTCATGAGGATTCCTTTCTGGCTGCATGATGAATCTATACGATGGTAGAGACTAAAGACGCCTCTCCAGCCTCTCTCTTCTTCTTTAACTTGATTGTACGAAATGAACGAACGGTCCGATCAAGACTGCACCTCCGACTCCTTCCATCTGCCGGCAGCGGCGGGCCGTTTTCCCCTGGCGTTCTCGCGCTTGACGCGACAGGTGATGCCGACGGAGTCGTCCCAGATGAAGCGCCAGAGGGCGTAGGACCAGCTGTGGTGGCAGGGGAGGTCGCGGTAGAACTCGTCGGCCATGGCGCGGAGGGCAGGGAGACGAGACCAGGGGATGGCGGGGAAGTCGTGATGTTCGTTGTGAAGGCCGACGTTGTAGGTGAGCCAGTTGAGGGGGCCGTAGTAGGAGAAGGTCTCCGGTACGGGACAGGAGGCCGCGTTGTCGTCGTCGTTTTTCACGTCCGTTTCGGAACGTTGGATGTGGGAAACGATGTCGTAGACGTAGTGCTCTGCGATGAAGTGGGCGGCTAGAGGGTGCAAGCTTCCCGCGAGGAAGGAGGAGAGGATGAGGTATGCGAGGGCGGTGGGCGAGACGAAGCGGACGAGAGCGAAGTCGAAGACGGCTTGGGCGACGACGTTGAAGGCGTGCAGCCAGGTGAAGGGGATGCGGTAGACGGCCATGGGACGGATGGCGTAGAAGAATATCTGAAAGGTGCAGAAGAAGGCCTTGCCTAGGAGGGAATCGAGAACGACGGCCTCGAGGGCGGTGGGGAGGTCGGTGTCGACGCCATCTACGCCGAGGGACTTGTGATGGGTGAGATGATAAGGCTAAAAGAAGACGAAGTTCAGTTTTCTTTTTCCTCTCTGATTGAAGGGGGGGCCATGATGATTCGTACGCGAAAGGAGGCGCTGTAAGGCACACCAATAGGCAAGTTGGCAAACACAGCCAACAACCGGTTCGCCAACGGCCGACGAAACGCCAAGTTATGCGAAATCTCATGGATGGCGAGAAAGAGATTCTGATTCGCGCTCGCGCCCACCACGTACGCTGCAGCCCAGAACCGGAACGACCAGAAAGCCGTCTCGGAGACGAGGTACGCCATCAGCAGCTGCAGGGCGACGACGGAGAAGACGAGGTATTTCGTCAGCGGTTCGGGACCGCATAGTTTCGTCACCTGCAGTCCCCCCCCCCCGGTGTTTTTGTGTGAGTGACAGACGCTTTGGCGAAGGAAAAAGAGGGGGGTGAATTAAAAGTCGCGGACCTCGGGATGGGCTTTTATAATGGCGAGGCGGCGCGTTCGATGCGGCTCTTCGGTGTAGGTCCAGAAGAAGTCGTGGTGGTCTGGGAAGGAGGTCGGAGGAGGAGACGAGGAAGCAGATTTCGAGACCATTTTCTTTGTCAAATGGCGTAGAAGAAAGAGAAGGAAGTGAAGAAGATCACAGCATCGGGCTGATGATGGATCTATGACATGACGGCGGGAGGGCGAGAAGAGGCGTGAGGCTTTTCGTGATAGGAGATGGGGCTTGTTGTGAGGGTGGCGTTGCATGGAGTACTATGTCAAGCTGACCATCAGGACCGACCTGACCCGACCATAAACCCACTTTTTTCCTTACCTCATCCGACCACTACTTCTTTGGTCAGGTTATCTAAGTACAAGAGCAGTACTTCGTATCTATAAGTAGAGAATATTTACTATTATATAGAAAAAAAATTTCCTTTATCTTTTTTTCTTTAACTAAATTAATTAAAAAGTATTTATAGTACTATAGTATAATAATTGATTTTTATCGATTTTTTATCGATTTATTACGATTTTCTTTATCGTATAGTATATATATATTTACGAAGTACTCCTCTTGTACCGAGAAAGAAGGAGTGGTTGGATGAGGTAAGGAAAAAAGTGGGTTTAAAGTGGGTTTATGGTCGGGTCAGGTCGGTCCTGATGGTCAGCTTGACATAGTACTCTGGNCCAGAGTACTATGTCAAGCTGACCATCAGGACCGACCTGACCCGACCATAAACCCACTTTTTTCCTTACCTCATCCGACCACTACTTCTTTGGTCAGGTTATCTAAGTACAAGAGCAGTACTTCGTATCTATAAGTAGAGAATATTTACTATTATATAGAAAAAAAATTTCCTTTATCTTTTTTTCTTTAACTAAATTAATTAAAAAGTATTTATAGTACTATAGTATAATAATTGATTTTTATCGATTTTTTATCGATTTATTACGATTTTCTTTATCGTATAGTATATATATATTTACGAAGTACTCCTCTTGTACCGAGAAAGAAGGAGTGGTTGGATGAGGTAAGGAAAAAAGTGGGTTTAAAGTGGGTTTATGGTCGGGTCAGGTCGGTCCTGATGGTCAGCTTGACATAGTACTCCGTTGCATGGCAAGGTAAGGTAGCCAGCACGGCTAAACCTTTTTCCGTGGGAAGCCCAACATGGAAGTGGGAAGTCGGACGAAGAATACGGCCGTCTATCGCGCAAAGACAATGACAATCCCTGCTTCGAGCTCAGTCGAATCGCTACCTGTGACGCCCTCGCATCAAGCCAACAAAGCCTTGTTGACCAAACTCCGACTTCCATGCGCCCCTACCCCCGAACCCGACGCTGTTACATATTAGGGTTAGGGTTGGTGTTGGTGTGTGTATATGCATGTGTGTACGCTCCATTGCTCGAGAGCGAATTATGCTCCGATATTGGGCCTCGCGACACTCTCGGAGGACTTCTGCCGTCAAAACTTAACAGCGTTCTTCACAGTCGGGCTTCTTTTCCCCCTTGGTAGCATTGGACACGCAATGGACCCCGTTTGTTGTGGCCTGGCCCGACAAGAAGAGTGTCCCTTCCCGACTGTCCGCTCACGGCCATCGTGACAACATAGAGTCACTGACCTGAACAAAACCCCCCTGATAAAACAGGGTCGAGAATATCTCGGACAAGAATTCGCCCCCCCCCAAAAAAAAACCCTGTCCCAGTCCTCCCCGAACAAGGAAAAGGGAACTCGGGCGAAAGGAAGTAGAAGAAAAGAAGGGAAAAAAAAAAAAAGTCGTATACACATGTAGTATCCAAAAGAAAGGTGTCCCCTGCCCTTCAGACGCCGTTACTCTTGCAGGAAAATACGCCCCCGACCTCTCCAGCGCGGAAAGCGTCGACGATGCCCTGGACACTCGCGTAGGTGCCGACGGTGAGGAAGAAGAAGCCCGTGAGGATGATGGTGACGTTGAGCGCCATCGACAGCATGTCCGACACAGGTCGGCGGCGGAACCCGGCGGCCAGGTCGGCGTTGCGCATGCGAAAGTAGGCGACGCCCCAGAAGATGAAGCCGAACCAGCTGTCGAAGAGGGAGGACATGACGGAGAGCACTTTGTGCGTCGTGTGAGCGAGAGAGTAGGGGGGAAAAGGACAAAGGGAGAGAAAGAAAAAAAACTCACACGAGGAGAAAAAAGGAATCAGCTGGGAAATCAGAAAAGCCAATATCCAGGTGCAAAGCAAGATGCCACCCCAGGATCCCCATCCGACGACGGTGTGGTCGTTGAGGTGACGGGAGCCGCGAAAGACGCGGAAGAAGACGAAGCGAGCTGTGACGGACGCGTAGAGGCATCCGAGGAAGATGATGGTGGGGATCATAAAGGTAAAGGACACCTTCTTGTAGAGGTCCTCGAGGGAGCCAAAGGCCGGTGCTTTGACGTACTGGTTACCGGTGTAGACGTAGATGACGGCGCCGACGATGCTAAATGTGATGATTTCCGCCACGGTGCAAGCCCAGAGCGACTTGGGAAATTCGCTGGATATAAAGGTTAGTCGGGGGCAATTTTTTTTTTTTTTTTTTTCCTTCTCCGTCTTTCCATCATTTTGCTTATAAGGAGGCGAGTATATTAGGGGGGGGGGGAAGCATCTGCTTACCGTGGATCGCGCATCTCGGCGATGAAGCTGGGCAGGGTAATCTGACCGATAAAGGTATAGCTGATGTTGAGAAAGGCGGCCATGCCCTGGACAAACGTAGTGCTGTGGACGGGCAGCGCCGTCCAGCGCGGCATTCCCTTGGCCGGGTCGTAGCCCGCAGGCTGGGGCTGGACGGCGGCGAAGACGGTAGCGAGGATGACGGCGACAAAGGTGAAGAGGGCGGCGCCGGTGCCGAGCTTGGAGAGCATACTGAAGGTGCGCGGTAGCGAAGCGAGCCAGCAGATGATGGTGACGGCGAGGGAGAACTGAACGGTGCGACAGCCGGGTATGTCGCGCGATTCGGTCATGGTGTTGAGATACTCTGCGCCGACGAGGACGTGAAGGCCCTGGATGAAGGTGTTGTTGAGGACGAACATGATGGCCGTCGCCCACCAAGCCCACGGCTTGCCCCAGAAGAGCATCTGGCCCAGGTCGCAGACGTCTCGGACCTCGGGATGACGAAGACAGAGCTCCCAGAGGACGAGGCTGGTGTAGAGGACGACGGCGGCGATGACAATCGTCAGTATCAAGCCGGGGACCAGTCCGAGAAAGCTGTAGGACCAGGGGAAGCTCATGATGGCCAAACAGATGTATTCGCTGAAGAGAAGCGCCGCCGTCTTCTGCCAGCTGCAGGTTCGGTATTGAATCGACCGGCCCGTCTCGGAAGCAAGCTGCCTATTGACAATGGCATTGCTCGAGTCGGCCTCCTCCCCGTCGCCGACGACATCGTCATCCGAAGACAGACCACCAACACGACCACCACCACCACCGCCAGGTCCCGTCGCCGCAGCCTCGTCCTTGAGCCACTCGGGAAGGCTGGTGATGCGCGGACCGATGGTGACGCCGGCGCCGCCCAGGACGCAGGCGCCTATTCTGGCGCGACGACGGCCTCGGCGCGGGGGCGATGGCGGGGGCGGGAGGCGAGATGATGTCGAGGATGAGCATGAGGCGCGGCCTGCTGTGATGTGTTGCGAGGGGGGGCCTGGGCCGAGGGGCTTCTCTGGGGCGGTTGTTTGTTTGTCCATGCTGGTGGCGACGATGTTCTGATGATGTGGCGCTGTGCTGGATGCCGTCTCAAAAGGTACCGTCGAAGTCGTTGCATCTATGCCGGATAGTCGTATCGATGTGTCAGACTCAGAGGAGTCAGGAGAGCCTCTCTCGCTCTCTCGCTCTCTATGTAACCCGTCTCTTATTGTCGTTTTTCCTTCCTCTCTCTTCCTCTCTCTTTCTCTCTCTTTCTCTCTCTTCCTCTTCTTCCTCTCTCTCTCTCTCTCTCTCTCTCTCTCTCGCTCTTCTCGTACTCTCTGTTTCCCACAGATGACACACCAATGAGCTGATGGCACCGTCCAATGGCGCAATCTCATTCGCATTTCTCCCCTCTCTCTCC
>LKCN02000001.1:643575-675433 GCA_001633055.2 Ophiocordyceps polyrhachis-furcata BCC 54312 | reverse complement strand
CTTCCTCTCTCTTCCTCTCTCTTTCTCTCTCTTTCTCTCTCTTCCTCTTCTTCCTCTCTCTCTCTCTCTCTCTCTCTCTCTCTCGCTCTTCTCGTACTCTCTGTTTCCCACAGATGACACACCAATGAGCTGATGGCACCGTCCAATGGCGCAATCTCATTCGCATTTCTCCCCTCTCTCTCCCTCTCTCTCTCTCTCTCTCTCTCTAAAAGACGGCGATCATCACGTGAGTCCGCATCCGAGACAGCTAGCCAGCCAACATCCCATGCCGTTCCTCTTCAACTAGCCTCGGCGCGCGCATGGCCTTGTCTTCCGTGCTGACGCCCAAGGGCCTGGGCCATCCCACACACCGCCTAGGGAAAAAAGAAAGCAATGACTCGAGGAAGATGCGCCAACAGTTTATATCTCGTCGCTTTTCCCTCCCCTCCATCCATCCATCTCTATTCGGTCAGTCCGAGAGATTTCCTTCTTCACCTGCTCAACTTCAGCCAATTGCGTTCCACCGCCTCTCATTGCTTGTCCTCATAGCTACCTACCTACCTATTGTCAAACAAAACAATTCGGAAATATAAATCACAACATTGCCTCTTCCGGTAGTCTGTCTCATGTTGTTTCCCTTCAAGCCCGCAATTCTCCAGACTAGGAATTACCCATCGGCATGTTGCGTGACATTACATCGCGAGATCGAGCAATGACACCCTCATCAGACGATAAAGGAATCAAGCATGCATCTCCCGCATAAGCTTATCATCATCCCTCGTGGTTCCTCTCTGCGAGTAGCATGTACATACATGAAAATACATATGTATATCGTCCACGTAATTCATTGCCAATTGGCAATAGGTGGTGTCCTGCTGCATCCGGGCGGCAACAGTAGGAGGATTGGTTCCATGGATTCAGCGGAGAATACATGGAAATTGAAACTGAAATTAGGGACAGCGAAAAAAGAAAAATATTGGCAAATGCCGCCTTTCACGTTTACAGTGACGGTTTACTTCATCGTTATAGTCAACCCTTGCAAAAATCTGCCGGCGTCTGTTGCAACGCGGGTAATGCGGGGTCCACGATAGCTTCACATAGCGCATCGTCAAAACACCCACCACCGCCGTCACCACCCAAAAAAACCAACTTCGTCACCATCCATCGCATCGAGAAAAAAAAAGGTCCAGACGATTCTTCGCCGTTTTTTACATCCTTCAGAGTTGTAAAATTCACAAAAAGAGTTCCGACTGTGCGGGTGGGAGGTCTGCCGCAAATCGTACGTCTCTTTATACAGTCACAACGGGGAATCGAACCTTACACCTTACGCTGGAGTGGGCGAACCCGATTGGACCCTACGTCCTCCCGAGCCCAACACTTCATGCGTTAACCGCTCACCACGGCACGTCCATGCTGGGCCCTCGAGAAATTGATTTGGTTCGACACCTTATAAAGGAAGGTTCGCCGTGCACGCACTGCCACATCGTTGAGCCACCGGCCATGTCGTGAGTTCCGCGCCGACCGTGAACTAGCACCCCGCGCCGTAGTCGTCGCCACAGCATGGCAGGCAGTCGCAGTACTCGTCGCTACGTCTGCAATTCGTCATCGTCGGCACAGACTGGACACTATTTAA
This sequence comes from Ophiocordyceps polyrhachis-furcata BCC 54312, assembly GCA_001633055.2. NCBI lineage: Eukaryota > Fungi > Ascomycota > Sordariomycetes > Hypocreales > Ophiocordycipitaceae > Ophiocordyceps > Ophiocordyceps polyrhachis-furcata. The sequence continues at coordinate 673,821 of LKCN02000001.1, read as the reverse complement.
ATCGTCACATCGAGTCAGCAAGCGAACACACAATGGTAACAAGCATATGGGCACAACCTGACCGCATACTGGTACTGGGGCATGCGGCAACTGTAGACTCCTTCGTGTCAATCGACCAGCATCTGCACGCGCATTCGTCGCCACAACGACGCAGCGTCACATGAAAAAAGTCTCACGAAGGAGCAAAAACACATCAGTAGAGGGCACAGGCAGTAGCAACATGATGAATCAAGCATGGAGATTTTTACTTCTGTATCAAAAGGTTCGAGCTTCGTATACCTACCAAAGAAATAAGACTTCTTTTGAAGGCCCTCATCACTCTTTCTCGACGTATGGAAGACTTTCTCAGACTGCCGCCATCGAGACAGAATCACAGGTTTCGAGAGTGCTCCGGGTGGCGGCTGATTGGCGGGGACGGTTCGGGCGAATGTCGGATGGGAAAGACTGTCTAGCCTGCTGCGCAACTGAGTGCAGTTCGGCTGTGAGGTTTCAAAGCAGAAAAGAAAGGAACGAGGATAAAGCAGAGAAATGTTAGAGTCCGAGGTAAAGACGTCGTTCAACGACGCCGCGATGCTGCGGCGTCACAACAGTTGACGCGGCAGAACGTAGCAAGTGAAAGTGAGCGAAAGTGAGATGAAAGGAGGAGAAAATTTTCAGGCGAGGGAAAAAGGGGAGGCGCCAGGTGAAAGGAGATTACAGGTCAAAGCGGGGGCTCGCTGGATTCAGCTTAGTCCGACAAGCAGTGGCGTCTGTCAACGGGTACCCAAAGCTACTGCTCTTCGACCCCGCAGTCCGCCTGCTACGCGCGGACGCAGCGCTATGAGAAGTACCTGAGAGTACTTGCTAACGAGATACAATTTATCAAAGACGCGCCGCCAACTGACGACTCCCAACTGCTAAATACCTACCTAGGTAGGTACCCACGAGGTGTTGTAGGTAGACATCTAGCTGGCTAAGAAAAGAAGCTGACGATCGATACTGACGGCCTCTTCAGTCAGAATGCCTCTCTCTACCCATCTTCCATCAATAATCTACATATCCTCGATCGTACCTACCATGTTAGAATGCACAACACAAATCCTTGAATCGTATTCGTACCCGTGCCCTGCACGTGCCGATAGCCAAGATAAGGCACCGCTTGACCACACCCACATCATCCACACACACTCTCTGGCTATCTCTCTCTCGCGCGAATGTCTCTACTCTCTAGCCACCCCAATCAAGCGTCACCCATCGCCAGCAGGCCTCCGGTCCACATCCCATGTCATACTCAGGGTTTGAGTCCTTGCAACGTCCAGGCGTGTGCTGCGCTCAGCATCTCTTATAGTCGGCTCCCCTTGGCGCGCGAGGAACCCCGAGACTACGTTCCGCCTAGGCCCAGGCAAGCTGTCCTGAACTGACTCTGTCGACCTCGCTGTCTTTGGGGGCCTCAGCTCCTCGCCTCTCCCTCCTCCCCTCTGCTGTCCTCTTTTTCTTCCTTCCGCTCCGCCGCATCGATGTGGTGGTTATTCAGTGTCATCCTCGGCTTCGTCTTTCTTCTCAGCATCGTCCTCTCCATCCCCGTCGCCTTCGATGTCGGCGGCCGCGACAGCGGGCTGGCCTATAGCCTGTCCATCTTCATCTACTATCTGGCATACTCGGCCATCCGCATCGCCACCTCGGACGGCTCGCGATTTGGTCGCTCCGTCTCGGCCGCCCTCCGCCTGTCACAATGGTTTGTCGTCCCGACGCTCATGATCTGGGCCCTTGGCCAGTTCGCCGTCGACGCGGGAAGCACCGACTGGGTAGAGAGGACGGTCGGCGGAGTCTTCCGCTCCAAGAGCACCACCTGGACGGGCTGGCTGTTTGGCAAAGACGGCCTGCTGGAGACGGTAATGCTGTGCAGCTGGGACGGCGGCCTCAAGTATTCCGGTCCCATTTTTCAGCTACTCGAAGGCTTCTGCACCCTACTGGTCATCCAGGCCGCCGGCCAAATTACTCGCTGGCTCGTGAACCGGGGGAGGAGTGATACTTGGCTGGTGAGTAGATACTACGTATCATTCTGTTGCCTGATGCTCAACCATGGCGACCCAGATTATCCTGCTCGCCTTCTCCGGTTCCGTCATGGCTAGCTCCGTCTACTTCCTCTGGCGCGTCGTCCAGTTCCCGCAGATTGGTAACCTCGACGCCACGCTCATCGGCATTGCCATGACCACGGCCGTCTTTCTTTGCGCCTACGGCATCGGCAGCGGCCGCGGCAACCCGGTGGAGGGCTCGCTACTTTTCGCCTACGTCGTCCTCTGCGTCTATCAAATCTTCACCGACTACTTGCCGTCGGACGGCACGGGACAGGCCGATGAAGCGACGCAGCCAGACATTCCGCCACTGCCACCCATCATCATGGCCTCGTACTCTACGCTGCTTCACATGCTCGGTTCGCTTCCATCAGCCATGCATTCGACATTGGCTCTGCTGTACGCCGCGTTCCAGACAATCACGCCATCGGTCATCATCTCGCTCACGTACCGTCTCCTCGTCTTCTACTCGGCGACGCGCATTATTCCCTCGGTGCGAGACCTGGGCGCCCGAGCGCTGATGCATGAGCCAGACTTTGACGACTCGGAGACGGCGAATAAAGTACTGGGCGTACTGAGCTGGTTCTCGCCGTCGATCCTAGTGGCCGTATATACGAGCCTGCTGCTGCAGCACTTTTCGACCAACGACGGGCCCGACGGCTGGACGCTCAGGGGCGGCGACGTCGGCGGTGGCCACTGGCGCTGGATCAACGTCGGCCTGACCATGTTTCTCTACGGCGTCGAGCTTTATCTCGGCACGGACGAGCAGGATCATTGGAAGGCGGATTGAAGTGGTGACGATGGTGAAGACAAGATGACGACGAAAGACGACGACGACGACGACGGTATGACGGCGGCGGGCGTTTGATTCGAGACGGAGAAGAAGCCCGTCCTCGACAAAGTGTTTTGGCCTGGAGATGCGATAGGCGGGCTTCTTCAGTGAAGCTCAGGGAGGGGCCTGCGTCACGGGGCCACGAGAAAGTGACTCGACGAAGCATGCGGAGTCTCTAGGGTCGCATGCCGGAACGTTGGCCGCGGAAGCGGATTCATCAGGGCGCAGGCTGGCGTTGGGTAGGCAGGCAAAGCATATGTTACGTGTGTTTTGAGAGCATGGCGATACCGGTCTACAGGGTTCTTGTTTTCTTTTCTTTCTTGTCCTTTTTTTTTTTCCCGGGTGAATGAGTGTAATGATGGCCCATTGATGAGGCCCGGAAGATAGGGAGAGTCAAGTAAGTAAGAGCCGGGGAGGAGGAAAAGCAACAGGAGGTTGAGAAAAGAGTACGATGTCAATGTGCCCATGGCCTCGGCGCCTCGTCCACCAGCGTCTCGCCCTCTCCCCAGCCTCTGGTGACGAGACGGCCAGAGCCAAGACGGTGTGGGAAAACGCCCTGCCAAACGGACCAGGGGTTCCTCGCCCGACGCTTAGCAGACAAGACCGGTCCCCGACCGTGAGGATCGCGAGCCCAATGGTCGAGGGCGGCGGCGATACCGCCGGTGTCAAACAAGAGCGGGGGGTCGATGCCGACGAAGGTGACGGACGGGAAGCCGATGGCTTCGCAGTGGGCTCGGAGCCGGGGCTGCTTGAAGGCGTGGGAGATGACGGTTATGCTGTCTGGCCAGGCGGCGTGTCGGGCGCGGAAGAGGGTGAGGCTGTAGAGGATGTTGTGGTAGGAGTCTAGGGCTCTTTCTTCGAGGAGGATTGGGGGGGGTTGGTTGTTGTCGTTGCCGTCGTTGTCGTCCAGTGGTTGTTCCGGGAGGCTAGGTTTGCGTAGCTCTGGGCTTCGGAGAGGCTTGTTTCTGGCCTTGTTGGGCCGCTTTACAGTCGAGTCAGCCGTCTGTCTGCAGCCTTGGCATAGAAGAAGAGGGGTGGGTGTGTGTCAGAAACCCGGAAAAGACGAGGCTGGCTTCCGGTCCGGCTTCGTGGAGGAGACGGATCCCCTCCTTGGCGTGGAGGATGAAGGTAGCGGCCTCGCCTTTCTGGAAGGGCGCGAGGAGCCATTCGGATTCGTCTTTGCCGGCGGAGGGGCCTCCGAGCCAGATGCCGTGGCAGCAGACGATGATGAGGTGCATATTTCAAGCAGACAGACAGACAGACAGACAGACAGAAGCTTCGGCGAGGCACACCTGGCGCAAGTCGAATGAGATGGGCGGTGTGTCTAGGGTAGGCTCCGCCGGGAGCCATGTATATGATGTATTGCGATGACGTCTTTTTTTCCCTTCAGCTTTCGAGAGGGTTGGCTTCAACTAGGGTTCGGGATAAGAATCGGGTAAACAGTTCTATTACTCGGTATGGAGCAGAATGCCCATCACCCTCCCCCCGGATGATTCGGCCTTAAGAGCCCTCCTCTCCATCCAAACCTCCAATCAACTCCCAACTCCCACCCATCATTCAACTCTCACCTGTTATTCCACCATCCTCCTTAAGCCATAATAACCACAGGAACAAACAATGTCCACCACTCCCATCGCCACCCTCGACGTCCGTCACACATCCATCCCCATATCCACCCCCCCCCCCCCCATGTCACTAACAATCCCCCCAAGCCAACCGTCCAAGCAACCGTCCCCCAAAGCACAAGCCTCCTCTTCACAGCAAAGGCAAAAAAGCACCTGACCTTCTCGGAAATAGCCCAGAAGCTCTCCCGCTCAGAGGTCGCAACAGCAGCCATCTTCTACGGCCAGGCGACGGCGACAGAAGAGGACATCTCCGCCCTCTCCTCCGCCCTCGACATCCCCCGCTCCGAACTGGCCGCCTCGCTGCCGGCGTTCCCCGACCGAGGCCGCTGCGTCGCCATGCCGCCCAGGGACCCGCTCATCTATCGGCTCTACGAGGTAGTGCAGAACTACGGCTACGCCTACAAGGCTGTGATGAATGAGAAGTTTGGCGATGGCATTATGAGTGGTGTTTGCTTTAGTACTGATGTTCACTCTGAGACTGCTGACGATGGCTCTCTTTGGGCCGTCATTACTATGAAGGGGAAATGGTATGTTGGCCATCTCCTTTCCCTTCCTCCATCGAGTGTGCTGACAACTTTGATCCGCCCAAACCCAAAAAAAAAGGCTTCCATTCTCGAGGTTCTAGAATGTGATATATTAACAAACTACTACAAAAAGCCTGTATTAGGTCCTGAGGGTCGTGGCCCTTCACGACCGGTCGTTTCGTCCAGTCCTCAAGGTAGCATCACCACCGGTGGCAGTGTCATCAGCGTGACGAGGCAACCAATTCCCCTCGTCTCCCCATCCAGCCGTTCGCGTGAGCGTGAGAGCCGCCACGTCGGGGTCGGCAGCGGAGTAAGAAAAGGCCCCTTTGGCGTGAAGAGGCACATGGTTGAAGCGCCAGTTCCAAACGGCGGCGTACGAAGCCCTGTAAGCGGCGAGGGCCATGGCCAAGCCGATGACGGCGCCGCCAACGATGTCATACCAGTTATGAGCCGCGTCGATGGTGAGCGAACACGAGATGACAGCGCACAGCAAGACGGGAAACATGGTCAGGAAGAGCTTCCAAAAGGCCGGCTGGTGATCAGCCCAGACCTTGAGCTTGGCGTTGAGCCATAAGAAGAGGAAGCCGAAGCCGGCGCAGGTGGCTGAAGTGTGACCGCTGGGGAAGCTGGTAATGGCCGTCTTCAACAAGGCGCCGTCCGTTTGAGTACAGACGTCAACCGTGTACATGACGCTCTGAAAGCCAACGCCGTTCAGGCCAGTCCTGTCGGCAAAGCCGTCAACGTCAGGCATGCAGACGTCAAGAAAGTAAGGTCTGAAGCCGCCGATGAGCTGCTTGAGAACGACTTGAAAGAAGGTGGCCAGCAGAACAGCCCAGATGGAGCCCATTATGGCACAGCTAGCATCCCAAGCTGACCTGATGCGAATCTGAGCAACGCCGTAGATGAGGATGGGTCCTCCGATGGCGACGACGCCAGAGGCCCACGAGGGGATGATCCAGCCGCGATAGGGGTACGCCCATTCCGGATAGACGACGTCTCCCGACCCGCTGAAGGTGACTGGAAACGTCCTCGTAACCGGCACTCGTGCGTGATAGATCTGCCCGCCGACTCAGTAAGGCAGCAAGGAGAGAAGCAACCAAGAGGGGGAGAGAGTGACGACGGACCGCGAATGTGGCGACCCCGACCGCCGCCAAACAGCCGCAGTCGATGCCGTTGAGATGCACCCATTCCTTGACGAAGCCGAGAACGGCTCTCACGACGCTGCCGGGCCGCCGTTCCGACTCTGGCCCGTTGCCCGTAGGAGCCATGGCCGGAGTTGGGCTCACGATGCGGATGAAGACGGCTGAAGGGGAAGCGGGGGGAGAGGGATGGGAAAGGGGGGGGGGGGGGGGGGCAGAGCAGCACCTGCCATGTCCTTGCCAGCTGCCTTGATAGAGTGGTGAAGATGTTGTAAGGAAGGTACTAAAGTTGGTTGTCGACTGACGTCACACCATCTGCCAATAACATCGCCAGTTTGCTCATATTACAGTTACAAACCACCTAAAAAGACGCACGACGACTTCACTCGCGCATCCATTTCAACAAAGAAAGAACAGCAGGGGAATACCGCGTCTAAAAAAAAAAAACACCCGCCAATGCCAACTTACAACGTCTTTCTTTCTCTCCTCCTATACATCACAGCCGGGAACAAAAGGTACATACATACATGGGTAGATGTGCACAACGTCCAAAACCGGGCCCTACAACACCACCATGCCTACGCCCGTCAGTAGGGCCACGGCCACGTACAGGCCCATGGTGTAGTCTCCAGCGGCCAGCAGCCGCGGCATGGGCATCCCCGGCGCCGCCGAGCTGTCGTCCGTCGACGTGGCCCCCCCGCCGATGGGAGCCGTCGCCGTCGCGGCATGCTTGTTGATGTCGCTGGCCCGCGCCAGCTTGGCGTCGCACGAGCTGTCGGCCGAGCCGCTCTGCAGGCCGGCCTTTTGGTCAAAGTCGCACGCGGACGAGTCTTTATTTTGCTTGGCGTAGTAGGCGTCGAGCACGAAGTCGAGCTTGGCGCTGTCGGAGCACATGCTGTAGGCGCCGTAGACGCCCGTCGACGCGTTTCCACGGATGCCCGTGCAGACCTCGGGCGCCGCGCCGCAGATGAAGCCAAACATGCTGCTGTAGTCATCGGGCGTGAGGCCCTTCTTTTGCACGCAACTCCGCGATTTGACCATGCAGTCGCAGAGTGACTGATCAGGCGTCGGCGGTAGCGCAGAGTTGGCCTTCCAGTTCGCCGACTTGGGGTCCGGACACTTCTGGGGCTTGTTGTTTGGCGAGTACGAGTCGCGGCTGACGCCCTTGGGGTCAGCCTTGGTCAACTGCTTCTGCAGCGTTTCAAAGCTCTTGCCCTTGACCGCCTTGCCGTCGGTGATTTTGACGAGGCCTGCCGAAAAGGAGTCAGCGAATCAAGCGAACTCGTAGGGATGCCATGGTGTTGCGAACCATAGTCATTCTCCTCCTGGAAGTACATGAAGACGATGCCACCGGTAAAGACCTTGGTCATCTCGTTCGAGTAGAGGGCCGCCGTCTCCTGGAAAATACGACCGTCGGCTCCGCCGGGGATGTTGCAGCCATATTCGGCGAAGAAGACGGGCACCGAATAGGATTCGAAAAACTTGATCTGCTGATCGTATCCTGACTTCTGCATACTACTCTGGCCGCACCACGAGTAGATGTTGTAGCCCCAGAAGTCGATGGACTCCTCAGCCTTGCCGCAGTTGAAATAGTCGGCAATTTCCTTGCGGATGTCCCTGTCGTCGTTGGCGGCGTAGCCGACACCCATCCAGCGCGAGTTTTTCTTGTTCTTGATGTAGGCCTTGGTGTCGCGGACGGCGGCCTTGACATAGGCCGAGGCTTGCGTGTTGGTCTTGTTGTTGCTAACCTCGTTGCCGGCGAAGAAACCTATGACGTTGGAGTAGCGAGAGAGCTCGTCAATCACCTTTTGATAGCGAGAAAAGATGACGGTATCCCACTGAGGGTTGTCGCGGTTGATGGACATCTTGGGCTCGCTCAGATCGGAGACGACGTAGATGCCAGCATCCTGAAGGAGACGCATGCACCCCGAGTGATCCATGTCGGGGTTTATGGCGTAGGTGCGGATCACGTTGGTGCCGAGCTCCTTGAGCAGCTTCACATCACGCTTGCACCTGTCCTCGTCGGACAGCGGGTCGGAGTAGTGCGTCTTTGCGGATGACTGGCCAGCGGCAGCTATGTCCTGCTGATAGGCGACGCCCTTCATGAAGAACTGCGTTCCGTTTGGGTAGAAGAGCTTGGCCCCCTGAGCGGTAACGGCAGGTCAGCAGCGATGCCGGCGACGGTCCAAGGCTTACATTACAGTACCTTCATCTCGATAGACGGGAGGTCGGCGAGGACGCTCCCCGCCAGGGCAAGAAGCGACAGGGAAAGCATGTTGGCTCGTAGTTGTGGTCGATGATAAAGCAAGAAGAGGAGGTTGTCGTCAGAAGAGAGGAGAAGAAGAAGAAGAAGCAAACAATGTGTCTAACGAGTGACAAGAAAATGAGTTAAGAAGCGAGAGTAGAAAACAAACAACGAAGGAGGAGGGAAGAGAAGAGAAGAAAAGAAAAGAGAGACGAGATGGAGAGAAAGGTTGCGACGACTGACTGGACAGGGGAAACGAAGCCGCCAAGGCGTTGCGTACCTACTAAGGTTACGAATACGAATGCCTACTGTGAAGGGAGGAGGTTGCTGCCAGGCTGTGTCAGTGTCACCAGTCTAGGCGGGGTAATCCCGGGCTGAGCCGCCTATAATTGGCCTCGGATGCCTTAAGATGACCTAAAAAGTGGCCCCTAAAATGGGGGGGGGGTTTACACTAAAAGTGCCCAGCACCTGGAGGAGATGAGCGGGATCCACAGCGCCCAGGCCAGCAAAAAGGGGGCATCGTGGGAAGAAAGGGGCGCGGCGCCCTGCTTGATTCTAAAAAAAAACAAAGCACGTCTGTCTGGTGGAGCTTGATTGCTATTAAACTCCATATAATAAACATTGCCTCTGGAACGTATGTATATAATCCGTATGCATATGTACATACATAAATACGTGCATCCATCCCGATAGGTTGTATGACTATGCATATACATACATACACATAGGTGACGCGTCGGATCCCATCCCATCTTTGCGTGCTATATAAAAAAAAAAAAGACCGGACGAGCGGGTGGACGGATTCATGCCTCAGACGGTAAGGCGTGTTTGCCCTTGGACTCAGGGGCACATGGCTTTGTCTGTTTCAAGTATCAAAGTCTTCTTCTGGACGCTCCCTTTTTGTTGCGGATTGCCTTGGACATCCCATTCCAGAAGGTGACGATTCGCCGCCGATGTCGTGCGTGATGTCATGGCCGAGACGTGTGGCGGAAATGCTGTTTATACAACGATGCCGTGATGTCATCTGTCATCATTATTCCTCCTCACTACTGCGTGCTATTAGTATATATTCAACAGTTGACGGCAGCCGAAATATGCTTCTCTACGGGCACTACAAAACGAAAGCAACACAAGACTCATAGACATCATAATCATGGCAACCGTTCAAGATCGCAAAGCCCCTAGCGCCGGTACCAAGGTAGGGCAACCGTACCTAAGCTCATCGCCTCACTGCTCACGCCAATATAAGGTCGAAGCCGGTCAAAACGCTCCCGTCACGCGTGAGGGAGCAGGCTTCGTGGCTTCCGACTCTTTGGCAGCAGAATCCAGTCGTAACGATGGGGGCTTTGCCGAAAATCGCCGTAACCAGCCCGACCCCAGCCAGGACTTTGGCGACTACACCACCAGTCCTGCCAAGACCGATGCCAGTGGAGCGCAGTCCAAGATGTCGGACGCTGGCGGCTTCGATGACCCGAGACTGAAAGATGGCCTGGCCAAGGCTCTCGAATCGGAGCCTGGGTCAGCGGACGATCCGAGCAGGCTGGCCGAGGCGCAAATGAGGCAAGCTGGGGCTGCGCGTCCGAGCGTGACGGGTAATAACCAGAGCGAGTTATCTACGGGAACAGCATACGATCCTTTGAGTCGGCGTGTTTCTTCATAGACATCGTTCTTTCAAAACGTCATTCTCAGCCGGCAATCGTCGATTCGTGTCGTGGCTGAGACATGCGATAGTGAAGCTGTACCGTACGCATATGCCGTGTCCGTACGTTGAAAAGAGAAACAGAACAAGACTTGAAGTTCTATTTCCCATAGTACATACGGACGCTTTCACACAGTGAACCAACCGGCGGCATCTGATGAACTAACATGATGCTGCGATGCATGCCATGCGAAAAACGAAGCTACACACATCTATCCCATACCAAATCTAAATACTGTCCCCTCAGTTCTACAGTCAGCCGAGTTCTCACATTCATCGACAAAACAACTGGCCGCAAACGACGTGATCCAGGGATGAGAAACGAGGGAGGGGGGCGTGATTGGGGTGGAGAAGGAGATCACTATCCGGCCTGTCAGGCTCGAGTCTACTCCACAGTCCCTCCTGATAACAGGTACGCAAGCCCTTAACTGGCTCACTGCTTAACGTCGCGCTACGGAGAATAGAGCGCATGTTGCTCAGCAGTGCTCACTACCTTTCTCATCACGTGTCTCCCGAGCAAAGTTTTTCCGCTTTTGGGTGGCGTTTGGTGCCTTGGATTTTTTCTCTTCGCTGCCTGACACACATCAATTAATCCGTCCTCTACTCCTCGAGACGGCAGCCGGTCCCTCCGTCGTGACACGCATCCCCGTCTCCGTCGCCTCATTGACGTCCGGATCGTCTTCTTTTCACCTTGCATCATCGTCGTCGCCGTCGCGACAATGCCTTCCGCCTCCAAGGAGAAGAGACTCGCCAAGAAGGCGGCCGAGGGCAAGCTCGATAAGAAAAATGGCTCTTCCAGGGGCACCAGGACTCCCAAGAACGAGCCTCAAGTCGACGCCAACGGCAATCCCGTCGAGAATGATGCGCCCGCCACCTCGGGTGAAAAGCTAGACGAGGTGAAGCGTCTCGCCGATCAGATGGACAAGCACGGCATCTCGGACCGCGTCACCACCGGTGTCCTCGCCTCCACCGCCACCAGCAAGGACGTCAAGATCACCAGCACCAGCCTGGTCTTCCACGGCCGCGTCCTCATCACTGACTCTACCCTTGAACTGTCCTTTGGTCGTCGCTATGGCTTGTTGGGAGAGAACGGCTGCGGCAAGAGTACCCTCCTCAAGGCCATCGCCGCTCGCGAGTTTCCCATCCCAGAGCACGTCGACATTTACCTGCTCAACGAGGGCGCTCCCCCGACCGAGTTGGGCGCCCTCGAGTGGGTCGTCAGGGAGGCAGAGGCCGAGATGGAACGTCTCGACAAGGTGGCCGAGAAACTCCTCGAGGACGAAGGCCCCGAGAGTCCTGTTCTGATTGACCTTTACGACGTAAGTCGGCCCCCCCCCCAACTCATCACCGTCTGTAGCAACGCTCTGACCGTCCTCCCCTAGCACATGGATAAGATGGACCCGTCGACCTTTGCCACCCGTGCCTCCCTCATTCTCACCGGTCTCGGCTTTAATAAGAAGACGATACACAAAAAGACCAAGGATATGTCTGGTGGCTGGAGGATGCGCGTCGCCCTAGCCAAGGCCCTCTTCGTCAAGCCCTCGCTGCTCTTGCTCGACGACCCGACGGCCCATTTGGATCTCGAGGCCTGCGTCTGGCTGGAGGAGTATCTGAAGAAATGGGATCGTACCCTGGTGCTGGTCTCTCACTCTATGGACTTCCTCAACGGCGTCTGTTCCAACATGATTGACATGCGCCAACGTCTACTCCAGTATTACGGCGGTAATTACGACTCGTACCACAAGACGAGGGCCGAGAATGAGACGAACCAGATGAAGGCTTACAACAAACAGCAGGAGGAGATTGCTCACATTAAGAAGTTCATCGCCAGCGCCGGTACTTACGCCAATCTGGTAAAGCAGGCCAAGTCGAGGCAGAAGATTCTCGACAAGATGGAGGCCGACGGCTTCATCCAGCCCGTCGTCCCGGACAAGGTCTTTACCTTTCGCTTTGCCGACGTGGAAAAGCTGCCTCCCCCGGTGCTGTCTTTTGACAACGTCACGTTTTCATACTCGGGCAACTCGGCGGACGACCTGTACCGCAACCTGGACCTCGGCTTCGACATGGACTCACGCACGGCGCTAGTCGGGCCCAATGGTGTGGGCAAGTCGACGCTGCTGCGCCTGATGACAGGAAAGCTGTCTCCGACGTCCGGCGCCGTCACCCGCCACACCCACCTGAAGCTGGGCCTGTACTCGCAGCACAGCGCCGAGCAGCTGGATCTGACCAAGTCGGCCCTCGACTTCGTGCGCGAGAAGTACCGCGAGAAGTCGCAAGATTACCAGTACTGGCGCCAACAGCTCGGACGCTATGGCCTCTCGGGAGACTCGCAGACGGCCTTGATGGGCACTCTGTCCGAGGGACAGAAGAGCCGAATCGTGTTTGCGCTGCTGGCCATCGATAGTCCCAACATGCTGCTCCTGGACGAACCGACCAACGGATTGGATATTCCGACCATTGACAGTTTGGCCGACGCCATCAACGCCTTCGATGGAGGTGTTGTGGTCGTCTCTCACGACTTCAGGTACATACTTCATTCTCATGAGTTTTTTCCCTTTGCTGGCTGATTCTGACCCATCGACAGGCTGCTGGACAAGATTGCCAAGCAGATTTTGGTGTGCGAGAACCAGACGATTCAAACATGGGACGGCAGCATTGGCGAATACAAGAACTACTTGCGAAAGAAGATGATTTCAGCCGGCGCCGTGTAACGGGAGAGTTACGACTCGACTTTTAGAGACGACGAAGCCAGCTAGCTTTCAACGGACGGGACGCGTTTACATGAGTCTTTTTTCCCACCGACGAGTGGGAAGGCCGTGGCGTGCTTGGCCGCCGCGTTGCACATCAACGTCCCCCGGTGTAGGAAGAGGGAGCGCGTGGGAAAAAGAGGTCTGGTCTGGTTTGAGTGTTTGCGGTATAGACTATGTTGGGATCTTCTCTTTTGTATCGGATGGGCTCTGGAGAGGTGGAAACGACAGAAATGGACTATTTGCGATGTCTTCCTTTTGAAGCAGTTGCATTGAGACTCACTAAACTACCAACATGGACATTGAAATATACATATATCATGATGTACATACATATGTATGCTTCCATTCTCAGGTGAAGGCACCGTCAACCAAAACGCCCTCTTAGTCTTTCCTCACCAGGGAACAAGAGGGAACTTTTTGAGGTGTGACGGGTCAAGATGCTACCGGACGCGGCATCTGTGACAACTTAACTTATGACCTTCCCAGGTAAGCTAGCCCGGCATTGTATACGAGCTGGTTCAGCTTGGTTTTCTTACTTGGGACGAGTCTCCAGAACGGCGGCCTTGTAGCTGTTGTAGGCCTCGTACTGCCACGGACGAGTTTCAATAGGCTAGGTCACGAGCCTAGGACCTACGGGTAAACGGGGGGGGATCGACTCACTGCTTCCTCAACAGCCCTCCTCGCACCAGGCCAAGCAGCACGACCACAACCAGGGATGCGGCCAGGATTGGGATCAAACAGGCGCCAAGCACAGCTACTCATGGGCCCCGAGGCGATGCATCGATACAGCTCGCGATCACGCCACCAAAGCTTCCACCCCACACCGGAAAGCACATGGTCGAGGTGACGGTACATGTCTGTGCCGGCCATGCGGTGAAGGAAGCGGTAGAAGCCGTGGGAGCGGACGAGGCCGGGTCGCGTCGACTTGTCGCGCTTCCATTGGTCGCGCCACCATTTGTGATAGCGGTCTACTTCCTTTTCCATCTGGGCTTGGTCCGGTAGCAGAGAGGGACTGGCTCCCGGTAGGGGGGGGGGACAGGTTGAGCTGTCGAGCGGTTTCGGCTGCCCAGATCTGGGAGACGGCTGTTGAGGCCAGTTCGCATACGGTCCAGACGCTTTCTTGGGGGGCCATCCAGCTGAGGAAGGCGATGGAGGTGGCGTGTGGTGGGGGGAAGATCATCTGGTATAGACGGGGGAGTCGTGGCTGTTGTTGTTGTTGTTGTTGTTGTTGTTGTTGTTGATGGTCGTCTTCGTCGTCGTCGTCGTCGTCGTCGTCGTCGTCGTCGTCGTCGTCTTCGTCGTCGTCGTCGTCGTCCATCATCTTCTCCTCTCCGGCGGTGGCCAGAGGCAAGCCACAGCAACGATCCATCTCGAGCTCAGGCATGATTCCGAAACCATGCTGATAGCCGGTGCAGAAGATGACGGCGTCGACGGCAACGACGGATCCGTCTTCTAAAAGGACGCTATCCGGTCCGACAAAGGCCTTGAAGCCAGCCACGGGCAGCACATGGCCGGCATACAAGGCCGGGACGAAATCCTCCTGAACAGCAGGATGGCCGTTAGCCATGCTCGGCCCCGTCATCAGATTCCAGTCGACAAGCCGCTTCCGCGCCATCCGTCTGCTCGTCCGCGAAGGCCCCTGGCGAGCAGCGTCGTCAACCATCTTCCACGCCATGACCTTGTCGACGAGACGGCGAGAGAGCCACGGCATCTTCTCGTCGACGAGGTATTTCAGTCGTAGGCTTGGCCAGGCTATCGTGCTGTCTGCAGGGAGGCCGTTTTCGAGGTAGCGGGATACGATGATTCGGCCTCTTCGGTAGGACTGGTAGACGGAGGTGGCTTTGTCGACGAGACTTGTCGACACGTCGCAGGCTGTGTTGCCGATGCCTATGACCAGGACACGCTTGCCGGTGAAGTGTTGGGGGCTTTTCAAAAGAGTGAAGAGAGAGAGAGAGAGAGAGAGAGAGAGATCAATATCAAAAAGAAAGATGCTCTCCTTCATCTCAGTCATACCCTCCATCTCACCTCCTATAGCTCTGTCCGTGCATGACGATGCCACGGAACGTATCCCGACCAGGCATCAAAGGCCACACGGGAAGTCTCTCGGAGCCGGTTCCGAAAACGACCTTGTCGAAGAGCGATTCTTCCTCCTCGTCGGCCGGACGGACGAGGTGAAGCCTCCATGCGTTACGGGAAGGGTCACGCGTCACGCGTTGGACCGTGGTGTTGAAGCGCATGTGTTTCTCGAGGTTGAAGTTCCGGGCGTAGGATTGCATGTATTCTGCCATTTGGGAACCTGATGGAAAGGGAGGATAGTCTTGGACCGTTAGTGGAAACAGGTAGAGAGAGAGAGAGAGAGAGAGAGCTTGCCTTTAGGGACTGGAAAGTCGCTGAAGCCAGACTTTTTGTGCTCTCTCTTGTTAGACACGTCATAGCAGATCAGATGGGTAGAGTGGAAGAACTGACGACGAACTTGCTGATGTTGGAGACCGTCTCCTCCGTCACGGAGGTGTAGCTTCTGTCATGGCTGTAGGACCACACGCCGCCGACTTCGGCCCGTCTCTCGAACGCGATGGCGTCGAAGCCCTCTTCTCGAAGGCACTTGAGGGCCGTCAAGCCTGCTGGTCCTTGTGTTTTTCAAGTCTGTTGTTGGTATTTTGCCGCTGGGGAGGAGAAAGGAGAAAGGAGGAGGTGCGTACCGAGGCCGATGATGGCGATTTTTATCTTGTCCATGGTAGGGGTTGCCGAAGAGGAGGAGGAAGAGGAGGAAGAGGAGGAGGAGGAGGAGGAGGAGGAGGAGGAGGAGGAGATCCGTCATGAGCGTATATAAGAAGGTTGGCCAGAAGTGCATAATCACGGGCTTCCAGAAGGGGATATTATTATCCCACCATTTAGTCATATATTCCCACCGAGTAGGAGGCGAGGCGAGAGTCGGCTTCACATATCCGTACATGCATACATACATACATACATACATACATACACCATCCATCATCACCTTCCACCCCGCTTCCCACATCTCTGTTTTCTCTCTCTGTCTCTGTCTCTCTCTTCAGCACCCGGACCTTTCCACCGGGAGCCGTCCTACGTATGTATGGCGCACCGTTCCACTCGTCAGCCACTGACATGGGGGTAAAACGGAAGAGAGGGGGAGGTCTTGTTCTACTGGAACGCCTTCTGGCAGCAGGGTCGTATCGCCGTGTCGTTCGGAGATGGCTGGCTACAGACCCTGTCACTCTCTTACGAGCAACGGTCGTGGCTTACCGGGCTGAGGTGATTGAAACTGTCTGTGTAGTACCCCTTGTCATCCCCTTGTTGTACTTGTATGGTATGTATAATGTATGTATGTTTGTAAGGACAGTTGACAGACAGAGAGAAGCAGATAACCTACTACTCCTTGCATCGGAACCCCGTACTTTCCAATACATGCACATGTATACAAAACGATAGAGTGGTCGTGCAGGTCTCACACCCCTGTGCACCCCTTGGAACTGACTTTTGTCTGTCAGATGAAGTTTGCCGGTGAACGGGATCGAGCAGCCGAATCTGCAGGCTAATAAGCGTGTATGTATGCACATACATGCCTCCATACAGACTAGCAGGCATGTCTATGCCATCGCATCTCTCGTCAAAGCACAGTCTTAACAACCGCCATCCTTCCATTGCGTCTTATACACACACACTCACTCCCTCAAGCCATAGAGTATATACTATATAGTAATTAGTACCACGTGTAGGAACATCTCAGTGGCACGTGACACTCCCCAGATTAAACCCTCCCCCCCCTCAGCTACCCTAACCCTAATAGATCCTACCATCCCCTTCATCCCAGCATCCTACCACCTACATACATACATACATACCTACCTAGCTTCAACCTTAGCCAACTACCGACACATGCACAGCACGGCCAAACAAATGACGCGAGACACCGTCTCTCCCTCATTCGACCGCCGCATCTTCCCTCCCCCGCTCTCCAAGGAATAAAAAGAAAAATCCCACACCCTCGTCGTCGTCATCATCATCATCAATGGCCTCCTCGCAAGAAGAAGACCAAGACACAGGCAGCCAGCAAAAAAGCAACGGCCTCTCCCCCCGTCGTCGATCCTCCGTCGAAGTCGCAGCAGAAGGCGCCCTAAACCTCGTTCAAAGCTGCCTCGACAGCGTCGTCTCCCCTCAATCTCGTCGCCGCGCCTACGACTACGCCTCGTCCGTCGCCTCGTCGCGGCCGATCCTATTCGTACGCCTCCCTCCTCCCTCCTCTCCTCTCCCCATCACAAACCAACCAACTGACATAATTCCCCCCCCCATATCGCAGTCGCTTGTCGTGTCGCAGCTCGTCTTCTTCTCCCTCCCCCTCCTCCTCTTTGTCGCCTTCGTCTCCGCTACCGTCGCCTTCGCCGTCGGCGCCGCCATCCTCTTCGTCTTCTTCTGGGCCGCTTTGGGCCTCCTCCTTCTCCTGCCCGCCTTGATCGTCGCTTCCTCCATCGCCTTGCTGGCCTGGGCCTGGGCTTTATCCAGCTTCTTCGTCGTTCGCTGGGTGTTCCTCCTCGCCGTCGCCACCACCAAGCACGACGCCGTCAAGGCTGAGACTCATCCAGACTGACCTTGGCTCATGTATGCAAGGCGAGGGGTGAAAGAGACAGGTGGTGTCAAGTATGTAGAAATAATGGCGTCGCGTGGCGTCGCGTCACCTTGATTTTGCTTCATCCGAGATACCGCTGCATTGGCAAACTCTTTTGCTGTTAACCTATCATGACAATCCTACGCCTCTCTTAACATATACAACAACGTTAACACCTCCTTATTTACACATACTTTGACCCATCCACGAATCATTGCCCTCGTCCGCTGTTTATTTGTCACTACAACTCTATCCACTGGCCTTCACTACACCAACACCCTGTTATAGATACAGTCCCTCCGGCTCGCCCTCTTGCTTGGTCCGTAGCACTCGCTCCCGCGCCGACCGGAAGTCGGCCATCTGCACGCGCATCCGTCGCTCGCGCAAGGCCATCATGCCGGCCTCGGAGCAAATGGCCTTGATGTCGGCGCCCGAGAGGTCGTCCTTTTGCGAGATGAACTCCTCCAGGTCTACGTCGTTGCCCAAGTTCATCTTGGACGTATGCAGAGTGAAGATCTTACGCTTCGTGTTCTGATCAGGGTTCTCAAACAGAATCTTGCGGTCGATACGTCCCGGCCGGATCAGCGCCGGATCCAGCGTCTCGATTTTGTTGGTCGCCATGATGACCTTGACGTCACCACGGTCGTCGAAGCCGTCGAGCTGGTTCAGAAGTTCCAGCATGGTGCGCTGTACCTCGCGCTCTCCGCCTGACGTCGAGTCGTAGCGCTTGGTGCCAATGGCGTCGATTTCGTCGATGAAGACGATAGACGGCGCGTTCTCGCCAGCAACCTACAAGCCATTCGTTAGCGGAAAAAAAAAAAAAAACCACGAAGAGAAAACCGGAGAGGAAGAATTAATTACTTGAAATAGTTGGCGGACCAAGCGCGGACCGTCGCCGAGGTACTTTTGGATCAGCTCGCTACCGACAATGCGCAAGAATGTTGCCGACGTCTGGTTAGCCACGGCCTTGGCAAGGAGCGTCTTTCCCGTGCCGGGCGCGCCGTAGAGGATGACACCCTTTGGCGGTTTAATGCCCATCTCCTCGTACAGCTCCGGATGAAGGAGCGGCAGCTCCACCGACTCACGGACTTCCTGTATCTGTTGCTCCAGTCCGCCAATGTCGGCGTAGGACTCCGTCGGTGCCTTGTCAAGTTTCATAACGCTGACGATGGGATCCGTATCGTCGGTCAAGACGCCGACGATGCTGACGCTCTTGTGGTGCAGCAGGACGCTCGCTCCAGGCTCAAGCAAGTCCTTGTCGACAAAACTCATGATGCTGACGTAGTACTCGGGCCCTGTAGTACTACTAACGATGGCGTGATCGTCGTCGATGAGCTCCTCGAGTGTGCCGACACCCATGGGGCTACCTCGCGTGTCGTCGACACGACCACGCTCGTCGGCCATCCGATCGACATCGGCGTCGGTGCCGGAATTAGAGCCCTCTTTGGCAGCCTTGGCCTTCCGCAGACGCTCCTGGTTCTCGACGTACTCTTCCTCCAACAGGAGGTGGTCGTGGATTCGCTGCATTCGGAGGAGCCGGAGCTTGCACCGGCTCGTCGGGTAGACGGCGGGGAGCTTCGCTGCTGCGCTGGTACCACCAGCCCTTCTCTTCTTACGCCCGACGCGGGTGGTCGGCCTGGGCGGAGGTTCGTACTTGGGTTTATCCTTCTGCCGGACTTCTCAGCGCAAAGGCCAGGGGGAGGGGGGTTGTCAAGGAAATCTCAATCGTCTTGTGGTCCCTTACTTTCTTGTCCTTGTCATCCCTGCCGTCGCCTCCCATTCCGGACTGGCCTTGGCCCTGCAGAAGCTTTGCGTGAGCATAACTGTTCAAAGGCGAGCGACGAGGCGAGGGAGGCGTAGTTAAGTTACCATAGTGGCAAATCAAGCTCCTCGGGCTCGAGAGATCGCTTATGACGACGGAGATGATGTACTAGCACCAAGACGAGCCTTTGACCAGGGACCTTTGCTGCTGAACTGATGATACTGTTTCGCGTCGCTTTTGAAGGGGGAGCTTGGCGATGGAGGATGACAGGCCGCTTATTAGGCTCCAGGTAGCCACGCTAGCTTCGATGCAGTCACGTGAAAAATGAAAAAGCAAGTCATCTTCACGTGAGGCCGGTGAGAAGATGATGAATCAGCAACGTCAACCCACCGGGCCACTGCCCACCACTCTCCAGAGCTGCTTCACCCTTGACGCAAAGACCAGCGGCTTCTCGATAGATCTAAAGGATCGTCGTCTCATTTCTCTCACTCACCTCAGGCGTCGATGCCAGGCGTCTCTCCTAGCATTGCCAGTATTGTGACTAGCGGCCGTCACAGCCACTCTTCCCCACAACCCTAACCCAGTCGAAGCGAAGCGAGTCACCAGTCACCAGGCACATCCGACTGCAGCCCGCCGCCATGACCAGCAGCCGCGATCGCCGAATAGCCAAAGAGCTGGCCGACATTCAGGCCGATCGAGATAATTCGGGCGTCTTTGCCGTACCTGCCGATGGCGTTAATCTCAGCCACCTCAAAGGCACCATCCCCGCACCGCCTGAGACGCCTTACGCCGGCGGCACCTTTGATATCGATATACAAATCCCCGACTCCTACCCGTTCAAGTCGCCTCTCATGCGCTTCGACACAAAGATCTGGCATCCTAATGTCAGTAGTCAGACAGTACGCTTCCACAACGCCCGCATCCTAGGCAAAAAAAAAAAAAAAAAAAAAAACAAGAAGGATAGGCTTACGTCTTGCATCCAGGGCGCCATCTGTCTCGACACGCTGGGCAACAACTGGTCGCCTGTCCAGACTATCAAGACGGCTCTACTTTCTCTACGTATGCTTCTCGAGTCTCCGAATCCGAAAGACCCGCAAGATGCCCAAGTCGCAACCATGCTCCTCGAGAGACCGGAACAGTTCGCCGCCGTCGCTCAGGAATGGGCCGTCCGCTACGCCGGCGCCCCGAAGCAGGACCTGAACCTTGACAAATGGAAGAATCAGAATTCTACCGAGGCCGCGTCCAAGAACGGCGACACTACACGGTGTGTGCAGAATACAATGAGGGCTCGTCGGCAGCCTGCTAACCCCATGCTCCCACAGCTATCAGGGCTATAACAAAGATCTGGTCGATCGGTTTGTCAACATGGGCTTCGATATCGATGCCGTCGTCGAAGCCTTTACCTATGTGGGCATCGACCACAACGGCGGTCAAGATTATGAACTTGAGGAAGCCTACATGGGCGATATCACAGCCCGCTTGCTCGGAGAGCAATGAGAGTTGAGATTTGGCTACAGATTGTTTTCCACAAAGCATCAGCATGGGAGTTGTTTTGTTTCTAATGTTTTTCTTTTCTGGTTTTTGTTTCGGTCGATTTTGCTAACAGCAGTCACCCGAATTGCTTATACCTAGGTAGCGCGCTGGTGACTATATTGTTCTTCCTCATAGGCACAGGTAGTAACAGAGTACACGAGCAGCGCCAGTCAACCCCCCTAGATTCCCCCATCTAATTGATTGTACCTAACTATGAACCGAGTCGAAACGCCTCCACCTCGCCAGTATCTGCCATCACCGTCGCCTCTTCCTATGCTACTACAAAAGATCTCGTCGGACAAACTCATCGTATAGCGCTTTGCCAAGGCTGGCAGGGGAACGCTCGACGATTACGCCGGCGCTCTCGAGAGCCTTGATCTTGGAGTCGGCTCCGCCCTTGCCGCCGGAGACGATGGCGCCCGCGTGACCCATACGACGACCGGGAGGAGCGGAGATGCCGGCGATGAAGGAGACGACGGGCTTGCCTCCGCCGACGGTGTTAGCCTCCTTGAGGAACTCGGAGGCGTCCTCCTCGGCCGAGCCGCCAATCTCGCCAATCATGATGATGCCTTCCGTCTCCTTATCCTGGGTGAACACCTTGAGGCAGTCGATGAAATTGGTCCCGCTGAAGGGGTCACCGCCGATGCCGACGACGAGGGACTGGCCTAGGCCGGCCTGTGTGGTCTGGTTGACGGCCTCGTAGGTGAGTGTTCCCGATCGCGAGACGATACCGATGCGTCCGCGCTTGTGGATGAAACCGGGCATGATACCGATTTTGCACTGGCCGGGAGCGATGATGCCGGGGCAATTGGGGCCGACGAGGCGCGTCTTGGACTGCGATTTGAGCATCGACGTGATGCGCACCATGTCTGGAATGGCAAGCTGGTGTCAGTAGCAGTGTGACGCAGGCCTTGTGCGTTCCAGGAGAACTTGCCGTGTTGGGGGATGCCTTCGGTAATGCAGACGACCAGAGGTATTTCAGCCTCTAGAGCTTCTTCGATGCCAGCGGCAGCCAGTGGAGGGCTTTTTGCACTCGTCAGCCATGATTCGCCTTCGCAAACGTCTGTGCAAATCGTACGGAACGAAGATGGCGGTAGCGGTTGCGCCAGTCTCCTTGACGGCTTCGGAGACGTTCTTAAAGACGGGGAGGCCAAGATGTGTCTGCCCGGCCTTTTTCGGATTCGTGCCGCCGACAACCTTTGTTCCTAGAGCGCCCAGCCCAAAATCAGCTCGTACAAGAGATCCTTCTTGGTGTCGTCGGCAGAAAACGCAAACGCACCGTACTCGATGGCTTGCTCGGCGTGGAAGCTGGCCCTCGATCGTCAGCGCGAGGAATGAGGTGCCAAGACGCCCCGGACGTCGATCACATACGTTCCCTGCTTGCCGGTGAAGCCCTGGTAGATGACTTTGGTTTCACCATTGATACGCAAATTATCCACCGTCTTCGCGTACGGCGACGTCGACGAGCTGTAGGCGCGGCGGGAAACCTGGCGAAGCACCGCGGCAGGGCGCAGCGCCGCCGTCCGAGAAAGGGACAGCATACTTTGTAAAGAGGGGAAGAGAGATAAGAAAGAGGGCTAAGGGAACAGTGAGAATTTAAGCTCGAGAGATATGCAACGTTGAAGGCGGGACTGCGCTGTGCTGGAGCTTGAGAGCAAAAAGCATCGTCGCCGAGCTTGGCAACGGCTCCACGGGAAACCGTCGGCCTTCGGCGGCCGGTTTTTTCCGGGACGCGGGCGGAGACGGCAGGCTAGTGCTGCCGCTTGTACCCCGGGAGTGTGTTGAAGCCTCTTGGAGGTAGCGCTTGGCGTAGCGGAGCGGAGGATGGAAGACGCCGAGTACACGTGATGAGCCGTGAGGGTACATATGTATGTACATACTTGTGTTTTCTTTTTAGTCATGACTAATAACTTTTTCCTTTGCTTATCGACAAGCTCCACCAAAAGAGAGACGACGAGGTCGAGGTCGAGATCGAGGTCGAGGCCGACTTAACCTAAGAGGGAGACGACGATCAGAGACAATCGAGTCAGTTCAGCCATCTTCCTGATAACAGCAGCAGAAGCAGCAGCAGCAGCAGCAGCATCGTCTCCCAAAAACACGCAGCAGCGTGCACCAGCCGCATCGTCATCCCACAATGGCCACGGCCACACTCACCACCGCGAAACCCTCCTCCGGCATGGCACCCGAGAGCGAGCGCTTTTTGCGGTGCTGCGCCGACGTGGCAAACGCCCTCATCGAGAATCACGAAGCCGTCAAGGATGGCCGCCCCTCTCGCGACGTCAACCTCAACGCTTTGCGCGCCCGGCTCTCCAAGAAGCACAAGCTGGCCAACATCCCGCCCTTGACAGCCATCATCGCCGCCATCCCCGAGCATTATAAAAAGTATATCCTGCCTCGGCTCGTCGCCAAGCCAATCCGTAAGACTCCTTGATGTCCGTTACTCCTTCGTGTCAATCTATTCGCTGACTCGCAGTAGGCACCTCGTCCGGCATCGCCGTCGTCGCTGTCATGTGCAAACCTCATCGGTGCCCTCACATAGCCTATACCGGCAACATCTGCGTCTATTGCCCTGGGGGCCCCGACTCCGACTTCGAATACAGCACCCAGTCCTACACCGGCTACGAGCCCACGTCTATGCGAGCCATCCGCGCGAGATACGACCCATTCGAGCAGGCTCGCGGTCGTGTCGACCAGCTCAAGGCGCTGGGCCACTCGGTAGAAAAAGTCGAGTACATCATCATGGGCGGCACATTCATGTCGCTTTCCGAGTCGTATCGAGAAGAGTTCATCGCCCAGTTGCACAACGCCCTCAGCGGATACCAGACTTCTAAAGTGGGTGAGGCCGTGGAGGCGAGCGAGATGAGTAACGTCAAATGCGTCGGCATCACCATCGAGACTCGACCCGATTACTGCCTGCAGCCGCACCTCTCGGACATGCTCCGGTACGGCTGCACCAGACTCGAGGTCGGAGTACAGTCGCTCTACGAGGACGTGGCGCGGGACACGAACCGCGGGCACACCGTCGCGGCCGTTGCCGAAACTTTCTGCCTGGCCAAGGACGCCGGTTTCAAGGTTGTCAGTCATATGATGCCGGATTTGCCAAATGTCGGGATGGAGCGGGACATGGACCAGTTCCGCGAGTATTTTGAGAACCCGGCCTTCAGGACAGACGGGCTGAAGATCTATCCGACGCTCGTCATCCGCGGAACGGGCTTGTACGAGCTGTGGCGCACGGGACGTTATAAGAACTATACGCCAAACGAGCTGATCGACCTCGTGGCTAGGATCCTGGCCCTGGTGCCGCCTTGGACGCGCATCTACCGCATTCAACGAGACATTCCGATGCCACTCGTGACGTCGGGCGTCGAGAACGGCAACCTCCGAGAGCTCGCCCTGGCCAGGATGAAGGATTTCGGCACGACGTGTCGAGACGTGCGGACGAGAGAAGTCGGAATCAACGAGGTGAAGAACAAGATCAGGCCAAATCAGATCGAGCTGGTTCGCAGAGACTACGTCGCCAATGGTGGATGGGAAACCTTTCTCGCGTATGAGGACCCAAAGCAAGATATTCTCGTCGCCCTCCTGCGGCTGCGAAAGTGCACGGCCAAATACACATATCGGGAGGAGGTTGTCGGCCAGCCCAGCAGCATGATCCGCGAGCTGCATGTTTACGGCACGGCGGTGCCCATCCACGCGCGCGACCCACGCAAGTTTCAGCATCAGGGCTTCGGCACGCTGCTGATGGAGGAGGCGGAGAGGATAGCCAAGGAGGAGCATGGTAGCCTGAAGATAAGCGTCATCTCGGGCGTGGGCGTGCGGAGCTACTACAGGAAGCTCGGTTATTGGCTCGACGGTCCTTATATGAGCAAGTGGCTGGATGAGCGAGGCGAGCAGGTGTGAGAAGATTTCAATGAAGCTCACCGCCTTCCTCACCAAGGGATGGATGATGAGACTTGAGAGAGAAGAAACAATTCGAGCCACAGCTTTCCAAACTGAATGAGCAAGCAGAGTCCTATTGCGTGCATCAAAATCTACCTCTACTAACGCTACAATGCCAACAACAACCAAGTCTCGGCGCTCATCGGCAAGACTCGCCCTGCCGTTGCGGGCCTGTAACCGGCCTCGCTTGTTGCGGCTGCTGCTTCTGCGGCTGCTGCTGCGGCTGCGGTCCCGGCGCCGGGGCAGTCTGAGCAACCGGCCGACGGTTATCTGGAACAAAGACGGGGACGACCTTGCCTTGCTCAACGCAGACGGTGCATTGAATGTCAAGCTGAACGGGCGCCTGATCGAAGATGGCGAAGCGAACCAGCGGCTCAAGCTTGTCGGACGTAACGGCCTTTTGGACGTCCTTGGTGACCTCGTTGCAAACGTTGCTGTCGCACTTGGAAGTCACGGCGGCAACGGGTTTATTGATGATTTGGGTAACGGGCACTTGCTTCTTGCTGCACTCGGAGCACTGGTTGAAGACGGCCAGCTTCTTGGACGGCTGCTTCAGTGGCTTCTGCGGCGTCAGGGCCGAGTTTTGCATGAGGATGGGCGGCGAGCAGGTGTAGGCGATGACGTACACGCCCCTTCCCTGACACTGGACGACGACGCGGCTGGTATAGAAGGCGAAGGCGCTCATGACGACCAGCTGACTGCCGGTCTGCTGCGTCGGGGCCGCTCGTGTGGCGGTGACGGTCTTGGTGACGGACCTTGTTTGGACCACCGTCGTCCTCAGAGTCGTCGGAGGAGCGTTGTTTCTCGGCGCGTCGCGTTGCCGCTGCCTTACCTGGACCGGCCTCAGGAAACCACTGAAACGACTGTTTGATGCGGGCTGGGAACAGAGGAATTTGGCGGTTTGCATCCTTATGATTTGCTGGGAGCGCCGTTCTTGGCGCTTGGTCAGGCTCCGGCGAAGGCGGCGGCCGGCGGCCTGCGGCGCTCCCTCGGCTCCGGCTTCCTTGTTGGCGTCGGCCCCGGATTCGTTGGCTTCCTTGCCGCCACCTTCTCTCGCCGAGCCATTCTCGCCGGGCTCTTCTCCTCCCTCTCTGGCGTTGTTGCCGCCGACCTGCTGTACCTTGGGGGGATTAGGGTAGTATTCTTTCAGTTCGACGACTCTCTCTGCGATTTCCGCCGGCGGCTGCGGCAAGCCGCGTTTCTCCATCTTGGCCTCCATGAGCTCCTGGATGGTCTGGTTGATGTCCGGGTCGGTCTTGAGCTGCTGAGTAGACTCGTCGAGATCCTTGTTCAAGTTCCCGGCCTCGTCGGTGGATATCAGCTTGTTCGCCTCCCGGCACTTGATGCAGGCCTTTGCGTCTTGCGTGTAGGTGCTACCGTTGCCGAAGAGGCATTCGTTGTACGTGTCCATGAACTGCTCGCCTCTTGCGACGGCGCTTCCGTCGGCTGGGTCGATGAAGTTGGCTCTTCCTTGGCATTCTACTTCCATGGCTTCTTGGACGCTGCAGGGGGCTTGTATGGGCGGCACGCCCAGCTTGACGGTGCCGACGAGGAGGCAGACGTCCTCGGTGATTTGCTTGGCTGCTTCATCGGGGATTCCGGACCCTGCGGCCGCTTGGTCGCCGCCTTCTGGCTCTTCCGCCGGCACCTCGTCATCCTCCTCTTGCGGTTGAGCCTTGTCGTTGGGACCGTCCGTCCCTACCTCGTTCTTCTTCTCATCCGCCTTGTCGTCGTCGTCGTCGTCGTCTTGCTTTGCCGCCTCGCCGCCTCGTCCGACGTTATTGCCGCCCCCTCCGGCCGCCGGTTGGTCACCTTTGAGGGCCACATCGCCTGCTTGTTCCTGGGCGTAGGCGCACTGAAGCAAGGTGGCCATGAGGCCGAGGAAGATCAAGAGCGCGTTTCTGCTCAACATGATGATATGGTGGGCCTTTCCTCTCTCTTGATTCTCCGAGGTATAAAAAAGAAGGATGAAAGAAAGAGAGAACAGCGCTTTCAGATGCTGGTGGTAAAAAAAGAGAAAATCGATAAGGGGGGATTATACGTATGAAGTTGTTCACTATCAACAGAGAGTCAACGAGGCGCCCAGCAAGCTGAAAGCGCAAGAAGGAAGCTTGTTGCTGAGATGAGGATGCAGATGGTTGTCGACGACTTGGTATTTAAACTACTGCGTCAACCGGCAAGGAGTTGCAAAGAAAAGAAGGGGTAAAGTAGGTTGAGCTTTTGCATATCGTCCCTCGTCTCATGGCAAGCAAAGCATCAACGACAGCAAACCCCTTTTCTCCGCTGATGGGAGTCCAGATGACGGTGTCGAGTCTTTCCCAGACTCGGTAGAGAGGTTAGATGGAGTATCAAGATCATCACAGCCTCCCCCTCCTTGAGCCCAGGTAAAGACCGAGATGCACAGGACTTGAAGCCCTGAGTTTCGCAATGCTACTGTTGTCATCCGAAACGTGACCTCCCTTCGGGGCCCCTGCTCTATGGCTTGGAGTGCTGCTCGACAGGTCTCCATGCCTGGGTGGTTGGTTGGTGGGCAGTGCATCGGACGTGCGGTTATGCGCGCATCGACGCTGTGGCAAGGTGGTGACACCCCTGGAGGGTTAGTTGGTGGACGTGGGACTTCGACAGCGGCATCACCATTTTCCTTGGGCGAGGACGCCGCTGTTTGTTGTGGAAGGTGAGGCTCGGAGGAGGTAACATGACGGATGGAAACTACCTGACTCTCATCAGATACCGATTCTCCCGGCAGAGAGAGATGGAATAACCCTATTGTGACAAGCCGGCAACAGTTGACTGACGCATACAGCCACCACATGCGCATTAACCCTTTATCCTTTTTCGTCCGAAGAATCGATGTTTTGTTTCGCTGTATTTTCTGATACATTGCTGCACCATCCGTGAAGAAGAAGGAGGAGGAGGAATGTAGCCCCTTTTGTTCGATATCGGATGAATGATCAAGGTTGATATGATGCTATTGTCTTGCCTAAGGGGGATTCGATCTTGTGCCGGGCAATGACATGCAGATCTCTGTACAAGCAGTTGTTCTGGAGCAAACTCCTTCCTGAGTCATTGTCATCAGTGTCGTTGACGCCTCATGCTCTCTCAAAACTATACCGACGCTTAACGCGAGGAACTCCGTCCGATAGGTAGGCTGTAACCGGCTATTGCGCTTCTCTATAGACTGCCTGCGAATCTGCCATGCTGTTATCGTGAAGCCTTACTCTCATTCATGTGTGATTATCCTCAAAGTCTATAAGACTCAACGGTAGGAAAAGAGCACCACTTGGACGCAAAACCCTGGTCAAACAAGCCCGTCTCTTCCGGCAAAGCCCCCTCCTTCAAACAGGGTGATTTGCGCGCGCGTTGCTCTGTCAATCACATCGTCTCATGCAGCGGCATCTGGATGAGACGAACTCTTTCCCCCCGGGTGCAGGAGACGGAGGGAGGGACATTGGCCGCTCACCACCCGTGTACTCTCCTCCTCGGACGAGCACAGCCTGAAACAAGGGACAGCTCTTTCGGACGAAAACTGACTCGGAAGCAAGCCCTCTTTTTTTTTAACATCGGCGTCGGGCCAGCCATCGAGTCTTTATGCGACTAGGAAGCTTGTCATCTTCCTTTTGTAAGGGGGAGGCGAAGGGATTGTCTCGAAACTATGACGCCGTGATTGTGTTCTCGGAGCATGGCATAGCATAGCAGACAACGAGTAGTTGGAAGGAATCTCGGCTCCCTTCGAGGCGCTGTAAAGGGGGAACAGAGCATTGACCAAGCCTCTCTTTCCGAAGCTTAGAGAGACTCAGAGAACACCGTGTCGCTGGAAAAGGAAATATCTCCGCTGACTCATCATGTTAGTCATTTGAGCCTCAATCAATCAATCATCTTGCCTGCCGAGCCTCAGTCACCATCAACCACATCAAGTCCAAGCGGGCGGAACAAAAAAAGTCACGATGCGCCGCCCAAGCCATGGTCAATGACACGACGTCCGCGCCAGACGCCGACGAAAGGGCACCGCGAAGAAACGCCGCAACGGCCGCGTCGGCCGCCGGCGTCCGCGCCGTGAGCGCCCAGCTGGTAGCCTTCTACTTCCGCGCGCCTGCCAA
Source organism: Ophiocordyceps polyrhachis-furcata BCC 54312 (assembly GCA_001633055.2). NCBI lineage: Eukaryota > Fungi > Ascomycota > Sordariomycetes > Hypocreales > Ophiocordycipitaceae > Ophiocordyceps > Ophiocordyceps polyrhachis-furcata. Next base: position 644,998 of record LKCN02000001.1, on the reverse strand, counting down.
GGCCTTCTTCCGCACGCGAGTCGACTACCTAGCCTATGCGCGATCGCTTCACGAAGCGAGCCTGGCGGGCAAGGTGAGGCCTTGGTCGCCTCTGGCTGCTGCTCGTCTATGGATGCGGAACACGACGCCTGCGGTGTTGGCCTCGGCCATCCGTCGTCAGGGATGGGCCGTTGTGCCGCGCCAGATCTTGCCGCCTTTGGCTGCCAACGCCACCGTCGGGGCCGTTCTTTACGCCAGCTACATCCACATGCTCTCGTTTTTGCATCCGGAGAGCGCAAAGGCTAGCAAGAGGACGTATCCGCCTCCGCCTCCGTCGTCGACGTTCGCCGCCGGCTTTTTGGCTGGTGGTTTGCAGAGCGTCGTCGCGGCGCCTCTTGATGCCCTTCAGGCGCGGTTCGATCACCATCTTCTGCGGCAGTCGCGTAGCCTCTGGGCCTTTGGGGCGGAAAAGCTTCGCGAGATTGGCCTGCGCGGCGTCTTGGCTGGCTGGGGGCTCTCGTTTGTAAAGGACAGCCTCGGCAGCGCCGTCTTCTTCACTACGTTTGAGTATGTCAAGGCGCAGGCCTACTATGGCTTCGTCACCTGGTACTACGGCGGCCTGGGTGAGGACATGGTCGACAGCCTCGCCATCAAGCGTCCGTCGTCGTCGTCGTCGTCGTCGTCGTCGTCGTCGTCGTCGTCATCGTCAAGTAGGGACGAGGAGACAAAGGTGATACGTCCCCACTACGCCATCGAGCCCGTTTTCCTCCTTTGCGCCGGTGCCAGCGCTTCCTTCACCCAGCAGCTCCTCCTCCACCCCCTGACGCACTTCCAAATAAGCCACTGGAACCGGCTCGAAGACCTCGACGCCAAGGCCGCCCGGTACAGGCAGTCGACGGCGCAGCGGCCGCACCACCGATGGAGGAGGATGCTGCGCGCCTACTACCGCGCCTACAGGGACACGTGGGCCGAGAACGTCGCCGCCGCCGCCGCCGAGGGCCGTCTCCCGCTTCGCTGGCTCTACCGCGGTTTCTGGTCGAGCGCCGTCCGTCAGGTGCCGAGTACAAGCGCGGGCCTCATCATCTTCGAGCTGGTGCGACGCAAGTATGGCTTCGGGACGGAGGAGGTGCGCATCACCAAGGATGGCTATCATGTTCTTCTCACTTGAGAGGCTTAGAGACCACGACTAAGTCGGGCTGTGTCCGCGCTGCATATGCTCTTCCCCATCTCCTACACTTCAAATTTACTCCGTCCATCTATCCGGCCAGACACGTTTTCGAGGGATGTGATTCGTCTTCAAGGTCCAACAAGCAAAGTGCTCACTTACAAAGGCGCTTCCTCTTTCGTACAAACCCGCTTCTCGCCAGTCGAAACAGCAGCCGCCCGCTCTGCCTCTCCAGTCTCTCCCCCCCCCCCCCCCCCCCCCCCCCCCCCCCCCCCCCCC
>LKCN02000001.1:628257-643205 GCA_001633055.2 Ophiocordyceps polyrhachis-furcata BCC 54312 | reverse complement strand
CACTTCCCTTGTGCTGCAAGATCCGAAAAAAAAACTCCAGTTCGAAGGAACCAAAACTACATCCAGACTGAGATGAAAAGTTGGAATCTTATTTCTCTTTCTTTCATCAATGGTAAAACGCTCCATACCCCCCACACCGGCTTGTTCATCCAAATCGCTTCAGCCGCGCGACGCCCCGGATCCGCCACCGAAGTCGGGAGCATCTCGTTCGGGCGCGTGTTTCTTCTCCTTGCGACCCTTGATGACGAAGTCGGCCATGATCTGGATGTGGTCGGCCGGGAAGTGCCAGTTGGGAAACGCCGCCATCCGCTTGAGGTAGCCGGCGTCCGGCGGGCCGAGGAGATTGACCACCTCCAATGTATTTGTCGAGTACCAAATGTAGTCGATGACGTCGGCGAAGCCTGGCGTGTAGTTGGTAAAGGGCAGCTCGTCGGCCGTCCCCTTGATGTGTGCGTATGCGTCACGGAGGCTGAAGGGATGTTCGATGCCGTCGCGGGTGAAACTCCCGTAATGAAAGCTGCTCAGCTCCAGATGATCTGGCGGGACGCGGCCCTTGGACATCAAATCATATACTGATGAGTCCTCGGTCGAGTTGAAGTCGCCACATACCAGCAGCGGGATTTCAGTGTTGCTGCGATACTCCTGGCTCGGCCCCGGTTCGGCTTGGGGGGGTGGCGCCTCCCCGTCGTCGGACGACGTCGGGAGCGTAATCATCTTCTTGTCCTTGACTGGTGGCCACCTCGCGTACTTCTCTGCCAGCTTCGTAACATGCTCCATCAGTATGCCCGTCTGGATGACCTTGACGTCGGCCAAGGCTGAGTCCCAAGTGAGATGGACGTTGACTAGGATCAGACGGGCGCCGGTGATGCGTGACTCGAAGAAGCAGATGACGGCGATATTGTCCTTGGGCATCACGCGATTGAAGACGTCGTGCTGGTTCTTCATGTCGGGTCGGTTGATGGCGATCGTTGCGAACTCGATAAGTTGCTTGTCGAGCAGCATGTACTTGCTCTGCTTGAAGAAGACTGCGCATCCGTCTACCGTCTGTGCGTCCTTCTCCGACATGGTCTTGGCTCGCGACTTCGGCCAATGCACACCCTTGTAGTCCGTCTGAGCCAGCTGGGGGCTCAAGTCTTCCTTGAAGGCATCCGTCGATACTTCTTGAAGCATGAGGAAGTCGGCGTTTCGCAGCCGAAGCTCTTCCAGGATGCAGTCTCTGCGGTAGTCCCAATTCAGGGCGGCCGTGGGAGTGTAGCCGTATGTCGACGCAGTCGCATACTTGTCGCAGAGGACGTTCCACGAAAACACTCGGATCCTCTCCAAGCTAGGCGAGACGTCTTCCTGGATGGCTATTTGTCGGCGAGTCATCGGTGGTGGAGGAACTTGATGAAAGAAAGAAAGAAAAACGTCATTAGCATCTTGATCTTGAAAAGGCCTAGCCTGGAAGGATACTTACTGGGGGCGCCTTCTCGGAGCGCGTTGATCAGATTCTTGGTTCCTTTCTCCACCATTTCCTGCTTCAGATTAGCCTCTAGAGGATTGCCCTCGATGCCAAGCATATCCAGAAGGTGGAGTGACCCGAGCTCGAACGGCAGCCCCGAGAGATTGTTGTTGAACAACAGCAGCTGCTTCAGGTACGTGCACATGCCCAGCTCAGGCGGCAACTCCGAGATTTGGTTGAAGGAAGCATCGAGGTGACGCAGTTGACGCAGTTCGCCAATCTCCTTGGGAAGCCGAGAGATTTTGTTGGAGGCGATGTAGAGCTCGTTCAGAAACTGGTATCGAAACAGCTCGGGAGCCAAGTTGCGTAGGCCCTGGCCGCTCATGTCCATGTTGTGCCAGTCTTGCCGTCTCGCCTCCTTCTCGACGTTGTAAGGCCTCCTAAGATCATTTTCGTCGCCCTCGCCGTCCGCTTGGGTCTTCGCGCTTGATTCAGGCGGGCCGCCGATGCCCCTGTTTTCCGAGGCTTTGAGCCTCGCATAGTAGTGAGGTTGTTGTTGATCCGTCATGGCTGAGTGAGCTCGTTCAGCCTCCTTGTGCATCCGCAATTGCTCTTGCCACATTTCGTTTGGCGGAACCTGAGGGCCGCGCGTGTTTCCGGAATGACCATTTGGCAGATTGTTGTTGTTGAAGGCCGATGAGTTGGACATGACACTGGGTGGGAAAGATGCATGGTGCCCGAGCCCATTGGTGTTCGGCATGCCGTGGTCATGCTGCAGGCCCTGATGGTGCTGGGATTGGGATGGGTGCTGGTGCTGGGCATGCTGTGGAAAGTTGTACATCATGTTCGGCATCCCGCGGCCCGCTCCGTTGAGCCGCGCATTGTGGCTTTGTTGGTGGTTTTGTGAGTACATTATTATGTCTTTTTTTTGGGGGGGTTCTTTGTTGACTGATGGCCTTTTGTAATGGGAAGGGGGGGGGGGGGGGCAAGGAGAGTGCCGAGCTTAATGCTAAGCCAGTCGGCAGTGGGGAGAGGGTTTGCGATCTAGACCACTGGTCACCATCTGTCGGCCGGCGCGAGTAGGAGAGCGACTTCGTGGCGAGTTCGACGAGAATGTAATTATCGGGTGCAGCAGCTTACGAGTAGCAGCTGGAAGTGAGGGATAGCAGGTGTAGCTCGCGTTTGCGCATGAGTCAGACCGCGACGAGAACCTCTGCATGTGCAATCGTTGGGAGCGGTCGGATATTCGGTCGAGGCGAGGACAGCGACAGGCCCATGAAGAAGCTGGAGCAGACGGCGCGCGCGTGAGAAAAAGTCGTCAACTTTTCGTCAGCAATCGTGATAACAGAGTCCCTCGGGCGTCCGATGGCGGCTGGCGATAGTAATCTTTGTTGGCAGTTTTTGCTCTGGCTCTGCGAGATAGGATAGAAGTCAGCTTCGAGATGGCTCGAGGCCGGCTGTCGACGACAGGGTGAGCGATGGAAGCGACGTACAGAAACGAACGAGTGCAGTGGGAGTGAGGTTAAGTCTGAAGAAAACCAACTGATACTGGGGCAGAATAATAGTGGCCGATATCGAGGGTGGAATCTGAGGCCATCTCGGATTGACGCTGGCTTTGCGGTGACAAGTTGCAAGCAGGTCACGTGCGCCAGGATCTCGATAAAGGGACGTGGACGTAGCATTCCAGGGCCAGAGCCAGGCCCAGGAGGCAGCTTGGGCACTGGCCGCACTGGTAGCCTGGTAGGCAGGTGGCCCAGAGTGTCACGTGCGCCCCCACAGCTCAACAGCCTACCAGGCTACCACCTGGCACCTACCTACTAGGCTACTTACTACTACTCACTACTACTAGGCACCTACGGTGACCTACCCAAGGCTCGAGGCTTCTCCCATCCTCCTCCTCTCACGCAGGGCAGAGACGCGCGCATCAATGCAGGGTTGCCTACCACTACTAGTAGGACCCTTGCCGGCGTCAATTATCCCCTTCCATAGGCCGACTTACTACTTGGCTCGAGTAGTCGCGATAACCGAGTCCAAATCACGCCATCAGTTGCGCGCGTCTTGATACCAGCCTTAGCCAGCGACCAATCAACAGGCTGTTGTCTTTACTTTTTAGTGCTCGAGACAAAGGACGGGGAACTGCGGCCGACTTTTCCGCCCGGGACTGGACTCGGTCACCGACTGTCGGTCCATGGAGCTTCTTTGTCAAGCGAGCTTCAGTTGGTTGGTTTTCGTGGCTGCTCCACACCATCTTGCTTGCCTACCACCTATGTATGTATGTATGTACGAAGCTGATTCCCTTACCCCCCCCCCCCCCCTGCTCGCGCCGCCAGAGGGGTGAGTGTGTGAAGTCACTGAAGTGTGACTACTGACTACCTACTGACTACTGACTAGGCACCTACAGGCTACCGGCCACGTACATACATACACATGTACGAATACGAACATGCTCAAGCGCATCGCTATTGGCATGCGCCGCCCTAACGACTTGTCTTCAATCCAACGGTTCGTTCGTTCATGTCGTCCATTCGGAACCCCACCCGTGTTGGACCTTTGCTGCAGGTGGACCTCGAGGCCGGCTGTTGCTCAAGAGGCGTCTCGCCGCCGTTGTCCTCCTCCTCCTCCTCTCTCCGTCTCCGGCCTAATGTGGGCGCCGAAATCGGTGCCCGTATCTTTGTCCCTTTTCGTAGCTGCGCAGGACTGTCTCTTGAAATGATAGCGCAATCGGGACCTTCGACGCTGACTCCCGACATGCCTCGCGAGGCTGCATCATCCTGGCACGAGAGCCAATGAACAACTACCCCTGGCCAGCAGACAGCAGCAGCTGTTTTTGATTAAATTGAAGCCCCCTCCCCCGAATCCGCCTGCGTCTGCCAGCACGGGCCACCTCCACCGCCAAGCATGGTCAACTGGGACGCGGCCCCCGATGAGGTCGTCGGTCGTTGCGTCCGTCTCCCTCCATCGGCGCCGCCTCCTGCCAGCCATCGCTTGAGCGTCTCGCCGTCTCGTCACCGGCTTTTTTGAGCAGCACTCGGTCCCGCGAGGCCCCGTTGCAGTCACGTTGCCCCGCCGCCGCCGGCCGGACTTCCGCCGCCGTCTTCGCCAGCCCCCAGTTCAGTCCTTGTCGATGCCTCGCGTCCGCCTCGGCGATGACGTGCGACCATCCGATGTAAGCCTCTACCAAATACCCTAGGGTCGCCAGAGAACTCATACCGTCGATGCCAGATGACTGCCACCAGCGCCGAGTCGCTGTCGTCAGCCAGCGCCCTCTCCTCCATCTCCACCGCCGCTGTCATGACGCTTGATCCTCCATCGTCTACCTCGAGAGACAGCGTCCCGGCCTCGAAGCCATTCATCGTCCGCAACGGACGGCCCTATCTCGACCACCCGAAGCTGCCCTACCCTCTCCCTTCCGATCTCGCCGAGTGGCACCGCCAGTCCCTGCGCACGATGCTTCTATGTAATATTTTCGGCGCGCCCGTATGTTCGCCGGACCTGATCGAGAAACCGCCGCGGCGTGTGCTCGAGGTAGGATGCGGTTCGGGCTTCTGGAGCACCATGTGCCACAGATTCTACAAAAGCCGTGGACACAGCGACATTTCATTCACCGGCATCGACGTCGTACCTCTTTGGCCCGACAGCGAAGTGCCGGGACCCGACAAGGACATGAAGTGGACTTTCATCAAGCACGACATCAGTCGTCTACCGTGGCCCGTCGGCGATAAGTTCGACTTGATCATGGTCAAAGACATGAGCCTCGCCGTCGTCGAGAGCCAGCTTCAATACCGCATACTTAGCAAGTATCTGCGCTTCTTGCGGCCGGGAGGCACCATCGAGATCTGGGATTCCGACCACGTCATCCGCATGCTGAGACCGCACGTACCCGAGACCACACCGAAAGAGCAGGAGGCCGCGACGAGCCTCGGTGCGTACGTCGTCTCTGCGAACACGCCACTCTCCGCCTCCCCAAACCCTTTTCTCAACAGCTACAACGCCTGGCTTGAGCGAGCACTCGAAGCCCGACACCTGAGCGGCGTGCCCTGTACGCTGATCGGCCCGTCGATGTTGCAAGAGTCGGACGCCCTCGACGATATACAGTCGCGTCGCCTCGCCGTCCCCCTCGGTAAGGTCCGATGGGAACGCGAGCCGACCAATGCGCCGACCGACGAGGCCAGGAGTGAGGAGGCCGCAACGAAACAGAGGACCTTGTCTGCCAGGCAGAGCGCGTTACGAGCCACGGCTTTACTGACCGTCGTGCAGCAGGTGCAGGCTTTGGAGCCCATCCTACGCGACGTCAGCGGCAAAAGCCAGGATGAGTGGGACGCATGGATCGGCAAGATGATGGGTAATCTAATACAAGACGGCGGCGCGAGCTGGGGCGAGTGCCTGGAGGTGGGCGCCTGGTGGGCGAGGAAGAAGGAAGAGGAACTTGAAGATGAGTTGGAGGAGACGGCGGCGACGATTGATTGGGCATCCTTGCTACCTAGCTGCAACGGCTGCTCGGGACCCTGAAGCGTCTGCAGCTTGAGCCGCGAGTTGGACGGCGGCCATCTTTCTATCTATCCGACCGGATCCCGTCGCGCGGATCATGCGCTGGAGTCGTACCTTTTGCGCAATGTGCGATATCGTTTCAGGTAGCGCCTGCATCATGCCCCCTCGAGCTGTTAGCTGATATGGTCATAAGCCAAATGTAGGAACAAAGTGAGGAGGACAAGTGTTGTCTCCGTTCCTCCCGGTCGCTCGTTGCATGGGTATTAAATGTGTAAGAAGGGTTTATGCGCTGAGAGAATCAAGAGGTAAGAGGTTCGAGGCAGGTTGGATTATACGAAGGGTTTTTTGTACAGGCATGGAAGCCGGATCTCTTACAGAGCTTCAACCTCTATTGGCGACGGCCGAAGGTTAGCAGTGCATGATGCCAGTCCAGCAGACATTGACCATGCCTTTCTTGACGTATTCGGCTTGGCCGATGTATCCGACAATCTTAGCCTCGTTCCGCTCATCGGCGCGTGACATGAAGGCCTTGTGCAAGCGCGAACGAAAGTAGTCGAAGCCGAGAGGATATTCACGACCGACGTGGAGGAGTTCTGTCGCGCTCAGCTGGGGTTTTCCTTCCCACGCGAAGAGAGGGCTAACCCTTGTAGATGGCTATGACTTGCCGCCGGAGCTCGGGGTTGAGACTGGCCATTTGATGTTCTGTTCTGAGGAGGGAGTCGTGCGGCAAGGCTGGAGATGGGTTCGCAGGGTGACGTCATAGCAGCACGTGACCAAATTGTGTCTCTTTAGTCTTTTTTAGTCTTTCGACACTCGTAATGAGAACGAAGGGCAAGGAATTTCGATATGCCAATGTAAGGACATGGATGTCTTTTTTATGATTCATTGTCAGCTCATGGCTTTGGCTTCGCTGAACTTGAGCCACGAGGCTCGGCCGGCCTCCATACATACTTCCATCACGATGACGCAAAGGAGTTTGGCGATTTCGGAGATAGTATTGGGTGGATGTATGTCACTTGCTAATACAATTCACTCGATCAACCAACCTTGAGAGAGGTTTGATTACACACTTGTTCCATTGATGTGTGAAGATTCATATGCAACCCGTGAACTCTATATTTCAAGATTAGCAAACCAATGCTTTGTGTCGGGAACGGGCAGACGTTGAAATCAATGTATAAGTACGGCGGGCATTCTACCTTGCTACCCTTGTCGTCGGGACGTTTAAGATACTACAAGACATAGACATATTTCACTCTCACCTCCATTTTAAAAGACTGCCATGAGGTACATCCTATTTTGCCTGTGTTTTCTTAACCTGGCAGCGGCGATATTACAGGAGGATCGACGGATTTCTCAGATGCCTCGCAAGCCGCGGTGCTATGGCAGGCGAACGCATTGCCTCACGGCTGAGCAGTGTTGCTCTAATAGATGCGATAGATCTCTTCTCCTCGGCTCAGGGATATTTAAAGGGCGTTGCAGATAGGTGGCATGTATGTATGTATGGTATGTATCGTACGAGCATACGACCCTCCACCTCGCAGCCTCTATATATGTACATACGTGGAAATCCGAAGTATCCTCTCACACCAGAGTTTACAGAGAACTTGTCTCCCACTTTGATGCGGATTAGATCGTTGGCTGAGAGACGTTTTGGAGGGGGGCGGAGGACTCGGTAAGACGTGAGATTGGGGGCGGGAAATAGTATGTGTGTAAGAGGGTGCTTGGGTGTATATATTTTGTAACATATCATCACGCAGACGGCTCTGGCACTCAAAACTGGAGGCAGTTCCGTAGAGATGCTCAGATAATATATAGGCCCTATAAGGACCGCTGCCGTGCACAACACATATGTATGTACATATGTATGTATTTGTTGGCACCACACGACCTTTGCAGGTAGAAAGGTTAGGGAGGAAGACGGTTGATGAGAAAGGTATCCGTAAAGGCCTCACAAATACCTACTTTTTACCATCCTCCAAGACATGGTGATTTGTCGACGGCATTGATTGTCTGCAACGGCTCTGCGTAAAAGCAGTCATTCCCCGCGTATGCCGTGCGACGCGGGCTCCACGCGCTTCGGCAGCGGTGAGAGAGGGCTGTGGCACAGAAGTCTAACGTGACACTTCATTGGCGAATGAGACGGCAAGCGGTGAAGAGTTTGTCGAGATTCCTGTCCCTACTGGAATTTCCTGGAGGGGAGAATCGCCCTAGGGTAGGGCCGAAGTCGTGTGAGATGACGTTGCCAGCGAAAACCAACCAACAACATGTCCGTCCGTTAGCTGTGTGTAAGACGACCGTTTTAGCATATATGTACATACATCACACAACACACACACACACACACACAAAGTCTATTGTGTGATGATGTGTGAAACTGAATTGCGACCTTAGTATAATGCATACATATGTATGTATGTATGTGCGTGCTTGACATAACATAAGATTTTATGTACATTGTACAGAAAGAGACCGTTGGCATTCCGCCATTCCACTTGCAAGGCCCCCCTTCCGTATCTTTATGTCATCAGTCGATGCTCTCCCGTTATGTTATAGTTATAGTGTGGCTACTGCAACGAGCCAATGCATGCACGCACCACGGCTATTGCTCTTGTGTTACCGTTACGGCATTGATTAAGCAGATGGATGACTCGGGGCATTTGTCCATGCAAACTCCGCCGCATCACCCCCATCCAAACCCCCCCCCCCCCAGTCCACGTCCACGTCCGTCCAGCTTAGCGCCGAATTGACTGCTTACGAAAGCCGGCCCCACTGCGGAAAATTTTGGATTTTTTTTTTTTTGTAAAATAGAAAGAAAAAATACTCAGGAATGTGAGTGAGGCTTAGGTCAGCAAGCTCAGCACAGTAACCTCTCTACTCTCCCCCCCCAATACTCTTCCATCCGTTCGTCCCTTTTCTCTTCCGCAGAGGCAATCCCCCTTGTCTTCCTATTCGCCGGCAGAAACTCCTTCACCACAGTATCTGGTGAGGAGGCCTCGAACGGCATCAGCGGAAAGCTCCGTCCCGGCCTCACTTTGCCCTGGTCGTTCGCCCTTCCCGTGCTTGGGCCCGCCTCCGACCTCGGCCACGGTTTAAAAGAAAAGCCCAGCGACGACGACAGCGCCCTCTCCTCCCCTTCCCCCGCTTCAAACCCTATTCTCCTGCTCCTGCTCCCCTCCCATCCGCGCTTCCCTTCCCGTCTCCGTGGCTTTGGAGCCACGAGATCGATAGCACAGTGGCTCTTCACTAGGCAAGCTTGCGCATGCCTCGAGCGTCGAGCTCGGGCAAGCGACAGTTGGGCGCCGGCACAGGCCATCGCGACGTGAGGCACGACAATGGGTCTGTAGGGATTGGAAGGCGCATCTCGGCCAACAAGAACTGCGGCTTCCTCAACGGCTCGACCGTCTGTTCGGACAGCTATGCCTCACTGTCTCAGCCGCCCTCGCCGCCGTCTCTGCCGCCACCTTCGTCGCTTGCCCCCAACGGCCTCGTCAACGGCGCCAATCAAGTCAAGAAGCGTCCCGACGATGCCGCCGTCCCGCCTGGGCTTGATCTTCGGCCGGGCCATGCTCTGCGAAGGCGCTCCCTCGACGCCTACTCCGAGACCTCGTCCGAGTCGTGTCTCTCCAGCTTGGGACCTGGGCCCGAGGGTGGCCATCGACAGATCGACGTCAACGCCATGAAGAACGCCGACGTGCACCGCGACTCGGGGCCTCTCGACCTTGCCGCCACCGTTGTTCGCTCCCTACCCGTCCAGGATACACTGGCTATCCTCATCATTCTCATGCACATCCCTTACCTCTCGCTGACTCTGGTTTATGCATGCTTCGCCTCCCTCACCTTTGTTCCACCCGTCGCCACCAGGGTAGGATGGAACATCAGCTTTGGCGAAATCATCGACGGAAATTCGCACGCGCCATCGCTCGTCACCGCCGTTTGCATGGACTTTTTCTTCTTTCTCATCTGGGTCTTTCTGTGGCCGCCCATCCAAGACTCCATTCTTGAGTTCGCCAAGCCTGTCATTGCCGTTACGCTCGGCGGTGGCACCAGCGCCAAGAATGGCACCTCGCAAGGCGTTACCGCCTGCTTCGCCTGGGTTCTACTTCACAAGCTCGTTCGCGCCTCCAAGCGATATTGGCCCCGCCTGGCCTACCATTTACCCGACGCTTGGCGTGTGCGTGTCGTTTTGGACGGTTCTCTGTCGACGGCGGCAACGGCCACGACTTCTGCTCCTACCCTCCACGCGCCGTACGATAAGAGAGACACGCATGGATGGATCCAGAGTGTCCTTGCCATCCACATACTCACCCAAGGCATCGTCAGATATATCCGAGAATGGTACTTGCGACGTGAACGCTTTCATGCTGCCGCAGGCTTGGGTGACCCGGAGGCGGCCAAGTCGTCGGCGGTTGCCGGCGGGTCCAACGCATCGGGTGCGGGCGATTCGGCTCAGGACGCCAACTCGAACGCCGCTCCCGACGCAGAGACGGCGCTCTCGTCCCACTCCGTCGGCATGATCAAGAAACGAAGGAAGCAGAACGCCCAGGTACGTCTGCAGCAACCGCTTTGGTCGGCTCTTGCTAGCTCGAAGATCGTCGTCATGAAGGAGATGGAACTCTCTAGCTGGTGCAGCAGCAGCTCCGACAAGCGGGATATTCATAACGCCGGAAACATGCCGTTCTTCGACCGGCAGCCGAGGCAGATCTGGATCTCGTACATCGGCAGCGACGAGGTCTGCTTCAGTACCAGCCACTTCCCGGAGACGGCCGACGAGGAGCCGTCTTGTGCCGCACCCGCCGGCGTGGACACGATGAAACCCTTTTATGTCCGAATCAACGAGGCTTACTGGCAGCCGACTCGCATCTTTCCCACAGGGGACGGCAAGTGGAGCGGTGACATTTACGCCCTGCGTCCCTCGTCCAAGTACGTCTGCGAATTTGTGCATGTTCAAACGGACCAGGTTTTGTTCACGACTAGCATTCGCACGATCAAGGAGCCCTTGCGGGACGACGACGTATCGTCACCCGGCCAGTCCAACGGGCAGCAGCCGTTGCGCCCGGACTCCCCGGCCACGACTCTTCGCACGTCGATCGTGGCTGCCGAGTCGAGGCTCGCCGACGAGAGGAACCGGCTCAAGACGTGGCGTAAGGAATGGAAGATCCGCATCAACACGCTCAAGAAGGAGAACGAGCTCGCGGAGAACCAGCTCTCAACGGCCGGTAACAATGACGAGCGGTACAGGCAAAAGATTAGGCAGCAGGAGACGCAAAAGGCACAGACGGAGCGAGACACGAGGCGCCTCTCGGACCAGCTTAAGCAGTTGGACGAGGCCTGGCCCGAGCTCGTGGAACGTAAGAAGAAGGTAGAGCGGGCTTTTTCGGCCGAGAAGAGGATCTTTGACGCTACGCAAAAGGAGCTTAAGGAGCACAAGTCGCAGCTGGCAAAGGATATCAAGGCCAAGGAGGCGGAGAGGTGCAACCTCAACGCTCGGCGCAACAAGATTGCGAGTCGGATTGCCAAGATTGACACCGAGCTGGCGAATATCAGCGACTCCAACAGCCGCGGTCAGGGCGAGGCTGAGCGCAGGCGCCAGGAGAGAAGCAGGTGGCTGGAGCAGGCGTCTGCGGTGGAGCATGGCTACACCGAACGGCTCGCGCAGCAGGTGGCCATCAACCATAGGAGGCGGGAACATCTCCGCGAGCTTCAGGCGCGGCTGCACTCGATGCAGAGCTACAGCTTGAAGCCGGCCAATGGCATGAAGGTGGAGGCCAACGCGTCCGTGGCCGCGGAAGCGGGACCGGCGTCGTTCCGGCGGACGAGCCCGTGGAACGCGAGCCCGTTGACAGCGGCCAACTATCCCTGGGCCACGCCGGCGCCTGAAGCGATGGGGTCTCGGGCCCCGAACATGGCGGCGCGGCTGTCGTCTGCGGCTTCGCCGGCCTTTGACAACGCTCGCGGAGCAAGGACCCGAGTCAGGAGCTCGAGTATGCTCAGTGATGTTAGCGGCTTCACCCAGGCCAGCGACGAAGGCTCGGTGCGACAGAGGGTTCAGCAGGCATCGGTTTTCGCCAAGAAGAGGAACGGAAGCAGCGGAGGCGGCAGTAGCAGCGACAGCGCGACCGGGTAGCGACCGGCGTTCTGGTGACGATGACGATGATGGGGGGAGCTGAGGACGTTCCGAAGCGATGGAATAGAGATAGTCTATAGAAGAAGATGAAGACGAAGTTTAAGTCGCGTAAAAAAGCAGACGGTCGAAAAACAGAGGTGATGAGTCGTAGACACGGCAGATGAGGGGATTTGTTACCACTCTCTGAGTTGTAGCCGTCGGCAGGCTGAGGAGTAGTGTCATATCATGACAACCTCAACTGAGGGTGTCCGGAGCCGACCGTGCCGGGATTGGCCGGTCAGTCAGTTGGCGGCGGCTCTTTCAGTGGACGGCGCCCTCCTCAGAATCGCCTGTAAAGGGCTACAGGGGAGGAGATGGGGGGGGAAGCTTGCAGCCAGGTGGTTTGCGGTACCCCACCCCCCCGTACCTCGCTGAGACGGTGAGACGGACATCCATCCCATCCCCTACTACCGGTAGGTCCTAGGCTCGTGACGTCGCCTAAACCGTCGTCCCGCATCATTTCTCGCACTCACAGGGCGATGACGGCAACAATATGGACTTTGTAAGACCAAAGCCTCCCTCCCTCCCTCGCTCGAAAGGCGCGACTGACGACGGGGGCAGTGGTCGCGTCTGCTGAGCCCTTTAGCATCGGGCTCGTCTCGGGCAGACCAGGCCAAAGATCCGACCAGGCGGCTGCATCGGTTCGAGAAAGAATATGGAGGACTACTGGTGAGCCAGCCTCGTCCTCGTCCTCGTCCTCGTCCTCGTCCTCCTCGTCCTCGTCCTCCTCGTCCTCTGCTCCCTCTTCTCACCCCAATAAGCGGAGGGAGGAGGGGAAAACGCTTTCCCGGCTCTGGCTGAGATTGATGTGTGATATCTACTAGTCAACGTGGCGCTCGGCGTCGGACCTATCCCGCGATAGCGATGCGGCCGACACACTCGAGATGCGGCTCCAGGCACTCAGCAACATTCTCAGCGACGAGAGCCGACGGCCGCTTCCGCACCCGTGTATCCAGTATGCGGCGGCGAAGCAAATATACGTTCCGATCGGAAAGATCGCCACGACGTCGTACGACGAGTGGATCATCAAAGAGGCCGTCCTACTCTTTGCCACGCTGGTCGAGAGCGAGGAGGAGGCGTTTGTGGAGAACGCTACGTTTTCGGCCAGCCTGACGAATCTGCTCGTCCGGATCACGGGCGTGAATAGCGTGCGCCTTGGTCTCGATACCGAGTCTCGGGTGGTCGAGTTGGCGTTTAACATCACGACCAAGATCCGTCTCGACCCGGACGTCTTGCCCGCTTGGTTCCGGCCGCAGAAGCCGGGGAGGCGTAGGAGCGAGGAGCATCATGCCCCGGCTGCTGCCGGTCGTACCCAGAGGGCAGACTTTCCCCTCTTCTACATACTGCTCGACTATATCCATCACGAGGGCAAGGTGGGCGACTTTGCCCGCACCGGCTTGCTATACATCATCGAGGCGGCCTCCAGCTCGGCCAACCTGGAGCAGTGGATCATCGAGAGCGACCTCTCGACGCTCATGGCGACCGGTCTAGGCGCTCTGTATAGCCAACTGAGCCGCAAGCTGGTGATGGACCACGCACCCCACGACCTGCCGCCCATCCTCGCCCTGTCCGACTACCAGCACCCTGTTGCCAGTTTCGACATTGTCAGCTCGTGCGCTCCCGAGTTTCAGTCGCACCTCGACACCTTTCTGTCCCATCTCTTGTTCTGGCAAGACGTCTTGAACCACTGCGGTTCCGTCGAGGTCAAGTCTACGCTTCTGGAGCACTTTCAGGCCATATTTTTGCAACAGCTTCTGTACGTCTTTTTTTTTTTTTCTCTTTTGTTCATCTTGATGTTGTTGATGGGTTTCCTGACCTGTCGGCCCCATAGATACCCTTCGCTGCTAGAGTCGTCTGATATCGACGGAGGCTCGTCCGTGGCCGTCTTGACGTATCTGCGGCGCATCCTCGAGTCCCTGGACCACCCCGACATGATCAACCTCATCCTCCACTACCTGCTGGCTCTTCCGGACGTCCCCTCGGTGACGAATCCAAACTCACCCACGTCGCCCGTCAGCAACGCTCGGAGGCGCAAGTCGATGGACCTCGCGACCATGATGGCCCAGCGGTCGGCCGAAACGGCGTCTCCCTTACTTTTCAACCTGGTGGACCTCATCCTCTCGTGTCTGAGATCGCGCAACCAGCAGACGATTAATGTGACGCTTCAGCTCGTCTCGGCCATTCTCAAGAGGCATCATCGATATGCCGTCACGACGTTGCTCAAGACGGAGATTCTACCCGGCAGCGCCGTCCAGCGTACCGTCGGCGCTCACGAGCAGGAAGTCGACTACCTCATCTCTCTTGCCGGCTCCATCGGCGGACATGGCGACTTTGACCAGGTCTACGAAAGCATCTTGAAAGACAACATGTTTAGGCTGGAGAGCCACCCATGCTCCCTGAGGCTGGTGGCGCCCCGCGTGTCGGCCGAAGAGCATCGACAGCCTACCATCGCCGATAGTCTACCGGGGGCGCCGAGACATGTCCGGGGCCACGGCCTTCGTGCCGACGACCCGCTCCTCAACGCCATCCTCGACCTATTGGACAAGTTTTTCATCAATCCTGTGGAAATGAATCTGTCTGTTACGGAGGCTTTGGTCGATCTCGCTGTATGCGGCTATACGAGCATCGAAGGGTGGATGGCTCGGAGCCCGAAAACATATGTCTACGACGAGGTTGAGGAAGAGGATGACGATGACTTTGAAGAAGAAGAAGAAGAAGAAGAAGAAGAAGAAGAAGATGATGATGATGATGATGACGATGACGATGACGATGATAAGGGAGACGGAGACGGAGAAGTTATTAGAGATGGAAGAGAGAAAGAGACGGAGGAGGGAGGCGGAGAGAAGAAGGTCG
>LKCN02000001.1:586313-616806 GCA_001633055.2 Ophiocordyceps polyrhachis-furcata BCC 54312 | reverse complement strand
CTCTCTCTCTCTCTCTCTCTCTCTCTCTCTCTCTCTCTCTCTCTCTCTCTCTCTCTCTCTCTCTCTCTCTCTCTCTCTCTCAAAGAATAAAAATCCCTTCTTCCGCTGACACTCGTATCACAGTGTACTACATCACCTTCGTCTTCGGCATGGCAGGCTACACCGACAACGCCGGCCTCCTGGCGTCGTCCATCTCGTACATCATCAACGTCGTCATGACCATCCCGGCCCTTCTCTTCGTCGACCGCTGGGGCCGTCGTCCGACCCTGCTCGTCGGCTCCGTCCTCATGGCCACCTGGATGTTCGCCAACGCCGGCATCCTCGCCGCCCACGGCGAGGTGGTCGAAGGCGGCATCGACCACGTCAGCTCCCAGTCCATGCGCGTCACCGGCGCCCCGGCCACGGGTCTGATCGCCTGCACCTACCTCTTCGTCGCCTCCTTCGCCCCGACCTGGGGACCGGTCTCGTGGATCTATCCGCCCGAGCTGTTCCCGCTCCGCCTCCGCGGCAAGGGCGTCGCCCTGGCCACCTCGGGCAACTGGGCCTTCAACACCGCCCTCGGCTTCTTCGTCCCCGTCGCCCTGGCCAACATCAAGTGGAGGACCTACCTCCTCTTCGCCATCTTCAACGTCGCCGCCTTCTTCCACGTCCTCTTCCTCTTCCCCGAGACGGCCGGAAAGACGCTGGAAGAGACCGAGGCCATGTTCGAGGACCCCAACGGCATCAAGTACATCGGCACCCCCGCCTGGAAGACAAACGTGTCCACCAAGCTCGTCAGTCGCGCCGAGCACGGCGATGTAGAGGCCGTCGAGGCTAAGCGCCACGCCGACTACAACGGATCCGAGCTCCATGAGGACGACAAGGTTGTTGCCCACAAGGCCGCCTGATCACGATCGTGTCTGCAGACTAGGCAGCCACCTTTTTCCACGTTTCATGCCCCCTGGGAAAAACCGATGATGAAACAAGTTCGTGTTACTCCTTTATTGTCTTGTTCCTTTTAGTGCGCGATACCAACCAACCATCCGTAAATAGTAGTCTCTTTTTTCTTTCCAGTATGTACTCTTCTATTCAAACCAAGTGTCTGCACATCAAGTCAGATATCTGTGACACGAGACGCGACGACGACAGGTCCAACAACCGACGTAAAAATGAAGCAGTTCAATAAAAAAAAAAGGTTATAAAACAGGCTATCTCGACGTCAAGCATCAAAGTACTGTTGTAGTCTCGTCCCAGCCTACCCATCGCCGAATCACCTCGTCGACGCTCCGGACCGCCTCCCGCGTCGCCTCCACCTGGAACCATTCACGATGGTCCCGACCACAGGCCTCGCACGTCGCCAGGTTAGCCCGAAGGCCTAGACCGGCAAGCTCGAGATGGATCAGGCGCTCGACCCGACGGCAGTGCGGCGTCATGCGCGGCACCGCCCCGCCGTCGGCCGGCGCGTCGCTGGCACCCGGCAGATAGGGGTAATAGCGCAGCATCTCGATATCGTGTCCGCACTGCCGTTGCCACTGGTTCATCCGCCGCTGCACATTGGCCGCCCTTCCAATCTTGAGCAGCATCTTGCCCGAGTTTGCGAACCGCGAAACCACGTCACTGGGCCGCCTCACGTTGGGGCTACGCGCTGTCGACGGGGGCGCCAGGAGGGAACGCGCCGCCGCCACCGGGGGGGCAGCAGACGCATCTCGTCTCGAAGCCGGTGTAAGCCAGAACATGTAGATGTAGCCGGCTTCTTCCGACTCGGCGTAAGGTCGAGACAGCTCTGTCGCGAGAGCCGAAGTGGTTGCCACGTCGAGAGACTGCGGGATGAGGCGCTTGACCCGGTCGGCCTGAGAGGCGGGAGTCGTCCGGCCGGGGCGTGTACCGCCGACGGGAACCGAGACGGACGGCGTCTGCTGCTGAAGCGGTCGTGGCCGAGGCCGGGGCCGGCGTTTCGGCGGCGAGCCTTGGTCGATTGGTATGTAAAAGCAAAAGCAAAACCGCAGCCTTGACTTTGGCTTCGGCTTCGGCCGCACCGGCGCGCTTTCAGCCTCGTCTTTCTGCGGCGGCTGGGGCGGCGGCGGCGGCGACGACAAGTCAACCAAGCCCAGCCGATCAGCGAGCGTGTCCAGGCTAGACCGATGCTCCGAAATCCGCTGAGGCACGGGACTAGACTGCGCCGAGCGCCCGGCCTGCTCCTTGTGTTGCCAGCAGTATAGACCGTCTTCGGAAACGCGAGAGCGCGGCACGGGCCGGCGGCAGGGACGCCCGCTCGAGGTTATGCCGCGGCATGTTGAGCTCGGGTCTTTGGAGTCGGAACGGCCGAGCCGCGACTCGGGAGTGTTGGCGACGAAGGGCATCGCTCAGAGACGCGAAGTACAAGGGGCGCCGAGGCCATGGAGCGCTCTTCCAAGGCCATTGCCATCCCTGGAGTCAGTCACGGTTGATATTTGCGTGGCTGGTTGAGTTGGGACATTTGTAAGGTAAGGGGAGTGCTTACGTAAGCATGGAAAAAAATAGCCGTCACACACTCACAGTCACACCGCACACCTGTCCCGACACACGCCCTGGGGTAGCGACAGTGCGGGCGTCGAGTCCACGCATTTATTCATCAGCCTTCCCCTACCATCTACCTCATGCCGTGTGCCGATCACTTCTAGAAGAACCTTCCACTACGTTGAGAAGCCTCGCGAGAGCCACTGGATACCGTTTGCAGCTCCGATTTCGGAATAATTTCCAACAAATACTCCTAAGCCGCTGCCGAGACCAAGAAATACTGTGACTCGGCTACTGTTGTGCACGGCAGCGGCCCTTATAGGGCCTATTTGCTGAGCATCTCTTCGGAGGTGCCTCCACTTTTGAGTGCCAGAGCTGTCTGTGTGCCACCAACTGCGCGGGCGTGATGATCTTCGCACGCAACAAAACGTTGTTTGCCGGCCGGGCGAGCGCCAGTCGTTCAGCTTCCTGCAATAATTATGTTATCTCGGTCCCCCGCGACGAATCTGCTGGCAGGTACACACGTTGACAGGAAGTGCTCTCATCATCGTTACTATCTGAGGATGCGCCGTGGGCATCTCCAACAGCCGATACCTCCCATGAACTCCTCGGTCACGAGAAAGTGCCAACTCCATTTTCGTTGATCGGGACGTTTGATACGTTTTTTTAATAGGTTATGAGCCCGGGCGTTGAGGCTATCCGTGAACATCATCAAAGGGATCCCCTGAGGAAGGCCTAGTTCACGAAGCATCTCGTTTGTTAGGGTACAGAAAAACCCATTGGTCGTGGGTGTCGCCGATGAACCCCTGATCAGCCACCAGCTTATGCGCCATCAGGGCCCGCCACGCGGGGAACAAGGCCTTGTCACCATCGAAGGGTGACCCGAGAGGCAACGGCTTGCGCTTAGTTTTGTCCGCCGTCCGTTCTTCGTTGCCGAGGACGATAACGTGACCTATCTGTAATAATAAGTCCTCGTTATTTGCCAGTAACCTATCAGTGAAGATAAACAGCTTTAGGGTTGAAAGGTGGAGGGTGATATAGCGTAGCCCGCGCTGTTGGTTATCCTTCTGCCATTGGAGTCATTTGTTCAACTTCTGGCAGTCTTCTAAAGTTGGTTGGTGCTGCCGTGCAGCGATAGAGAGGTCGAAAGCGGCCTCGGGCTGGCAGACGGAAGCAATATATCCGCCTCGAGCCCGTTGTTCGAGGTAGGCCTGGGCGAAATCGGGACTGGAATAATCGATAATATCGAGCTTAGCGGCCTGACCTTTCTGCCGAATCGCTAGCGAATTCGAGTCGAGGTATAGCCGAGAACTATTAAAGTCCGTTATACTAATTGGAGTTGCTTCGTAACCAGGTGCAACGTGGTGGCGATACAATATCCGATGTCGAAGGCGTGAGTCATACCGTACACCTCTGAGGCGAGCACGCTCCTAGTCACACGTTTGCACTTGACGGAACTCCAGTGGATAATGTTGCCTGTGATCTCAACACGGCACCGAGCGGGGATGTTTCCCCTTGATCACGACGCGCCGCTTCGACGGCGTGTACGGCTCGCCCGACGTCGAGGAACCGGGAGGCGTTTCGGCGCGTCGGCGGGGCTTGACACGCTGACGCCCAGACGAGTCCATGTTGTTGTTGCTATAGTTAACTTTACTCGGGGCTTAGAACGAATTCGGGCCCAAGGTAACTCGGCTTCCTCGCGATCGCAAAAAGAGTCCGTGCCTAGCAGGCAATTTGCCCTTAATAACTACGCGCCTCTTGGAGGGCGTATAGGGCTGCCCCGAATGATGCTCGAAGTACATACGTCCGAAACTAATAGACTCCAGATTCCGCAATGCTATATAAGGGTTTAATAACCCGAATTATCGTACGCGGCGGGTACTTAGTCTGAAGTTCGGGCGGAAGACTTGCGAGAATAGTCCGTTCGAGTTCGGGTCTAGCTGCAGGGCCGCCCGTTGCTCGAGCTGCAGCATAGCATCACGCTGCTGCAAGACAATCTGCTGCAATTCTGCAACCTGCTAGGATAGCTGCTGCTGCGCGTTAGGGTCGGCTATAGTAGGAACGTGGAAAGGAAGGAAAAGGACGACTGTTGTTTGTAAGGGTCTGGCCTAGTGCTGCATCTTCCAGGAAAAGTTCCCAACAGGAATAGATCCATCCGGTTGGACGTCGTCGACAGGGCGCTTCTTGTCCGCTTTCGCGTCTGCAAATAGCGACCTAATCGTCGTTGGCTGCCTCCGCAGGATTTGATAGCGGCGTTCATCCTGCTTCAACAGCTTGTTCCTGCGTTCCGCGTCGGCTTGTATAGTCGGGTCGACTTTCTTATTCCCTGAGGAAGGATTCCGCAGGATAATCGCCGGGGAGTACTTGGCGAGAGCGGGCAATTGACGCCGAACCCAGACTGCATCGACAATCTTGTTCAAAATTTGGAGAAGTGGACAGAACCAAAACCCAAAAGGGAGAAGAAGGCCAAAAAGCAAAGTCGTCCGGCCATACGAGCTGGCGGGAGAAGCAGTCGAGAAGAAGGTGTTTCTCAGCCATCCGCTGAAGTCCGACGAAAACGTCCTGGCCACAGTCGGTCACCTGGAACGTTTCCTGCGGGAAGTAGGGTTGTGTGCGCGCGGCCCGCACGCGGGGACGAGTCATCCTCCCGCGGTACACAATAACCCGAATCCTTCACACGTTGATCCAGATAAGGCTCATTCCGGCCAGATGAGAATGAACCAGATTGTGAGGAATCGGAGGATGAGTTGTTACTGCGATTTCGACAAGGACGAGGGGTTGCCTTATATTCTTCAATTTCTCGTTTCTTGTCGGGATGAACCGTCTGAAGTTTCTTATCCGCGTTCTTCGAAAGCTCAGGGGCGTTTAAGCTACTATATCGGTAGCATCGCAGGAAGGACATTCCCCTCCTGAACCAATAAATTCACCTTCTTCGTTGTCAAGGTGTACTTAAAAAAACTCCAAAGTAGTAAGTAAGGGTCAGATGCGAAGAGGGAGGGAACGAGTAGGCCAAACGGGGTAAAATCAATGGGAAAATAGGGGTGGGATTCTTGCAAAGGTGCCGACAGCAAATCCCGTGTATGCGTTATAGTTAGTGTTTTTAAATTAGCGAATAATTAGATTCTGGCTGCGGACGGTGCGAGGTATATTAGATGTAAGCTGGAAGCGAGGCATAGTAGTAGAAAACTCTCGCCGATCAAGGTAGAAGTTCTCCGTTGAAGTATCCTGGTGTAAAGGAATAGGCCTAGGGCATCTGCTATAGGTATCCTGATAGATAACAAAAGTGATGAAGAAAGCGTGTAATAATGAGAATAGTTAATATCCGTGTCGAAAAAATGGCGTTTTAGCTGAAGGTATATCTCGAGTACTATGTCAAGCTGAATATTAGGACCGACCTGACCCGACTATAAACCCATCCGACTACTACTTCTTTAGTCAGGTCGTCTATTGAGCGGACTGCATGCCACTCCCAGGGATGTTGCTCTGGGTCAAGAGTTCGAAGGTACTGACAGAAAGCTATTAAGAATTAGTTTGACATTGATTCCAAGTTAAAGTAGAAATACTTACATCCTATCAGGGTCCAGTCCTGATCCAATGTCACACCGGCTAGGCCGTCTCCATGTATGTGTTTCCATTGTAAGTCAGGTCGGTCCTGATGGTCAGCTTGACATAGTACTCCGTGTAGATGCAGAATTCCGCAGCGAGTTGTCCCTATCGTCAGGCTCTCAAAAGTAAAGGCACCTCCGTGAGATGCACCGACTAAAGACCCTGATAGGGCACCGCTCAACAGGTAGTCGTAGCACAGCCATGAGTTCCGATTATATAATAGCATCTCCCTTGTCCGGACTGCCTCTTCCTTCCTTGCTGATCTGTAAAGAGTTCTCACGGTTGATAACGTCCTGCTTCGCCCTAGAGTTTGCCCCCGACCTCCGGTGCTTAACCGCAAGTTCGCGAGTCACCTCCAGATGCTTGCGCAGGGCAGACTCTGACGAGAAGCGATGCTCCTGATTGAAGTCAGTTTATAACGCGTATGGAATTTATTCAGAATTACTTACGTCGTGGCAGAGAAGCCCGTAATGACGGGCACAGCAGTAAACCTCGCCAGGCACGAGGATGACTTCGTTATCCTGTGAAAATTAGTTGTGAATTTATCCCAGACGCGTTTTGGATTGTTTACCTCGTTAAGCTCGTACACGGGGAGCATGGCTCCCGAGATGCGCACGCCACCATTTAGGTAGCGCTTATAGTCGCTTATAGTATTCGTTGTTTAGGAAAAAAGTGGGCTTATAGTCGGGTCAGGTCGGTCCTGATCGTCAGCTTGACATAGTACTCATCTGTAAAGGTGTGTGTTAAGGAGGTTGAAAAAGGTGGGAAGAAGAGTAACTTGTGACGATTATTGTATGTGAAGGAATAAGTATTAAGTTTTATACCTTGGGTCCAGAATAATAGCAAATAAATAAGGAATAAGGTTAGTTAAATCGTCTTTCCTTATTCTTTTTAGGAAGTATGAGCCCCCGTGCTGCTGCAAAGGGTGTCCTGAAAGATAATAATAATAATCGTAAGGTGAGGAAAAGGACAGAAGACGGTCCATCGTAGGAGGTAGGGTTGTGTGCGCGCGGGGGTGACTAAGCATCCCTCGGCACAACACAATAATCTGGTCCCTTTCTTATATGTACAACGGAAGGCCAGGAGTCGTAATCACGCCGTCTTGTCGAGGTCTCGTACGGCAAGGTCGGCATCCTTATCCGTAAGGAAGGAATCTGTCGTATGATCTTCGTAGCCTCGGAGGGTGCGACGTGGGAGTTCAACTTTCCATAGTCCTTCCGATTTTGAAAAACCCCCCACGCCTTCGACCGAGAGAAGGGGTTTCCTGACGAAGGGGCTAGTACTTGTTGTGCACACGGCAGCGGCCCTTATTACACAGACAGCTCTGGCACTCGTATCGTTTCGTTGTTCTCGATCGCGGTCGAATTCGAGGCCTGGGAACTCCCAAGGTGCTTCGTTTCATAGAGGCTGTCGAGAAGGGCAGCTTTGTCGTGGTGGCCTGCATAGCGAATATCATCGTCCTTTATCCGTTCGTCCCTCGTTGTACTTGTCCAAGTTGAGGTTCAGTAAAAGGTAGAGGACGTCGTCCTAATTAAAGAATGTCCGTAAAGAGTTTAGAGACAGTGACGCACAAAACGGAAAAGAAGAAAAACCTTGCAGGTGAAGAAAGTAACGTGATGAGGATATTGATTGGTCAGACTCGATCGAGGCGACGTGGGGATTGTGGCAGAGGCGGAGCCACAAATGTCCTCTCTCGCCATCTCTCGTTCACAAGTCACAACACAATGCAATGACGACGTCTCAGCTACCCGCCTACAAGCGCGACTTCCTCAAGGCCGTCCTCGAAGGCGGCGTCCTGAAATTCGGCCGCTTCGAGCTCAAGTCCAAGAGGACATCGCCGTACTTCTTCAACGCCGGCGAACTCCACACCGCGCGTCTAGCCGGCGCCGTGGCCTCCGCCTTCGCCCGGACGATCCTCGACGCCGGGGTCGAGTTCGACGTCGTCTTCGGGCCGGCCTACAAGGGCATCCCCCTCTGCTCCGCCGTGACGGTCAAGATCGGCGAGCTGGATCCGACCAAGCTCGATTCCATATCCTACTCCTTCGATCGCAAGGAGGCCAAGGACCACGGCGAAGGTGGGAACATGGTCGGCGCGTCGCTGCGTGGCAAGCGAGTCCTGATCGTCGACGACGTCATCACCGCCGGGACAGCTAAGCGCGACGCCATCGATAAGATACGTCGCCACGGTGGCGTCGTTGCCGGCATTGTCGTCGCGCTCGATCGCATGGAGAAGTTGCCGGCCGCAGATGGTGGTGGCGATGACGATGACTCCAAGCCTGGGCCCAGTGCTATTGGGGAACTGAGGCGGGAGTATGGCATCCCGATCGTGGCCATTCTGACGTTGAGGGATATCATCGATGGAAGTAGAGACCTGGCCGGTGCTGATGATGTTCGGCGGATGGAAGAGTATCGTCTCAAGTATCAGGCGACGGACTAGAGTTTTGGAAGAGCATGACTCAAATACATACGTGAAGGAGTATTAAAAAAAAAGGGAAGTTGTACATATGTATTCTATTTCCAGGTTAAACTACGCCGTCTCCTCAGTCGAAGAGGTCGTAACTGTGGTTTGTTTAGTCGCCTTTCAATCCCTCGTCCATTCTGAAAGTCGTTTGGTCGGTACGCCTCTATCCAGGTATCTTCAGCAGGCCAGCTAGTCCTGCCCACATACCAAGCTGGTTGTTTGAATTCGAGAGCTTCTTCCAGCGATTTCTCAAATTTTAGCCCCGTTCCTTCGCCCTCGTTTCCCTCATGTTGGCCGTATATGCTAATCGTATTCCCCTATAGGCTCCCCTGACTTCCTTTTATATAGGTTTAGGGGTCCATTATACGGCCATCACGTATGTTTATCGAGCTATCAAAAGTAGGCCAATTCGTAACTAACGCCTCTCGTTCTTCCTAAAGGCCTAACGCTCCTAATTTGTATAAGCGCCTTCCCTGTACGTAGCAGCTGCTGTCTCTTAACGCCGTAAAATTGAAGCTATCGTGACTAAATAAGACCTTTATCTACTAATTCCTTCTGCGATCGTTCTTCTATTTCTTCCTCGGCCTCAGCGATGTCCCAAAAAGGCATAGCGCTCGTAGGCTCGTCGTCCGACTCTTCAATACGCACCCGAATCTGTGACTGAGTCTCGCCAGTGTGATAGCCTAGCATAGCCCGGCTAGGCACGAAGCTATCGTGATCCTCGTCAGCCTCGTCAGCCTTATCAAGGGGGTATGATTCTAGCGCGTCGGATAAGTCTAACGACGAGGAGGCTGATAGTATAGAGCGCTGATAGGCTCGTGGCATCCGTGTGCCCGGCTCATACGTATCACCGTGAGCTTCGAGGTGTTGTAGGCCCCTTCGAGTAGAACTCGTCGTCGCTGGCGCACTCGCCGGCGCACTTGATGGCGGCACTCTTGATGATCGTGGCCGCCTTACGGCCTCGGCCCTTTCGATGCTTTCTGCGATCTCATGGATCGAGGGGTCTCGCCTTGTGCTACGGCTGCTTGACTCGAGGTTGAGAGACCCCTTTGGCCTGCGTCCCCGCAGAATTCGACCGGTTCTGTGTGTATCCTGCCATCATCGCCGCGAAAAGACTTGCGGGTGGAGTTGTCGGTGGCGTAGGATATGTATGTGTAAGATCAAATGCATCATGGTCCTTATTTGCAGTGTGGTCCTCATTTGCATCATGGTCCTCAATTTGTGTATTCGTTCCGCTGGATTCGGTCGGGGCCTGGTTCACCGAGGAGAAACGTGGGTGTGCGCTGATCAGCAAGTCCAATACATCTAGTAGCGTATCATGGCTGATTTGGAGAGCCGCAACTTCATCCGCGTTTGCTTCGCTGTAGGCCTGCACTATCTGAATCGTTCCGCGAAAAAACCCCCCGCCTCGGCCAGTGGTTTGTGAACGTCGACATGCTTTAGCTGAGTCCGAAGCTTGTACACCTCTTTATTCACAATCCCGACGGTTTGGGTGTTATCACATCGGATAATAATCTTCGGACTGTCCAGTTCTACTGTTAATTCCCGCAGCATTCTGTCAGTAAACATGGACTCCTTGACTGCTTGCGACAGAGCTAAAAGCTCGGCCTCCGTCGTGGACGTCGTTACTGTCTTTGTGCCCGCCATCTCTGAGTTGAAAACAGTATCACTGAGCCGATTTTCGCCTATCAGGGCAATCACCATACGATGAATCCGACCAGGAAGTGCCGAAGTGGCGATAGTCACAGGTGATAAGGTAGACGTCTTATAAGGTAGTAATTTAACGTAAAATCCGAGTGTGTTCTGTATTCCGCATTGTTGTTTGGGTTGGAATTAGAACCGTGCTAGCTTGCTTACAGCCGGTCTTGTGTGTAAATTTTCTTCTGCTTCAGACTCTGTTTCTATCCTTCCAGGTGTAGGGGCAGAAGGAAGGGAAGGAATATCGATTTCCATCGGGGCCGTATCGATATCCGTTGTTATAAAGATTTTCTTCGCCCTATCTCCTTCCGTAGCCTTTATATGCTTTCTTCTCTCATTCGTGATTCCTCAATTTGCTGGACTCGGAGATCTCGACAATCCTGGACAACTTTGTCGAAAGAAGAGGACCAATGAAGCCAATCTCGGGGTCCCTTTTTGTTAACAATGGTGAGATAACGTTGTTCTGCGATCCTCTTTTCACCATCAGAGTCGGGGAGGAGTCGAAAAAGAGTACCCAGTCTTGATCGAATGTTACACCTACTAGGCCTTGTCCATGTATGTGTTTCCATTGTCAGTATCTGGGGTTTGAGTATGATTTTCTGGGTGAAGAAAATAGCAGTCGTTATCGAAATGCCCTGGGAGTTTGCAATAGGCACATTTAAAAGCCTTTTTCTGCGTTTGTAAATGCTTGTTAGAGATTAGCAAGGCCTGACCTTCTTCCTCCGGGTTATTAGACTGATAGCGTTTAGCTTCGTCTAGTATATTAGCAAATAACTTGGTGCTGGGAACAGAGTCTTGTCGCCATCGAATGGGGAGCCGAGAGGCAGGGGCTTGCGACGTTTCGTTTCTGTTGCGTAGCCTTCTGCTCAAGCTGTATCATTGCGTCACGCTGCTGTAACACGATCTGTAGCAGCTGCTGGTGCGAGGCGCGGTCATCCATGCCGAAAGAGAGAAAAAAAGGAAAGAAAATGATGTTTGTTGTTTGTGAGGGAACAAGCTCCAGAGCTACTGCTATGGGTGTCCCGAAAGGTAACAACAATCGTAAAGAGACGAAGCTTCTTTCTTCGTGTTATCCCCAAGCTTATAGGTTGGCGATTTAATCGTATGCAATGAAAAATTTTTGTGATGAAACGGCGCTTGAAGTTGTAGCTGTTGCCGTGAACACTTTTCTGGTGATGCTTAAAATTATTACTTATATAGTAATAGAGTTGATTAGCAATTTAGGGTAAGTAAAATAACGCTTTTCCTTCAAATGACGACTCGGTGTAGTAGAGATAGTATTAAATCTCCCGCCATTCGTGAGCTCCGCAGATGGAACTTGAGCCACGATGATGTTAAGATATAAAAAAAGAGGTAATAGGAAAAAGGTCCATCGGGATCCGATCGCTTCAGCTCTGGTCGAGAAGTTTTCCAGTCGGACTTGGAGTTAAGTATTGAAGCGTTCCCCCCAAACTTGTAAGCCTCCATGGTCTGTCTTCCAGTCATAGCTGGACGTTGGCGGCTGTTCGGGACGCTGAGAGGGCTGACACCTGACTGATCTTGAACATGGCCGTTGTTTATCGGATCAAGAGAGGCTGAAGGATGTGGTTCCTGAAGACTCGGGTCATGGCAGGTCTTCAAAGCCATGACCCTGGGCCTGTTGACAGTCGAAACTGGCCCGGGAGAGGGATTTTTTCTTCCATCGCCAAGGCTTTCGAGGTTTTCCTTGCGGGTCACCCTGCGTTGATGGCTTATATAATGCGCGCCTTTTTATGCAGTGCATACCGAGGTATGTATGTACGTATGTATGTATGTATGTGAGCCTGTGAGGTGACGACACGCTGTGGTGTTGTTGTACATACATATGTAAGGTAACGCTGAACATGATGGCATTGCCTGACCAGCAGGTAAACTCCCTGTCCATCATCTCTCACGCCCTCAAGTTTCAGCCTGCCTACTGCACATACCCTACACTCTAATCACTTCTATTGCAGCTCAATCGTGCTCGGCGGCTTGCTCGTTACATTGTACGTCACCAAGCTGACGCCATCAACCTCGTTGACGATCCGGCGCGACACCTGGCTAAGGAACTTTGTGTCGAAGTCGAACGGCTTTTGAACGAGACCTTCAGCTTAGCGCTTGCTCACGGATTTGAGGGGAAAAAGAACAAAATGTGACGACACTCACCTCGGCTGTCATAAAGTCGGTCGTGACAACGGCGCGGAGAATGATGATGTACCCCTCGTAGCGTTTGTCCCCCTGCGTTCATTCTTAGATCACTGCGGCTGTCTCCGAGTTGTAGCATCGGCTTACCATGACGCCCACGGCCTTGTTGGTGTCAAGCCCGGCATATGCCTGGCTAATCTGGTTGTACAGACCGGCTTCTCGGATCATGCTAATGTAGATCTGTTCCGCCGCTGTCAACCTGCAAACTCTTGTCTCTGACGGGAGCTATCAAAACTTACGTGATCCGCTTGCCTGGCGATCCTGACTCTCTCGGGAGTTACCTCGCCAATAATGCGAATAGCAATACCAGGTCCCGGGAAGGGATGCCTGCCACCGAAATGTCAGTTGATGGAGAATACCACGACGATCCGTGCGACGCATCATACCGCATCACGAGGTCCTCATGCACGCCGAGCTGTCGGCCGAGCTCCCGCACCTCGTCCTTGAAAAGCTCGCGTAGAGGTTCGATGAGCTTTAAGCCTTGGCCGTCAATCATACGCTGAGGCAGTCCTCCCACGTTGTGATGGGTCTGGGAAAATGGGTTAGTTGTTTCCAGCCAATGGGACACCATGCCGAATGTTTTAAGTCACCTTGATAGTTGCCGACGGGCCCTTGAAAGAAATGCTCTCAATGACATCGGGGTCTTCGCATCGGCTGTTAGCATGTAGGCACAAGAGAGATGAGATAAAGATACTCACAGAGCGTGCCTTGCAAGAACTATAAAAAGTATTTAGTACTCGGTCACTCTCGTCTCGAAGGATGCATACCCATTCGACTTTGCCGGCGTTGGGTGTGTTCTCAGCCTCTTTCTCGATCCGAATAGCCTCTTCTTCGAAAATATCGATAAAGAGATTGCCGATTCGACGCCTTTTTTGCTCAGAGTCGACTACCCCCTTTAACGCATCGAGGAAGCGTTGCGATGCATCTACTACGGTAAGAGCAATGCCTAGGTGCTCGGCCAGCGTTTCCTTGACTTGCTGACACTCGTTGAAACGCATGACACCATTGTCGACGAGCTAATGTTGTTTTTCTTAGCCACGAGTTTCGGAAATGCCAATGGGCGTGAGGTAACGTACCACAGCATGAAATCGGTCCCCAATGGCTTCTTTAAGCAGTTTGGCACCGACGGTTGAGTCAACTCCCCCCTTTTCACAACTGTCAGCCTCTTATTCAGAAGGAGAGAAACAGAAAATGTAAGAACGTACAGAGACGGCACCAATGACCTGGGCCGTAGGTCCGATCAATTTGCGAAGGCGGGTAATCTCTTCGTCGCAGAAGCTGGACATGGACCAGTTTTGCTCCGCTGGCGTGGATGAGAATCGACGGGAGTATAGTGGCATGGTCAACTACACTTACCTTGACAAATAGTGACGGCAAAATTCCGTAGCAAGTCTTTGCCCCTTGGCGTGTGCGTAACTTCTGGATGGAACTGAATCCCGAAGATAGGCCTCTCTTTGTGAGCGATTCCGGCAAAAGGTGAGTTGCCAGTCGTGGCGATAGTGCAGAACCCATCAGGTAGTTGACTTAGGCGATCGCCGTGAGACATGTACTAGCAGTGGTGTCAGAAGAAGACTGTTGTCGAAGTTTTCTAATGAGTCACTCACAACTTGCATGGCATCTCCCACATCTTGGAAGAGGCGATCGACAGGGCCACCGTGGCGCTGTGCCACGACGTCTGCTTGCCCATATTCACGCTATTTTCCCGTCAAATTAGCAAATACTCACCGCACTCACAAGGAAAAATTCTGCATACCGCGGTGCCTGCGACCACGTTATCCCGAGAGAGTCTCCAGGCTAGTAGCTGCAAGCCGTAGCAGATGCCGAGGATAGGAGTACCCGGGAGATCAAAGATGGCAGGGTCGACCTCTGGAAAACACTCAGCTATATGAATCATGCGAGGCATAGGCAGAAACATACGGGGAGCGTCTTCTTGGTAGACCGAGTAAGGGCCTAAACCATATGGTCAATGGCAGGCTCAACAAGCGGCAAAAGAAGCCGCTCTTACCGCCTGAGAGAATAATGCCCTTGGGCTTAAAGTCAAGATCGGCCAACTTGGTTGTGCAGGGGAGAAGCTCGGCTAGAACATGGAGCTGTCATGGGCCGCGTCAACACCATGCCAAGGCTATCTTTGCCAGGGTAATCAGCCTTACTTCTCTTAGCCGGCGGGTGATGAGATGTGTATACTGAGAGTAGAAGGTTTCAGCCAGGAAATCGGATACACGAAAGAATAGGGGGGAAGGCTTCGTTTCTACCTGCGAGCCAAAATCGAGCACGAGAATCGTCTGAGGCGACAAGTCAGTAGTAGAAGACGCTTAAAGAAGAGCCATAGACTGACGTCGAATTTATTGTGAAGCGCTGTTGCTTGCACCGCCATTTCAACGGAAGTTGCAATAGGTCAGTCTCACAAGGGAGTGAAGGAAACGACCGACTTATCGCAGGTAGGAAGTGAGGCAAGGAAAAGCTGGAGTTGTGGCCTTCTGACTTCATGTGGGTACACTGTACAGGCTCTAAGTCACTTGTGGACGCCACGTGACCTTCGTAGACGCTGTAATTTGTCTGTTCAGTGGCTTATGTCACCCGACTTGAGCTATAGGCTATAGGCTATAGCCTATAGCCTATAGCTATAGCCTATATCGCTGCGTAGCGGATCAATGTGAGGGAGATTCTCCATCAAAGACTCAATTTCAACCTCCTGGATACACATTATATAACCGGTCGCTGCGTGGGCTTGCTCTCCGGTGGACGTAATACAAGGCCTGCTGATTGTGCTCGAGAGGCTGAACCGCAGTATGAAGACGACGCTTCTGAAGAGACGGTCAAACAAGGAGGCAGCTGATGGGAACAATACATTCATCCAAGCCTACTATTCAAGAGGGCGGCATATTAGGTTTCGTTGGGATATAGGTTAGTTGGGAGCAATCCTCTCCCGCTACCATAAACAACAGTCTGTTGGCCGCTGAACCCATGAGCGAGGGCCTCCGGGATACCTATCCAGTCGCCACCTTGCCGAGCCACATCTCTCTCACACCCTCAATCTTTTCTAATTACAAACATATGTATGTACATACATACTTCAATACAGGACAAGGATGTCGTGGACCAATCCCCTTGCGGCCCCCAAAGCCTTCACTGCCTGTAGCCTGTAAGCCGACAGCTTATTCGCATGCACAGGACCGTCGCATTTTGCTACGCCCTGCATGGACGCGACGATCTGCTGAGGAGCAGCCCCTCCGCAGCGAATGATCTGGGGTAAAGGACTGGCCCCCGAGCAGCTACTGACCAGCTACCTATATACATATATATTCGCAGGCAGGGTTGGTAACCACTCTCGCGGGGCGCCAACAAGGGCCCGACACCTTCTGGCTTATGGCCTGAACCACCTGCCTGCGCTTACGGCGCATCGCCTGGGGAACGTGGTAGCCATCACGGACGGCATCCATCCGTACAAAAACGTTTCAATCATTTTCCGATGCCCCAGACCATCGCCATCACCTCGCAATCGATATGTCTTCGCCGAGTTCCAACCCTTTACCTCCTCACCACGATGATCCGGACGTGCTGGCCTTCTGTATAGTCATGACGGTGGTTACCGTCCTCTCTATATCGTTGCGGTTCTCGTCTCGCGCTATTGCGGTTGAACTACCGCAGACCCGTTCTCGGTTCCAGCTTGATGATTGGTTCGCTCTCGCGGCTGTGGTAAGTCGAAGAGCGGATCAAATTCTCGCCATGGCTTTTGTTGACGTCTTTTTCCACGGCAGCCGTGGATTATCGCCCAGTTGGGCATATCTTTTGCCGCGATTCACGAGGGCTACGGTCGCTATCTCCCGCTTTTGCCCGCGTCCAGCCTACTTCGAATTTCTCAGTACCAATTCATCATTTTCTTCTTATACAACGCTGGTCTGTTCTTCACCAAAGCTTCGGCGCTGGCGTTCCTGAGGCGCATCTTCATCGCTCAGACGAGCCCAACATGGTTCAATGTCTGCCTCTGGATAGGGCACGGTGCCAACCTGGCCTGGTTCATTGGCATCATCTTCGGGACTATCTTTATATGTCACCCTATAAATAAGAACTGGGATGATTCGGCTCCGGGCTACTGTGGGGAAACAAGCAGCCTTTTTATGGGCAGTTCTGTCCCTGGGGTTATTATCGATCTGTTTATCTTGGTGCTGCCGCTACCGAGACTCCTTGGTCTGCGGGTAAACTTATGTCGAAAGATTGGAATCATGGTTGTTTTTATGTTTGGCTACTGGTATGCCCGTCCTCGAGTCTGCCGTCTTCGCATACATGTATGGAAGAGGTCGCTTACTGACTTGCTTCAGCGTCGTCATTCTCTCGTTAGGCCGCATGATCACGGTAATTAAGTCGGAAACTGCCATGAGGACTGATCTTCCATGCAAGTACATACATTCTTCTCGACTTGGCAAATAGACGACATGATGTGCTCAAATTGCTAACTTACGAACAGATGCTGGAGTACCGGTGGTTTATTGGGTCACGGCAGAGCCTGCAATCTCCCTCATGGTGGTCTGTCTTCCGGCCATGCTGCCACTGGGTCGTCTCATCCTGAATAGGTACTTGTCACCACTTGGCGACAAGGTTCTCTCGCTGAGCGGCCGTGGTAGTCGAAGACCCCGCGGCCAACCTGGAGGTAGAAACGACGAATTCACAAATTCTACCGTTGAGTTGCATCGAAAAGACCCAGGGCAACAGAAACAGAGTACAGCAAATGCGCAGGATGAGTGTCACTATGACGTAGAGAGCCTCCGGCCTTTGCAAAGTCGGATATCAACTCTCTGCGTGGCCCCCAGCCAAGATCGGCACAAGGCGAATTGCCGGGCGGGAGGTGGTCATAGGAGTAGTTTTGGTCTATCGAGACATGCGATCCGGGTGGATAATCATGTCACTATAACAAAAACATAGAGAAGATACGATGGGTGAGAAGAAGTTTGTTGGCTCCCATAACCGGCGTCTCCCCCCCCCCCCCCCCCCCCGC
The DNA here is from genome assembly GCA_001633055.2 of Ophiocordyceps polyrhachis-furcata BCC 54312. Classification (NCBI taxonomy): domain Eukaryota; kingdom Fungi; phylum Ascomycota; class Sordariomycetes; order Hypocreales; family Ophiocordycipitaceae; genus Ophiocordyceps; species Ophiocordyceps polyrhachis-furcata. Next base: position 599,368 of record LKCN02000001.1, on the reverse strand, counting down.
GCCGCGTTGCCGATCCGGCTTACCGTGCGTAGCGCCACATGATTTCTCCGAAGCAACGCGTTCATAACGGGTCAGAAAGGAAGGCCTTCTTAAGATCACGTGGCCTTATAAGGTCTATAGACTCCGCAGCACTTTCGCTGCCTCGCTAACCTTAGAATAATCTTTCTTAGTAGAAGTTAAGGGAATACTAGCTATTATATTTTTCATAGAGAAACCTCTTCGGATCTAATATATATAAAGAGGTCTTCTGAGCAGGAAAAATAAAAAGGGATAAAGCTCTTAGTTCTATTATATATATACCTGCTTTTTACTTCCCTTCTATATTTATTTTCTCTATATAACCTTGCGATTCCGCAGTATCTCTCTGAGCTACTGACATAACGTGACCTGTGAGCTACCCTATACCCACCAGCATGTCGGTTTATCGCACCTTCTTCAGCCTCTCTGCAAGATGGAAATCTCTCGACGAACGACTTCCCTGTTGAATCGACTCTCTCTGTCGCGATGAGTGATGCCGAGTTCGGTTCGGGCGATGAGCTATTCGCAGATCTCGACAGTGACTTCGAATTTGGCGCTGACGACGAGCTCTTCGACGGAGGGGAGGAGCTTCTTGCCGCCATCGACGCCCAGAAGCGCAAGCAGTTTTATGAGGATGAGGATCCAGACATCCCCAGAAAGCGTCATAAAGTCTATGAGTCGCACGCGGCCGTCGCCCTTAGCATCCTGACCGAAAAGTTCGGCCATGCCAGCTTCAACCACCAGCAAGAGGCGGCCATCGCCAGCGTCCTCGCCGGCAAAAACACGCTGGTCATTTTCCCCACCGGCGCTGGCAAGTCTCTATGCTACCAGGTAAATACGTTCTGCCTCGTATCCAATCGACCCCAGACTCTAACGAGGGTCGTCTCGCAAGATCCCGGCCATCGCTTTTGAGGAGCTCGACAAGCTTCACGGCCCCAGAACGTCGGGACAGTCTGGGATCAGCATTGTCGTGTCGCCGCTGATTGCTCTCATGAAAGATCAGGTCGACGCCTTGCAGAAACGTGGAATTCCCGTCGACTGCATGAATTCCACAAAGACGTACGAGAAAGAGCAGCTCACTCGCCTTGCCATGCAAAAGGGGCAGATCCGCCTCTTGTATTGCGCCCCCGAGAGGCTCAGCAACGAATCCTTCATCGAGAATATAAAAACAGTCCCCGGCGGCGTCCGACTTGTCGCCGTCGACGAGGCTCACTGTATCTCCGAGGTTTGACTTATCCCAGGTCTTTTTATGTCGGCCTGCCTGGGCTGATCAGCATGCTACAGTGGGGTCATTCATTCCGCCCTGAATATCTCAAAGGTTTTATTAACGACCTCTTGATCGGACGTCCTCTCCCGAAGCTGACTGTTGTCATTTCCAAGTCGCTCGTTTCGTTGAGGAGATCAATGCCGAACGAGTCATCTGCCTGACCGCCACCGCCACCCCCAGGGTCGCCGATGACGTTTCCAAGGCCTTCAAAATCGACTGCTCGTCCATCTTCCGCACGTCCCCGTACAGGCCAAAGTGCGCTCCACCCTACAGGATTACAGCAGCCCCCTTGTGAAATTTCACGATTGACGCCTTCTCAGTCTCCATCTGCACGTCGAACCTGTCGAGGTAAAGCACGACAAATATGAAAGAATCTTCAAGTTCTTGAGGACGCATTCTGGCCCCAGCCTTATATATGTCACCTTGCAGGCTGTTAGCACCATCTCTCTGCCAGTAATCGAGATTCAAGCTAACGAGCCATAGCAAGCAGAGTCTCTCGCCGATGACCTCGTCCGTCAAGGCTTCAGGGCTGTGGCGTTTCATGCCGGGATGAAAGCAGAGGTCAAGCAGGAAATCCAGGATGATTTTATGGCAGACAAGATTCCCATCGTAGGCATATGATTGTGTTCTCTATGGCAGACACTAACATGTAGGGTACAGATCTGCGCAACCATCGCATTCGGCATGGGCATTGACAAACAAGGTATGAAGACGATATAATCATCTATCAAGCCATATTCACTAACAAGCTCGAGACATCCGCAACATCGTCCACCTGGACATACCCGCCACGGTCGAGGAATACACACAGCAAATCGGTCGCGCTGGTCGCGATGGCAAGATCAGCCACTGCTTGCTTTACCTTTGCCATGAAGACTTCTACCTCAGGGAGAACTTTGCTCGCGGTGACCTTCCATCACGAAGGTCTGTCAAAGCCCTACTCGAAGATGTGTTCAACAAGGAGACGGCCCTCTTATCACCGGTTGACGGTGTAATAACGGCAAACCACTACGCTCAGTCCAGAGACTTTGACATACGGCCCTCGCCGCTGAGTATCATATATGCATCGCTGGAACTGCGCTTCGGCCTCATCCGGGCCATCACGCCAGAGTTTACACAGTATTACTTCGAGGCTACGAATGAGTACGAGAAAGTGATTAAAGCGGACGGTTCCAAGGAGGCCAAAGCTATTCTCGCCAATGCGAGAAAAAAGGCCAAATATCATTACCTTGATATGCCCGGGGTAGTCAACGGCACGGGCCTGCTTCGAACGGATCTCGTCAGGAAGTTCAACCAGCTTGAAGAGCGGGGCTGCATCAAGCTGAAGACCAGCGGCATCCAGCATCGGTATCGTATTCTGAAGCCCGTCCCAACAACAGAGAAGAGTTTCGCCAAGCTCCTCGATGAGCTGTACGCAGATCTGGAGTTTCGCGAGGGAGAGGCCCTTCGTCGAGTACATCAAATGGCGAAACTGGCCACCGAGTCAAAATGTCTCGCCTTGGCTCTCGCCGAGCATTTCGGGATGGGTCTCCCGGATGGCAAGACCAATTGCGGGCATTGCACCTTTTGCATCTCCGGAAGGCGTGTGGTGATGCCGCCCGCTCCCCCAAAGCCGCTTGACAAGGGGGGGATAGAGCAGGTGTTACAGGCGTGTGATGTGCGCGACGACGCCAGATTCTTGGCTCGGGTCGCGTTTGGCATCAAAAGCCCAAGAGTGACGCAGCTCAAGCTTGACAGGTCACCAGTTTTCCGGTCCCTGGCAAACCACGACTTCGGGGTACAGCTGCCAATACATACGCAAAACATGGGCTTGAAACTGACACAGACTTTTGCAGGCGCTTCTGACGATATTTACGGCCGTCTGCGAAAAGGAGGGCGCGGACGTCGTAAAATGAGCAGACGATAGCTTTGGTTGCGTTGAGGAGGGAGACGAGGCAAATAGCTGGGCAAAGCAAGCGGGTCGTCATCATGAAATTGTCTATCTATACCGGTGACTTATCCCTCTCTCAACAGCAATACACATCACGCAACGTTGAAGCCCACGATGCCCTCTGCCAAGACGACTTGAGAGCCGCAAGCTGGACGAGAGCAAAGCGACACGCGTCTTCCGATGATGCCGCTACCCCCAACGGCCAGCGATAGCGGCTCCTGCAGCGGAAGCTCGACGACGTTGGCCGAGGTGAAACCAGGCAAGTCGAGAGCACGGAAGAGTCCGCAGTCGTCAACTGGTCTGCCGAGGTCACCGCTAATGCTATCGAGGAAAAAAGTCAGTTGAGAATGTCCGGGAGGCAGGAAAAAGAAAAACAACGAAGAAGGATCGACGCAACTGGATCACGACTCGCAGACCGGCGACGTCAAAGGCTGAAGAAGGCGTCAGCGTCGCGTGCGTTGCCTCGGTGCTGGCGGGGTGGCCGGGCGTGTGGAAGATGAGGTCCGCGCGGAGAGACGGCCTATCCGTAACGCGGAGGGCGACCAGCGCGCCGTGGCGAGGCCTATCTGACCTTTGGGGACCACACATGGAGAGATAGGGAGACGAAGTCCATTGCTTGGTGCTCTCTTTGACGCCCCTTTTTATAGACGTCTGCGCAAATCGCAAGGGGCAGGCTGCGTTTCACAGCCTGAGCGGGTTTGCGGGGGTTTGCGCTTCTTCGTCCTTTGTCTTGTCGCCTCTCACATTTTCCTTCCTCATATCTTTGGGCATCAAGTATTCTTCTGCTGATGCCCAGCCCCCTCCCCCTCTCTCCTCTCGACTTGAGCACATATCTGTCGGTGTTTCATGTCTTGCTCTCTCTCTCTCTCTCTCTCTCTCTCTCTCCACCGGAGTCACACAGATATTTCGATCCCCCTTTCAACGCCGCCCAACATGTCCGTCACGACCTATAAACTCCCGGATCTACCATACGATTACAATGTTCGCCCGCCGTTTCCCCCCTCCCAGCTCGTGTCTTGACCTCCTGCCACAGGCGCTGGAACCGAGCATCTCGGCTCAAATCATGGAGCTACACCACAGCAAGCACCACCAAGCCTACGTGACGAACCTCAACCGCGCGCTCGAGTCCTACGCCGCCGCCGTGTCGTCAGCCGACATCGCAGGCCAGATCGCGCTGCAGACGGCCATCAGGTTCAACGGCGGCGGCCACATCAACCACACCCTCTTCTGGGAGAACCTGACGCCTGCCGGCTCGGCCGAAGCCGACGCCCAGCGCGCGGCGCCGAAGCTTGCGGATGCCATCGCCAAGACGTGGGGGAACCTGGAGAATTTCCGCGAGGCCTTTGCCAGGACGCTTCTTGCTTTGCAGGGGAGTGGTTGGGGGTGGCTTGTTCGCGAAGGGGCGGCGCTTCGCATCGTCACTACTAAGGATCAGGACCCTGTTGTGAACGGGGAGGTGCCTATTTTGGGCGTCGACATGTGGGAGCACGCGTACTATCTTCAGGTGAGCTTTACGACCTTGTCAGTATTGGTTCCAAGGCTGGGCTTACGCTCACGTCGCGCCAGTATCTCAACGGAAAAGCCGCCTACGTCGATAACATCTGGAAGGTGTTAAACTGGAAGACGGCCGAGGATCGGTTCTGCGGCGGTCTGGAGGATGCGTTCAAAGGGCTCAAGGCTTCTATGTAGGATGTTCTCCATTTACGGGGTCTGCCTCGGGAGAGGGAAGAAGGGGGAAATTGTCGTATCTTGGGCGGTTTCTAATCAGGCTGTTAAGGGGCCGAGACCAAATTGAAGCTGGTTCTTCTCCACGCTTTTATCAGGAGGGAAGAGTAGAGAGGACAGCCGCAGGCGTCTATGAGCAAAGCTTCTGATCAGTTGGTTCACGTCTATGTACCAACTGCAGCTCTGCTCCCTCTATCCTTGGATCCAACGAGATGAAAGCCCGGAAAATATGCAAAATGGTATCAAATGAGAACCTCCGTCAGACATAGCTACCTACCTACCTACCTACCTACCTACCTCATGTGAAGCAACAGGTACGACGTGAGCGCTACGTCCGACTGCTCATTTCCGCCAGATAGGCTTCATAGCCAATGTCCTCCAGCTTAGCGGCCTTACTCTCGACATCACGCTTGAGCCCGTCCATATAGCGGGCCATCTTGTGTCGAAACTCGCCATGGTGAGCGCCGAGGATCTTGACGGCCAGTAGCGCCGCGTTGGTGGCGTTGTTGATGCCGACCGTCGCAACGGGCACGCCGCGGGGCATCTGGACGATGCTGAGAAGCGAGTCGTTGCCGTCGAGGTGGGTGGCCCGCACCGGAACGCCAATCACCGGCAGCGTCGTCTCCGAGGCCAGCATGCCGGGGAGGTGGGCGGCGCCGCCGGCAGCGGCGATGATTACCTGGACACCGCGGGAGGAGGCCGAGCGTGCGAGCGCCGCCATTCGCTGCGGTGTGCGATGCGCAGACGTGATGGTGCAGTCGTAAGGCACGCCGAATCTCTCAAGCACGTCGAGGCCGGCGGATAGAACGTCGAGGTCCGAGTCGGAGCCCATCGTCACCACCACCAGCGGCGCTCCGCGATCGCGCGAGCTCGTCTTGCTACCCGTAGTCATCATCGTATCGGGTCGAAGCTGTGTAGCGGATGACGAGAGCCGTCCTCGGCGGATTTGGTCGACGCCATCCACGAAGGGAGTAATGGCCTGCTCTAAATCTATCGGTGACGGTGTTGTTACCGTAATATGGCCGATCTTGCGGCCTGGCTTGGACGATTTTCCGTAGAGGTGAAGGTAGACGTCGCGGTCCTCGGCATAGTGCGTCTCGGCAAGCCGAACCAGGTCGACATGGGAGTTGGCCGCGGCACCGCCTAGGATATTGATCATGGCGGCCTGTGCCACCCTAGGCTTGAGCTCGAGTGAGGGGGGTATAAGGTCCAGGACGGCGCAGAGCTGGGCCTTGAACTGCGACATGTAGGACACTGCCTCGATTGTATAGTGGCCAGAGTTGTGCGGCCGCGGTGCCACCTCGTTGACGATAAGGGAGCCTTTAAATGTTGATCAGACCAGGACTATTCAAGTGCAAAGACAAGTTTCGACTTACCATCTTCTAATAGAAATAACTCGACGGCAAAAACACCTCGCCCCCAAAGACATCTTACAACGTCCTGGGCGAGACGCTGAGCGGCTAGGCAGACGACCGAGGAGACGTTTCGGGGTGGCATCAGCACCGTCTTGCACACCTGATCCTCGTGAACGGTCTCGACCGTCGGATACGGGAACAGGCCTGTACATTGACCGTCGTCGTCTTCGGTGCGGATGACCATGACGGCCAGCTCGGTCACGAAGGGAACCCATTTCTCGGCGTAAAGCGGCATCCGACCAAGGGCCTGTATGGCCGGTTCGATATCCTCGGGCGCGGCGACCTTGTAGTTGCCGCGGCCGTCGTACGAGTCTCTGCGGGCCTTGACGATAAGGGGGAAGCCGAGGGTGCGGGCGGCTTCGTCGAGCGAGGCGCGCAGGTCATTGATTTGGACGACGAGCTGTTGCGCGACGGGGATATCGTTGAACTGGAAGTGCTGCTTCTGGAGAAACTTGTCCTGGACGAGACGTAACGTCCGCCACGACGGGTGAACCGGCACTCGCTTTAAGCGGCCGTCTGCGAGGAGCACGCCCTGTGTCGCTACCTCCTCGAGTACGTCGACGTCGACGTGCTCGATCTCGACCGTAAGCACGTCGCAGTTTTTCGCCAGCTCGCGCACCCGGTCCGCGTCTTTGAAGGAGCCGGTGACATGTCGTTGTCGTCCGCCGGCGGCCATTCGCGCTGGGCAGTCGGCTTCGTCCAGCACCGACACCTGGTAGCCCAGAGGACCGGCGGCTTCGCACAGCATGCGACCGAGCTGGCCGCCGCCGAGGAGGCCGATGACGGGCCGGGAGGCCATGTGGGAGGGAGGGAAGGGAGGGAGAGAGAGAAAGAGAGGGAGGGAGAGAGGTATGAGACGGATGGCGGCTCGAGGAGCTACGAGGCCACGATTCTTTAGATGGTGTTTTATCATTGGTCAGATAAGAGCCTTAATCGAGCCAATGATAGGGCCGCGACCCTGATTCCCCCCTACCTACCCTGTATGCACATACATACATATGTATGTACATACACAAGATAGTATGACTGTATGAGAGACAACCTATGGCACCGCACGGAGACACAGGATGGATACGATACTGAGTGCTGATGACAGCTTTGCTACGTCTGTTACGGAGAAAAGGGGCCCCATCACTGCACACAAACAAACAGCTCTATCCAACCTTGAATTCAGGACGACCTCTCAGTGCTACGACAATGGACTCGGCAGCGCGTCTTCTGCCTCGACAGAAACCTGAGATCCAGATCATGATGCCGTACAAAACTTGGGCAGGAGAAATTAGGGCCTGCTGATACGTCTCCAGAGCAAGCTATCGAACGAGATGAAGCTCGGAGGCGGGCTGTAGCAGCGCCGCCGCCGCCGCCACTGCACAACAGCGAATGACCGGCACCGCCGCTGTCAGACACATACATACATACATGCAACAAACAAAACACACACATACAACATATCGTAGACCGATTGTCTCATGCACTTCGTTGTTCCCTGTGGGGTTTCCCATGCGCACGGGGAACGTGGCTCTGCTGGCTCATTGGCCGAGTCCCACTGTTCCCCCTTCTGCACGGAAGAACAATACTAACAACAATATGATGCCTCTGCGGGCTCTAGAACAATCCCATCTAGTACAGAACAATACACAATTCTATACATAGAGTTCATACACGTACCTGGCCAGACACGCCAAGTGGGCAGTGCCATAGTAGAAGCAATATAACATACTCTTATGTAGATACTTTTACATTATTCTCTTTCATATTATTCTATGCTTTTTCCATTGCGTTCTAGAAACAATATGAGGCATTGTATGTACATTCATTGGCAGTCTCTGGTTATGTGAAAGGCTTAGACGATCTCTTTACTACCTCGCCTCAAACTCCACTCCTCGACTTGGCAGCCTTTGCGAGAATCTAGTGGACAATCCAATCCTGAACAGAATCAAGAACAATACGATCTTTGCCGTAAGGTCTTGATTCAGGTTCTAGGACAATGGCAAAACAAACATTCGTCCAAGACAAGCCTCTGAGATGATGACTCTTCCTTGATGAACTGCCTGTTAAACCGTGAGATGAACAGATATAAATTTGTCGTCCTCGTCCCGTCTTCTTTCGTTTTTTCAGACAGCAGCTTCACTCTCAACTCAGTTCACTCATCTACAACAACACTTCCACACTTTCCACACTCTCAGTCTCATCTTTACTCTCCCTCTCTCTCTCTCTCTCTCTCTCTCAAAACCACAAACAATCTCACTCATTCTCCCACATCCAATCCTCCTCAAGCAACCTTCTCAACCTTTCAACAACCTCCCAACCTTCATCATGCCTTCCCAGACCTCCAACATCGCCTCTGTCGCCAAGCCCGCCACCAGCCTCGGCCACGGCCACGGCAACGGCAGCAACGGTGTCTACTGCGTCGTCATGTAAACGACTTCTTTCTTCACTACATCAAACAAACCAACCTTCAGCATGGCTACCAGGAGGCGATACCGGTTAAAGGGGACGGGCGCAAAGGGGCAAGGGGCTCACGGAAGTCGGAATACGGAGTTAACGGATGCTTTTACACAAACGGGCACTGGACGATACCATCCTTGCAAAACACTTTCCACCTAATTCACGAGGCCATCGGAGCGAACTGATCACTCGCCTTCTGGAGGCCTACTTTATTTGGCAGAAGTGACGGGAACAAGGACATAGTGCACAAAGGAGTTTTTTCGGTTGTCATTTAAAGAATTTCCTACTTATTTGGTTTTTTTTACCCTCAAGACGCGGCTTCGGCCAGCAATATATGCTATGATTTAACAATTTGAAGCTTTCCAATAAGTGTGACAGACAAGTAGGGCAGAGGTAGGGATATCAATTTGCGGCTTCAAGCCCTCTTCAGTACCTTCACACCCTTGGCTCGGCAGCTTCGAAAGCAAAAAACCATGCCACTCTTTCATCTCGCACGATTACAGCAAGACCAGTAACACACTGTCTTCTCCCTGCTCCGAACGACGAGATAATTCGGTCAGTCACAGCTGGATACTTTCTGCGAGACATGCCTTCATCTCCTAAGCAGTTCGTTAACACGCATCGCCTCTTCTCTTCTATCCTGGAAGGCCTCCACACGAAGATGAAGCTCTTCCTGTGGACCTTTTGGCAGGCGATCTATCTTCTGTAATTTCACATTGTTCTGCAATTGTCGTCTTCAATGCACGGACGCTCCCCTGGCATCATCACCGCCTAGCGGGTTGGTCCCAGCTGCCAACGCCCTCCGCATGGGACAGAGGAAAGCAAGCCACAGTTCAGGTATCGAGCTGTCAGAGAGAGAAAGTCTCCTTACGGCCGACACGGAAGGTTGGTCCTCATTTGCTAGCCCCTGAGAAGCACTTGGCAGCCCCATCGTCAAGCTCGCGCGAGATATCGTCTTCATGGCCTGCCCTCTGGAAAGGTAGGGAGGCCCCATGAACAGGGCACTTCAGATGCCATGTTTTCAGGTCGTTTACTGACTAAGTTTTAGGTAGGGCTGCATCATCTTTGTTTTGCCATGGCTGCTTACTACCTAGTTGGTATGTACGGATATGTACGGATACATACATGGATGATAAAAAGGTGAGGTCAGTACGGATACATGTAGGTCAGCTTGCAGGGGAGGCCTGGGCCGAGACATTTCACACTTTCTTCTCGAACCAACTACAGGGCGTTTCTATACTTGGCCTATCTCCGTTGCTGACGACGCCTTGCCAGGAACAGAGGCCGACGAAGTGCCGGGCTTCGGGGGCCAACGCTGTCGGATGATCACTGACCGGGCTGTGTATGTATGCCTCAAGTCTTGTCAAGCAGTGATGACCAAACGATTGGGGGCCGGACAGACCGACCAGACGACAGCCTCGCCGAGGGCCACTGACGGATCCCTTTCTTCCTTTCTTTACAGCTAGACGGGAGAGACTCATACATGCAGTGTATCTGAAGATTCATGACTCCAAGCGGGACTCAGTTCCCCATGCAAAAAAAAAAAAAAGCCTTGTATCACAATTCCACTGCGTCCGGACCAGCTTTGCGGCTTTTGCGCCGCAGATGTTGTAGAGGGTATAGGAAAGACACAGCGGAGCCGAGCATGAACAAGGCAGCGAACAGCTGCAATCGCCAGGCGTCGTCTTTGCCCGGCTTGGCGTCGTGGATGGCGCCGGCCATGGGACTCCCTATCAGCATGCCGAGCCCGGCGGAAACCCAGTACATGCCGACGCGGGTGCCGATGACGTCCATGGAAGGGCAGAAAAGGGGGACAAAGGCCCCAGGCAGCGTCACCAACACGCCGGAGGCCATGCCCCAGAAGACGGACCAGACGACGGTACCGGCGAAGGTGTAGACGGCCATCCAGCCGAGGAGGATGACGACGCTCAGCCCAAGGCAGACGGAGCTGACTTCGGTAGGGCCGACCACGGCGGCGGCGAGGCCGGCGGAGAGTCGTCCGAGGACGGAGGATCCGTTGATTATGGCGAGCAGGTCGATCGTCTGGCTCGGGCTCACCGTGGGGATGCGGATGAGGGTGAAGATTGGCAGGTAGAGCAAGGGGATGTAGTAGGCGATGGCCGTCAGTAGCGAAGCCCCGACGAGGACCAAGAACGGAGGGTCGCGCAGGACGGACGAGTCGAAGAAGCGGCGACGCATCTTGGGCGACGAGTATTGCTCAAGGCCGCCATCCAAGAGGACGAGGTAGGAGAGGAGATACAGGCCGAAGGTGAGAAAGGCCATGCTCCGTATCGTCCACGGGAAGCCGATCTGGGGCACCAAGGATCGAAACATGAGAGGAAAGATGACGCCCCCTGCAGAGGATTAGCTGCGGATTCATCCGTGCCTCTCACGACTTACCGATACAGCTTCCCGAGGCCATCAGGCCGACGGCCCTAGCCCGGGTGGCAGGGTCGGGCAAGAAAGCGGCGGCAGCCGAGACGCTGGGGGTGAAGACGACGCCGGCGCCGACGCCGACGCAGATGGCCTGACAGAGGAAGAGCTGATAGTACGTGGTGGAAAGGCTCAGCATCATGAGGCCGAAGACCTGCAACAGGCTCCCGCCCAGAAGCAGGGCCCTGTAATAGCCGCGGTCGTAGAGCGGACCGGTGACGACGCCGGACGAGAGGACGAAGAAGGCGCACGTCGTCGAGATCCAGGAGATGTTCGAGCTCGACTCGTGCGGGATGAGGGATTGGGCGTAATGAAGCTGAAGGGCGCCGGACGAGAGGAGAAAACCCCTGTATGACGGCTAAGGAAGAGGAAGAGGCGGATTGGGGGGGGGAGAAACATACCACGTGTTGGTGAAGACGACGGACGTGCTCAAGATCTGGAGCCACTGCTTCAGGCCGAGGCGGGGGGAGGACGGAGGCGAGTCGGGGCCCTTGTCCAGGGCTGCGAAGGGGCGTGTGTCGCTGTAGGTCGACTTGAAATCCATTGGTGATGGTGAGATGGGGGAAGCAAGTTTGCATGTCTGGACGGTCCGATGGCGACTTGTTATACTTGCTGCTATTCTCATGGGACACACGTGATTGACGAAGATTTTGCCTCGGGGTTTTTTCTGGCCCCCGGCCGGCCCCCTTCGGTTTACGCCGTCTTTTCTATGTTTGGTCGTCTCGGTCACTTGGGGGGCAGGCAGCGTATAGGTAGGTAGGTAGGTAGGTAGGTAGGTAGGTAGGTAAGTAAGGTAAGGTAAGGTAAGGTAGACAGGCAGACAGGCAGGGTGGGTGGTGGGTGGTGGGTGGTGGCTGTTTGATACGGAGGGAGGGCTCCCTCCTGGTTGGCGACGACATCATGTATGTATGCATGCATGTATGTATGGCACAATGTTTCTTCTATACATACGTATCCTGCTGCAAGGCCTCGGCGATGCGACCTTGTCAGCAAGCGTGAGATTCATCATCACCGTACATACATACATACATATACAACAAGTATATCCGCTTATTCGCCCGTCCTATGCTTGGGCAATCGTCACCAGCACGAGAGAAGAGTAATTACTCCCCGTGTCCTACTCTACTACTACTACTACTACTACTACTACTACTACTACCACTACTTACTCCCTACCCCAAGGAAGTCTGCATGCGCCCCGGATGCTCCTCCTCCTTGGCATCAACAGACCGGGCCTCGATGTCGATGCTCGTCCGTAGATGGATCGCGCCGCCCTTGCCGGAGGGGGACTTGAGCGGTATCACGTCCTCGGGGTAAGTCGAGTAGGCGTTGCTGCAAGTGGGCTGGTGCAGAGCCGACGTGGCCGTCATCCGGTCGGCGTGGCTGGGGCCTTTCATGTTGTGAGCCTTCCTGCCGAGGTCGCGGAAGAAGGTGTAGGATGCGGGCAGGTCGGCCACAATCTCCGCCAGGTTGCGCTCCGTTATGGTGCACATCCAGATCCAGTAGACGGCCCAGGAATAGTCGGGAGCGAGGAAGTCTCGATAGAAACCTATGCGGGCGATGGAAAAGGCGAAGACCCTGGCCGAGACATGAATATTTGATGCGTCGTCATCGGACGGACTCGGGACAAGACTCACAACAAGCCGGAGCCGGTCAAGGCCATGACCGTCAGTTTCCCCTCCGGTCCATCTGCAGCCTGCCGATGAAGTAGATGGGCGAGAGCGAGTAGAACAGGTCCGTCAAGCTGTTGACGGCTGGGGGGGGAAAGAAAAGGACGTAAGCCAGACACATTCATCCATATATAACTCAAATAGGGGGG
>LKCN02000001.1:573496-585900 GCA_001633055.2 Ophiocordyceps polyrhachis-furcata BCC 54312 | reverse complement strand
GGGGGGCAGGCAAACCAGTAATGACAACGACTGCAATGGTCAAGATGTGCGGATCCATCACCTCCCCCGACATATCCGGCGTCCACAGTCTCTCCAGCGGCCTCGCCTGGATGCCCCAGACGATACAATAAGAAAGGCTCCCGCTCGTGGTCAAGACCATCAGGCCGAGCACGATGCAGCGCACGCGCCGGTGTGCCTTGTTGGTCAGAGCCAGGAGAAAGAAGCAGACAGACATCTTGACGGCCCAGAGGGCGATGTTGGCCAGGAGCATCGTGATCTGGTTCATCTTCTTGAGATGCAGACCCTGTTCCCGCGTCAGGTACTGCAGGTGGCGACCGAGGCCTTCATGGACGCTCTGTACGTCGAGGATGTTGGTCGCCAGATTGAACGCCTACTGCCGTCGTCAGCATCCCCGACAAGAGAAGAGCAGGAGACCGACAGGCGGACCAGAGTAATGACGTTGAAGTAGTCGGTCGCTCCGAGCCCGTGACTGGTGAACCTGATGACGACCCTCGACGTCGTGGACAGGACGATGAGGACGGAGAAGACGGTGCAGAGCACCAGGATGCCCTGGCCGCGGTTCTCGTCCGGGAGGTTGGGATCGAAGTTGATTTGCTTGGGCTGCGCGCCTGCCATGATGGCTTTGGCCGGGTCTGAGGCTCTCAACCGGCGACGACTCGAGGAGGATGATGATGATGATGATGATTCTTTCGCAGCTTCAAAACGAAAGGTTGGCACGGGGGGGTGTGATGACGAGCAGAGGGGTAAGCGAGCAGCCATACGCAAGCTCCGAGAGGGTATCTGTCCATACATACATACATACATACATGCATGCATCGGCTGGCCCCCAACCGTTGGCCTTGCTCCTCTTTACTGTTCATGTACGTCTACGGCAGTTCAGTCTCAACATCGAGCCGGACGTTGCTTCTTCGGACGAATAGATCTCAGCCACAAGTGAGTTAAGCATCCCTGCATCACACACTTGCAAAGTGGATTTATTCTGTTGGATGGAGATGGTTGATTTCTCCGGAGGAATAGCCCCCAAGCGGCTTCTCCCAATCTGACGTGCAGCGCTTACTGAAGTAACGTCGTGCTTACAGCCCCCCTTCTTCATTCTTCATCAAGGACGGGCTACCAGAAAGGGGCAGATATATATACATACATACATACATACATACATACATACATACATACATACATACATACATATATGTATGACTCGAGGGCGTCAACTAGCTTCGTCGGTCGTCGAGTGAAGACTAGGGTTGTATCATTTAGAGAGAAGAAAAGACAAGAAAAACCAGTATCAACTCTCTCTGTATAATACTCTCTCTACTACTACTGTTACAACACTCTCTACCTAGGTAGGCAAGACGCTCTTCTCCGTAGCCCTGCCGCTGAACTGTATAAACGGTCCGCTTTCCCAGCAAGTGATGGAAGAGTGACTCGCAAACGCCAGCTCAAACTCGGCGCCCACATGCCGACATGCAGTTTCAGACCGACGACGAACGAGGTCGGCCTGCTCCGGCCCAAGCCGAAAGTCGGCGTTTACCAGCGTATAGGCAAAGGCGATGCTCGCCATCATGATGCTGATGTGGCCGCCCGCGCAGTTCCTCGGCCCGATGAGGAACGGCGTAAACGCCTTTTTCGCCGTCCGGAACTCGTCTTCCGGCAGCACGCCCGGGAGCCAGCGTTCGGGCCAGAAGCGGAGGGGCTCGCGATAGAGCCGGCCGTCTCTGAAGAGGGAGAAGATGCTCATCCCCGCGTCGCTTCCCACCGACACGGGCGTCTGGTCGGGCCCGACGCTCACGCCTGGCGCCTCGCACTCGCGCCAGTGAACGCCGCAAGCCGGAGGGAGGAGACGGAGGAGCTCGTTGATGACGGCGCGGAGGTAGACGTTGGATTCCAGCTTCGCGTCCCAGACGATATCCTCCCCTGGCCCGTACAGGCTTCGCATCTCGCCCGCCAGCCTCTCGTACACCTGACGGTAGTGGCCGAGGTAGTGGAAAAACCCCGACAGCAAGATGGCATACGGCTCGGCCGACGACGAGACGCTAAAGAAGCTCTCGCCCATCATCTGCGCTCGGTTGTGGCCGGCCGGACTCAGGTTGCCGTGCCCGCTCTGGATGACGGGTCCGAAGATGCCGCGGCTCTCGGACCGGTTGCGCTCGCTGGCCCGGTCGAGGAAGTCGAGGCACCACTTGTAGAACCTCCTTGCCTTGGGCGAAACGACGGGGTAGGCGGCCGAGACGAGGATTCCGAGCCCGACGTTGTTGAGCGCCGGGAGCTGCTCCCACAGGCCCAGCTTCTTCTCGTGGAAGTGAAGCGGGGGGAAGACGAAGTCACGATCTGAGCTGCGAAGGAGGTTGGTCTCGATTCCGAGGCCGAAGTCGGCCATGGTGTCGAAGCCCAAGCATAGACCTGACTTTCATCATCAGGGGGGGGGGGAAAGATGCAGAGGAAGGGTTTTGCGTCTGAAACGTACTCCATCGTCGCATGTCTGCCGAACGGCTCCATCC
Organism: Ophiocordyceps polyrhachis-furcata BCC 54312; assembly: GCA_001633055.2. Lineage (NCBI taxonomy): Eukaryota > Fungi > Ascomycota > Sordariomycetes > Hypocreales > Ophiocordycipitaceae > Ophiocordyceps > Ophiocordyceps polyrhachis-furcata. Next base: position 583,381 of record LKCN02000001.1, on the reverse strand, counting down.
GTTGTCGACCTGCAGTTGGTCGAGGCAGATCTTCAACCTTCGCAGGATGGCTGGCTCGAACTTGGCCAGCTGCTTGGCGCCCGTGCCGGCCCTGAAGACGCGGCGGAGCCTCTGATTCAGCGGCTTGTCGATGGACGTCATGGTTGTCCATCCGCCCGGCACCGGACACATGGTAGCGTAGCCTTTGGACTTGCGAAAGGGGGCTCCGTGGCCGTAGATTGCTTTCGTCTCTTGTCAGATGGGTCTATTCTTGCCAGCTGCCGGAAAAACAAAGGCCACTCACAAGCCATGTCTTGGGGATGCAGCGACAGGATTTGGTTGGGTCCGTATCGAACCAGGTCGCCTGTTGGTTCCGGCGTCAGCGCTTTGGATTTGGATAAGAATGTTGTTCCAAGGTAACGACGTGCCGTATCTCTCGTGGCACCTCTGCACATCGAGATGCATGCTTCCTCTCCACGAGTGCCATGCTGAATAGCCGCTGGTGATTTTGGCCAGCAAAGGGCCCGGAACATGGCGATAGGGATGAAAGTAGATTCTTCGGAAGATGACGCTCGCCTGGCGACGACTGCGTCAAGCTCTGGCTTCGGGTGTAAGTGAAGGAAGGCCGCTCACGAGGAATACAAGGACGACGGCAGCGTACACCACCGGGCTGGCGTAGAGGTGATGATGATACGTCCCAATCATGGCGGGGGTGCTTTGATATTGACCAAGGCCAGCTATCGAAAACAGCTTGTACAAGGTCTTTTAAACCACTTATGAAACCAACCTTCATCTCATCGTGCCTATAGACAACTAAACCCCCAACATTGTTCCAGACACCTTCCATGCAGACGGTTTTAGCAATTGGGGGCCAGAATAGAAGGCCCGCGGAAGACTTACATACATACATACATATCCTTCATTAGCAGGGAACAGGGCTTGAGTCACGGAATAAGCTGAATCCTGTTTGCTGCGCCGCAATGCTCACGCCGACGGGACGGCGGCAGCGATGAGACACAAATACACACGCGATATAAATACAAATACGGATGACACTTTGCGTCCCTGACGTTAACTTGCCACGTTATGATGATACGCTGCGAATGTAGATACATACATATACATACATAGGCACGGCTAAGCAAAACCTTGTACAGCACAGCAGCAGTCAGATATTCGCAGTAGGCGCCCCCCCCCTTCGCTTGGGGTTATCCTTCTCCCACTGCTCCCGCAGAGCCCTGGCACGCTCAGCCCGCCTCGAGATGCCTTGGTACAGGGCAACAAAGTTGGGTCCCAACGAGCGAATGTCCGCCGGCCGCGCAGTCTTGACGTCCACGTAGGTGACGAAGCCCTTGACCTCGGCCACGATGGCCTGCTGCTTGAGCGAGAAGAGCACCGACGTGCCGTGACTTCGCGAGGGATCCATGCCGTCCTGGCGGTATGCCGCGATCAACTGGTAAGAAAAGCATCAGCAACGGTGGCGGAGGGGGGGGGGAGGAAAAGAAAAGCAAAAAAAAAAAAAAAAAAAACAAAAAAAAAAAAGACGAACCGAGTCCGGATACTTGACCTGACGTTTGATATCCAGCTCGTACTTCTTCAGCGCGGGGATGACGGTCTTGGCCTGGACCATGTTGTCGCATTCTTCATGGGTGAGGAACTCGTCGTAACTCTCCAGGGTACGCCAAAAGGTGGCGCCCAAGAAGTTCATGTACTGGGAATGCATCACGTGGCCGTACGGGTCCTGGTGGTCGGCCCACAGCACGCCGTGCTCGACCATGAGGTTGGGGTCGAAGCCCATGGCCTCGAGGGTGGCGAGCGCCCGGGTCCGGAGGGGCGCGTAGGGGTCTGTGTTGGGATGGGCCCGGTCCGGGGCGCCGAGGCGCGAGTATGGGGAGAGGTAGGAGGACTCGGCCAGCCGGGCTGACTTGTAGCAAGCGGTGTTGCCTTGGTTGGCCTCGTTTGTCATGATGATGGTGGTGGTGATGATGGTGGTGGTGATGATGGTGGTGGTGATGATGGTGGTGGTGATGATGATGGTGGTGATGATGATGATGATGATGATGGTGAGACTGACTGGATAGAGTCAGGTTCACTGCTGCAAGGGAGAGAGGACAGAGCAGTAGGGTCAAAGAAGTTGAGGGGGGTGGTTCGCAATAAAGTTGTATGAGAAGAAGAAGAAGAAGAAAAAGAAGAAGAAAAAGAAGAAGAAAAAGAAGAAGAAGAAGAAGAAGAAGATGGGAGACAGTCGATGCTTATGCAACACACAGTATCCGAGGTAGTGACCACAAGTCCGAGGGGATACATCATACATGCATATCCGTCCAACAGTATCGTAGATGGTGGTTTTACTTTTGCCTTAGGCCCCGTTGGTTGTCTGCAGCAGGCAGCAGCCAGCCCTAAATCAGCCCACCGTGCTAGTAAGCCCTGTCGTTTTTTAGGCGGCCTCCCTCTAGGCTGCTAGCCTACTTCTACTAGGATGCTAAGGCCGGGGAGGATCTGCTGCTCAGCCCCCCTGTTTCGGGCCGGAAGACGCTACTCTTCACTACCAACTACCAGCAGCAAGCCGTATCATGTATGTATGTATGTACGGCTATCGTGACAACAATCCCGTCCGTCGTTACTTGTACATATATATGTACATATGTAGATCTGTCCAGCCCCATCACGTGACCTCAGGGCACCTTAGTCCGCCACCACCTAGCTTCCTAGCCTAGCCTAGCCTTGCCTAGATAGACTCATCAAGACACACACACACACACACACACACACACATACACATACATACATACATCCCTGTGCGCGCTACCGTCTCCATATTCCTCCTACCAGACCACCAGGTACTGAACAACTCGAACACACGTCCGCAGTATGGTCCTCGTCAGACTGGTCGGCAGAGGCGTCCCCTCATCAATACACTCCACCAAGTTGAGCGGCGCAACGTGCCCCTTGCCCTTCATAATCAGATGCGCCGCGTGAGCGCCAGCCAAAAACCCATCCTCGTGAAAGCCGTAGCCCATCCAGGCTCCGGCAAAGGTGACGCTGCCAGGCCCGTTGACCTCGTGAAGCCGCCGCGTGCCGAGGATGGACTCGGAGCTGATGAGGGGATGGTAGTATACGTGCGTGCTCTGCACCGAGCTTGGAGCCGTCGGCGGGTTCATCGTAACGAGCACACGGCCGGGACTGCCGGCTTGTCCCGGGAACGGGATCGCTTGCAGCTTGTTCATGTCGAAGGTGAGGGCGATGCGGCGCGACTTGGAAGACGGGGAGTCGCTGATGAAGCAGTTCCACGCGACGCGAGCTGATGGTCTTCGAGGGAGTTGCTGAAGGGTTGGTGGTGGTCAGCTGCGTCGCGTTTTGCCTCATCGTTTTCCTCCTCACGAGACGTACCGTCACGTCGGAATGGAGATAGCAGATGTTCCTGCTCGTCCTGAAGGAGTCTAAGATTTCTCGTTCCTTGACCGTCGCTTGATCGCCCAGGATGCTCAGTGCCTGGTTGGCGTGAACGGCCAGCAGGACGTGGTCGAAGACGCCGGTCGAGCCGTCTGTCAAGGTGATCGAGGCCTTGCCGCCATGCCTGCTGATGCTCTTGACCGTCGAGTTGAGGTGTATACGGTGGTTGGAAGGCATCTGCCGGCGAAAGGCATCCACGTACGTCTTGGATCCGTCGGCAAAGGTCCGCCAGTGAAGTTTCTTCGTCGCTGCTTCCAAGATACCGTGTCTAAGCCTGTACGTTTTGATCAGTAACCAGCTCGCTAAACAAAAGGTCGACCGAGAGATGGCTACATGAACTGGATGAGATTCTTGGCCGGAAACGTCGCGGCAAACTCGTCCGGGTCGATACACCACGGCGCAGCGACCATGGGAATCAGAAAGTACGTGATAAACTGGTTAGAGTACCTTTTCCTCCGGAGGTACTCGCCAATCGACTCGAATCCGGAAGCCGGCTGCTCCCTGAGGATGTCCTGAGCGAAGAGAAAGAAGCGAATGACGTCGAAGAGGAGACGCAGAAACCAGGTGTCGAATAGCCTGGTGAAGGAGCCGACAAAGGACGAGAAGGAATAGCTTCCCCATTCGAAGGCTCCGTTCAGAGCAGAGACGCCGAAGGACATGTCCGTCGGCATCGTTTCAACACCCAGCTGCTTCAGGAAACCATTGAAGTGCGCTTTTTTTTTTTTTTCCCGGCGCCGTGTAAGCAAAACCGGCCGCCAATCCCGAGATGGGGCAACTCACGATATGTAGCTTCGTTCAGCGCAATGAAGCCGGTATCGACGTCAAAGCGTCCGTTGGGACCGGTGAAGGGCACCGAGTTCGCATGGCCTCCGAGCCTATCATCGGACTCGTACATGTCGACCTCGCAGTCATGGTCACGCAGGTGCCACGAGCAGGAGATGCCGGATACGCCTCCGCCGACGATGGCAACACGCCGCGGCATCTTGTCTGGACTTGGACGTTTTGGATGGGAGTTTTGGCCTTGGGTCTTTCGTCAAACTATTCATCATGAGTACGTTTTTTTATATCTCTCCTGGCCTTCCTTAGAAGAGGCAAGGTTTCCATTCATTTCCTCTCCGAGGCCCCCAAATGGACCCCCGGTAAGCGCCGTGTTGGCTGACAGTTCGGAGCATTGAGGCTGTGTGTGTGTGTGTGGTAAAGTGACCGCAATGTAAGGCCGCCGCCGCCCCCAAGCCTTCGTCGCATGCTCCGTGACAGGGGCTCACCTCCGTGAGGCCATGTTCGTCCTGTCGCCCCAACATCAGTGCTGTCATACTCATCCCTGGTGAGATGACGATCAGGCCTGACATGGGGGTGTTTTTTTTTTTTTTTTTTTTTGCCGTCCTGAAAAAGGGGGTGGAATGACATCGTCGAGATCAATTGCTTCTACCCGCCAAACATTCTCACAGTCTTCTTCCGCTCACGGTCCCGATGTCGCTTCATTCGATCATCATCATCATTATCGAGGTCGGCTGTCTGCTCCTCGCCGTCATCCTCATACGGCCGTCGGCTCTTCGCAGGAGGAGAAAGACGGAGAGCAGCAAAGGCCACGGCGTCTCGATCCACAAGACGCAAATCATCAAGTGCCGCCTCTCTCACAACCGTCTCTTCCCAAAGAAACATGGCTTCTCTTACCCCTATCTCTCCGTCGGCATCCCCGTCCGGAGCCCACGCTCGACCCGCTTGCTGTCCGTGGGCGCGCTCTCGTGGTGGCGACGCGGCTGGTTGCAGGTGAAGCCGGAGCATCACTTGCTTCGAGGGATGGAGGACGGCACTCTCTCCGACAAGCTGGACGTCTACCTGAGAAGCCAGGTACGAGAGGCCCCGTCGTCCCGTTTCAATTGATGATTCCGGAGATTAACACACAAGTTTCGTCCCAAGGGTCTTGATCCGGCCGAGTTCCCCTACGCCTTTCTCTTGACCTCTCCAAGCGTCTTCAACTACTCGTTCAAGCCGGCCTCGTTCTGGTATCTGTACACGACCGACCAAGAGCTCGTCTACATCATTGCAGAGGTCAACAACACCTTTGACGAGCGTCGTCTGTACCTGTTCCCAGCATCGCAGGGAAGTGCGCAGACGCTGGAAAAGGACTTTCACGTCTCCCCCTTCAGCTCACGCAAGGGATCCTATGCTTTGTCCGTCACCGATCCCGACGTCAGCCATGAGATTGCTCTCCGCGTCACGCTGCGCTCTTCCAAAGGCCATGCTAAGTTGGTGGCGCGATGGTGGTCGCTTGGTCCGAGCATAGACCCCCTGGCTCTCTCTGCTGTCGAGTCGCTTTGGCTGCTCATGTCGTGGGGCCCAACGGTGCTGACTACCTGTATTACCACCCTTTTCTTCTCCAAGAGAGAGTTTTTTATATATATATATATATATATGGCTGACCGGCTTTCATCAAAGTTGTCAAGATCGTGACCAACGCCATCATCCTGGCCCAAGTCCACAAACTGTCTATCTGGTATCGGCCAGAGCCAAAGGAGTCGACGATAGGCCGCCAACCGGTCGCTGCCGAGACTTTCTTGGCCTCCGTCTTTCTCGCCTACCTTCAGAGGCAGGTTCAAAGGCACTCTGACCGTTTCAAGCTTGAGACAGACTCGGCAAACGGCCTGCGAATCGTGCTGGCGGAGACTCGGCAGGGTTACGACCTCAGGATACATACGCCGCAGTTCTTTCGACGGATGATGGGCTATCAGAAGCTTTCCGACTTTCTATCCTGCACCCTGCTCGATGCTCATGCCGAGAACCGCACCGCTTGGTCGACGGACGCGTGGGGCTTGATCCAGGCCGTCAGGGTCATCGAGGAAGCCATCGTCAAGGAGCCAGGTGCTGACTTGTTCTCGGACATGGCCTGGTCCCTATTCCGCCGTCTGTCGTCGAGCCGGCCCGAGAAGGGGTCCTACCCATGTCCCGGGAACCCACATGCGCGCAGGTACCACCAACAACAACAGGTCATACCGTCGCCGACGTCGATGGGCGAGCAATGTTTTCTCGACGCCTTCGTCCGCGAGTCCGGAACAGTGTGGCTACAAGTCAGGTACATGACGGCGGTGATGGGACTGCGATGGAGAGCGCGTATCATGAAGGTCGTAGGAGGTGAGTGAGGAGAGAGGGCAGGCACATGTATGATTCTATCCCATGTAAGTAAGTATATACAAGAAGACCACATGAAGCCGTCAAACCAGGAGCTGAATGAAGCACAAGCCCTGCTAGGCTCAAGCGCGCGGTCTTACTCGACGCCGGGCTCAATATTACGCCTCAGTCAACGTTCGTGATAAGCCCGAAATCTGACCCCAACCGCCCTATAGTCTGAGGCGCATGTCAAGCTGCATGGGCGCGTACCAAGGCGATAGATGGATGGGGTTTTGAAACAGGCCGACGTATAAACCGCGCTTTTGCTGCCTTTTTGCTTCGAGTCGTCTGTCTGTGAAGAGTCTCGCGCACAGGCAAAATCAAAATATCCGGAAATGCTGGAAAAGACTGAGCCGCGCGTAGAGGAAGGCGAGGATGCGACTCACGTTGACGTCGACCGTGACGAAGTCTACTCCCTATCCGAGCAGAAGAGCATCATCCGCCGCGTGTAAGTCCTATGCTGTCGTTATGCAAAACGACAACAAAGCTGACGGGGCCCCGACAGGGATCTGCGCCTGGTCTCTGTCCTGGCCTGTCTCTACGTGATCTCGCTCGTCGACCGCGTCAACATCTCGGCCGCTGCCATTGCCGGCCTGAACCAGGACCTGCAGCTGCAACAGGGCGCGCGCTTCTCCATCACCATCGTCACCTTCTTCGCCGCCTACACGGCCTTCCAGCCGGTCGGTGCCGTCCTGACGCGCAAAATCGGCCCTAGATGGTTCCTCGGCTCCATCACCCTGGCATGGGGCGCCGTCATGATCGGCAGCGGCTTCGTGAACTCGTGGGAGAGTCTGGCCGGCCTCCGCATCTTGGTCGGGTAGGTCGGCATCAGCAGCCCCCCGGCGGCAAAGGAGCCGTGTCTGACGCGAGAGAGAGGTGCGATGCAGTGCTTTCGAAGCAGGCTTCTTCCCCGGCTCCGTCTACCTGTTGAGCACCTGGTACACACGGTTCGACATGCAGAAGCGCTACACCGTCTTCTACGGCGTCGGCTGCGTCGCAGGCGCTCTCGGCGGCATCCTGGCCTTTGGCCTCTCCCAGATGAACGGCGTGGCCGGCCTCCGAGGCTGGCGGTGGATCTTCATCGTCGAGGGTGTCATCTCCTGCCTCATCGCCCTGGCCTCGTACGTGCTCCTCGTCGAGTTTCCGGAGGACGGCCACCGGTCGTGGAGGTTCCTCAACAAGCAAGAGTGCGATTTCGTCATCCGGCGCGTCAACCGTGATCGAGGCGACGCCGTGACCGACGCCTTTTCGCTCCGGGCTTTCCTCACGCCTGCCCTCGACTGCAAGATTTGGGTCTATGCCTTTGTCTTCTTTTGCGTCACCACGGTTGGGTACTCGATCAACTATTTCCTGCCTATGATTCTCCTCGGCATGGGTGAGTCTTGTTTGTCGCGAAGCTTCGTCATCGTCCTCCTCACCCGTCTTCAGGCTTCAGTGTTGCGGCGTCGCAGTGTCTTGTTGTCCCTCCGTGGATATTCACCGGCCTCAGCATGTATGCACAGGCCTGGCTGGGCGACAAGTACCGGACTCGAGGGCCGCTGATTGCCTTCAACGCCGTGCTGGCCATCATCGGCCTCGTGCTCATGGCCTTTCACGCACAGTATTCCGTCCGCTACTTTGGTGTATTTCTCGTCGTCGCCGGTTCCAGCGGCAACTTGCCGCCGGTACTGACGTACCAAGCGAACAACATACGGGGCCATTGGAAGCGTGCGTTTTGCAGCGCCACCCTCACCGGCTTTGGCGGCATTGGAGGGATTGCGGGTGCGCTCCTATTCAGGAGTCAAGACGGCCCCAGATACCTGCCGGGAATCTACGCCTGCATCGGCTGTAACGTGTGCATACTGCTGACCGTCGCCGGCATGACCATGTGGTTGTGGCGCTCCAACACGAAGGCAAGGAAGGGCGTCGTCATTCTCGAGGGGTTGAAGGGCTTCGAATACACGTATTGAGAAATGATGAGAAGAAGCAGGTGTGTGTGTGTGTGTATGTATGTACGAAGTCGTTTCTTTAATCGTAACTAGTACCGCCAACGTTAGACATCTCCGGAAGATCCTAGACGGGAGCGGACCCGGGCGGACCGGGGCGGACCGGGGCAAGTCCCGGCTCCAGCCGTCTGGGACCACCACCGTCTCGGGTCGTAGCCGAAGCTGGCGCTCGCTTAACCTTGACCATGTCTCGGATGTGGCCGTCATCAATCTCCACCTGTCACCCCTCGGCTTTTCAACAGGTCGTCGGCCACCTTCACGGCTTCTTGGGGTTGGATCTGGAGCGGCTTTGCTTCCTTCAATTGGCTCCTTGCTGCCATGACTCTTCGCTCGGAGACGAGGAAGCCGACGGTTGGACGACAAGATGTATGCAGACATGTGTTACTTTCTCACATCCCTCTCTTGAGGCAAACTATCGAAACAGCTTCGTAAAACCTGCTTGCACAAACGTGCCTTTCGAAATTGGTGGCCGTATTCCTTGCAGATCTCGTAAACACTTGCAAAGCCATACAGGCCTGAACTCGACGTCACTCCATAGCTTTCCTGCAGAATGTTATGACTCTGCCAAGTGGCTCACTCTGATATGCCATCAAGAACGTACTCTTCTCGACGTGTTCGCAGAACAGAGTCCACGAACCCATCCTGTTCTACGGCCGCGTAGACGCCCCATTCCCTGCTGCCCGGAAAATGCAACCACCGGTAACGAACCTGAATAGTGTCTCGGCGGTGCCATGCTGCCATCTTCACTCACCCAGTTCACTGCCTCACATCAACTTACACGGGCTCTATCCGCCCTTGTTCTTAGAGCTGCTCGGCCGACCAAAGGCTGGCAACCACTTTTTCCTGGTTCCGGGCCCACCGCCTTCCTGCTGGGGCTGGTGCGGTTGCGAGGCGGCCGCCGGTACAACAGCCGGCTTCACGGTGGCGTCGGCCTCGGGTGCTTGGGAGTCTGCCGTCATCTCCAGCGGCGACTCGGGTCGACGGGGGGCCTGTCGAGGGCTGAGTACGATGGGAGGGGGTGTTACGCCTGAGCGATCGCCGCCGGCGGGAGGGCCGCTGCGATGCACCCAAGACGGAACACCCATAGGAACGTAGTTGTGAACGGCGTCGGTGGCGGCTGTGTTGTCGCTCGAGTGCGCAGGCGTGGGTGCGGCTCCCAGAGATCGTCGCAGCAACCGGTTGAGGCTGGCACGAGCTCCCTGCTGACCAGCCATGGGCGGGTATCGCTTCTGATCTCCGTTTGGCGGCGGCGGCGACTGCGGCGGCACGGACGTCTTCTGTTGGTCATCGCTCTGTCGATGAT
>LKCN02000001.1:560405-573297 GCA_001633055.2 Ophiocordyceps polyrhachis-furcata BCC 54312 | reverse complement strand
AGATCGTCGCAGCAACCGGTTGAGGCTGGCACGAGCTCCCTGCTGACCAGCCATGGGCGGGTATCGCTTCTGATCTCCGTTTGGCGGCGGCGGCGACTGCGGCGGCACGGACGTCTTCTGTTGGTCATCGCTCTGTCGATGATGCGCGCGATGCCGCGTGCCGCAGGCGGTAGAGGCGGTCGAGCCAACGGTCGAGCCCGTCTCCGCACGGAGGCTGGAGCTCCGATTCGGTGGCGAGGGGCCGTTGTTCCATGGAAACAGCTGATGGCGGAGAGAGCGGCTGTCCGGCGCGTGGCCGGAAGAGCCGCTGTGCAGCATCTCAACTGGGCTCGAGGTCGGGGCCGTGGCCGAGGGAAAGGTGAAAAGGTCTGGGGAGACCATTTGGTCGGGCTTGGCGCTCTCGCGCAGCCAAATGTCGAGACTGGATTCGAGCGAGCGTCTGTCTGAGAACTCGCTGTCGCTTTCCCAATCGTTATCCACCTGGCGAACCGCACCGCTCGACTCTCGTGCCGATTGCGGCCGCTCACCTGGAGCCTGCTGACGGCGACAGGCCCGGGTGTCATGGGCGCAAGCGGCCGCATGGGCCGATGACCGATGGTGGCCGCTGCCGAAGCCGCCGAGACGGACGCCCGCGGCGGACTCCGAGCTTCTGATCTCGGCGGTGGGTAGCAGGGCGCCACCCCGTGGCTGGTCTTGAGACAGCGTCTCGTCGGACTTCTTGAACCCGTGCAGCGTCGACGTCGAGATAGTATCTGGTGTCGGAGGCAAGCCGTGGTCGTGCAAACGGACCCCACCGGGCGCGTCGGTCAGGACGCGCCGCAGGGCCTCTCTCTTCTCCTCCTTCGTGGCTGGCCTGGCGCGAGGCGACTTCTTCTTCTTCGCCGAAGCCGCAGGCCATTTCTCCGCATCGGAGCCCGCGTCCACGGCTTCCCTGCTTCGGACAGAGGCAGGGTCGAGGCGCATGAGGCGTTCGAGAGGGCTCTCATAGTCCATAACGGAAGAGAGTGACTGAAACGGAACGGCGGTCCTGGATCGTGGCGGTGGCTTTGCGATGCTCGTGAAGCGGCCCACGGAAGCGGCCCGCCTTCTCGGATGAACAGTCTCCTGGTAAAGGAGCATATCCGGGCCGGCGTCGAAGCCATCGAGAACCAAGGGTTCGTCAACATACCTAGGAGGAGATGGGGTCATCCCGCCGTCTCGATCCTTTTTGCCGTAGACGCTGACGAAGGAGCTCTCGCTTAGAACGCTCAGGGTCGGGCTGGCCAGTGAGTTGGCTGCCGCGCCCTCAGCCTCGGACGAAGCCTCGGGCACGCGGGACAAGCTGAGGGCGCTGCCGGCCCGACTACCAAGGTAGACGTTGCGCAGGTTCTCCGTCTTGTCATCCGTGTCCGACAGGAAGCTGGGCATGCGAGTGATGGACTTGACAGCGATGTCGTCGTCGGCCCTTTGCTCTTTCGAGCCTGACGTTTGAGGCATGGCCTCTCCGCCGACCGAGCCGTGGCCGCGAGTGCAGAATCTGCAAGGTGTCTCCGAAGCTTGGACGACGGCGCACCGACTGAGGAGCCGATCGACCTCGGCCTCGAGCGTGATGATCATCACGACTGCCTCCTCGACGGCCTTGTCGCGCTTGTCCAACTCCTCGACCAACCTGTCTGTTACAGTGAGTGACTTTTCTTTCTCTGCCTCGAGGGCCTCCACCCGCTCCTCCAAGGCGGTCTGACGCTCACGACGATGGAACAACTCGAGCTTGAGATCGAAATTTTGCTTGTGGATATTGGACATGACCTGAGCTTTTCATTAGCAATTCATTGGACGAGAGGCACATGAGGAGAGGAGGGGGGGGGGGGGGGTTACCTGTTCCATCTCCTTGAGGCCCATGCCCTTCTTCTTGGGTAGCTCGAGGCCAGCGCTGGAGCGTGGCCGGCCGGCAGCTGCGTCATGGGCATTGTGATAGAAACGACCCATGTCGACGGATGCGCTCATCTCAGCGCGAGACTGCGAGGGAGAGGACGTTAATTTTTCGCTCTCAGCCCTGCGTTCGCGCTGCAGCTTTTCCTGCAGAAAGGCGGATAGTGCGGGTTGGCGCAGGGCGTCCGGGCCGTCGTGCATCGATGGACAGGTCATGGCTCGCGGGCTGACGTGTGGCTGTCGTTGGGCGGGATGGGAGCCGAGCGGATGGGACGAAGTCGTGACTTGGGCAACGTTGGCGATGTGGGCGCTGCCAGAGCGAGACGGAAGGGCTCGAGGGGCGCGCCGTTGGGTCTTGGAGTTTTCCATGTGGAACAGACCAAGTAAGAACGACCAGGCAGCGAGCTTGGATGACGTCTCATGGAGATGCGTGTCTGACAGTCATGCGAGACGTTTGTGCGAGGAGGGCCAGCCGAAACGGAATGTCTGCTTGCTCGCTTGTTTCTTTTTCCTTTGCTTTCTTCCCACCCCCCTTTCGTTCTTTAGTTATGTTCTTGTGTATCCGTACGGCTTGCGTATGCGTGTGCATATGATGTGAGCGAGCGAGTGAGGGCGAGAGAGAGAGAGAGAGAGAGAGAACGTGTGTGTGTGCGTGCGTGTGTGTATGTGTGTGTGTATGTGTGTGTGGTAGGGGGGGGGAACGGTTGTCTGCTCCTCAGCCTCGTTTTTTTTTTTTTGCGGTGAGCGGAGCAGGCCGATCAAGCCAAGGTCGATCAGGCTCGAGCCAAGGTCGATCAAAGGGCGCGGCAGCGGTGCGACGGAAAGGTTGCTTGCGAGAAGATGGAATTCCGCCTTACCCTGAGCTGTCTGGGGGATAAACCGCGGGAGCAGAACAGCGAGCGATTGGACGAGACTCGAAGAAGACAGCGGGCGGAAGACCGAGACCTTAGACACACATGTGCATATGCATGTGTGTATGTGTGTGTGTGTGTAGTATCCTTATGTAGGTAGGTAGGAGTATATCGATGAAACGGTATGTATGTATGCAGGAACAGGTTTTTCTTGAGGCTGGACGACTGTTATCCGTAGTACGACGGCGATGTCGAAGGCGATGAGTCGTGCAGCAATGAATGGAGGAGAGAGGAGAAAAATATGTTGAAGAACCGAGAGGCTGGCAGTTGGCGGAAGCGGAGAGCACTAACTACCAGGTAAGGCTAGTTAGTCCCCACTGGGCAGTGCAGGAGGAGCCGAGCCCTAACCATATTTAGACAGCTTACATAGTTGCACTGTTAGTCCCGGTAGGCATGCGGGATAAACAGCCGCGGTCCGTCCCTGGATGTTTTAAAAGTAAAGGACTCGCGGCTTTTTAAAAAGCACCGCAAGAAAAGACGATCTGATAAAAGAGCCAAAGGTCGCCGTGAAATAGACCCAAGTTGAGCCAATAAAATTCCTATTGTGAAGGCGGTATATACATACATACATACATACATACATATGTACATAACCACCAACCTAGGCACCACTGGTGGCAGGTGACGCCACCTACTACATACATATATAGTTGGTAGGTAGGTAGCAAGCAACTAACTACCTTCTAAGGTAGGCAGATCAACAACAACAACAACAACAACAACAACAACAGCAACAACATCATCAACAATTCTTTTAATCACGCATCACGTCGCATCGCAACCACACATGTGTGCCTAGGCACCTGTCTACCTGCCCACCATCTTTTTTTCTCCCTGTCCTACCTCCCACCAACCAACACATGCTGCAAGGGGCCGTCTCAGCCTCCTACCTCCCCAGGTACCTGCTAACAAATCACAGCGACATCTTTGCTCCACCGGTCTTAATGCTGTCATCTTCCCGCCTTGCAGCAAAAAGACGTCAAACCCCCAGCCACTTCGACAGCTTGGTGTCGCTCAGGCCGCCCCTCTTTCGCATGGGCCGCCGCGGCCCAGCTTCCCCGTAAGGTCCGTGGCAGCCACTACATACATACATACATACATATGCTCTTTAACCGCGAATGCAAAGACAAGCATTTATGGAGTACCGAGCTGCTGCCTCCTAATAGGTCTCTACCTACCTAAGATACCTACTACGGACCTAAAACACATCGCTTTCTTCGCCTCCGTCCAATCGTGCCCGAAAACGCCGGTTACCGTACCGAAGATGCCGCTACTCTTACAGCTCTTCCTTGAAAAACTTTTCCTCACTGCCGTCGTGTTCCTTGTCATGCCCAACCTTGTCGTTCTTGTCCTTGCCGTCGTTCGCCTCGTCCCCATCTATGGTCCCCCGGAGCTCCCTAAGGTCCCCCCCGTTGATCTGGACAATCTCCAGCTGCCATCCAGCGTCGCCTGCCATCTGGACCATCTTCTCCTTCATCTCCTCGACCACCTGAGGATCGATGTCTATCCGCTCAAGCTCCTCCGCGCTGGGCATCTTGATCTTGCCGCCCTCGCCTTTGCTGGCAGCTCGCACGAGCACCTCGACTAGGTTGCTCTCGTCACCCGCGTCGCCGCCAGACCAGAATCCGCGCGGCGGTGCCAGTCTGACCGGCGGTTTTCCCACTTCATCCGCCCCCGACAAAACCTTGCGGGCGCCGATCACCACGCCCCCGACCGTGACCTCGGACGCCTTGTCTGCCTCGGTGCTCTCGCTGGCGGCGGACGGGGTCGTTGGCGGTGAAGTCGCCGCCGAGGCCAACGCCCCTTGGTCTAGCAGCGGCGGCGCGCCGTTGGCGATGATTCGGCAGCTAATGAGGTTGGCTCGCGTCTCCTCTGGCGGTAAAAAGGCGACATCGTCACACAGCCGAGGCGTATTGACCACCATGACGTAGGCGCAGATGGTCACCTCCTTGATCCACCCGATGCGGTCCTTGGTCAGGCCCGGCGCGCAATGGTACTGGACCTCGACGGTGCGTTCGCGACCAGTGAGATCGCAGACGGTACCACCCTCCAGTCTCTGCACCAAGTATCGCTGGTCGCCCTTGACTTGGAGTTCGGCAGGTAGCGGCGCCGACGCGCCGTCGCCCGAGTCCTGTCGGGTTTTACCCGCGGCCGAGGCTGATATCGCGGGGTTGCGGCCCAGGATAAATTCGGCCGTATGCGGGTCTCGTCTGGGCGGAAGACCGTTGGGGGTGGCGGCAAGGGCGTGGAACTGCACGATTTCGCGATTGTTGCAAAAGCTGTAGCTCCACCATCCCGACATAAAGTAAAGGCAAGAGTCTTCCAGTTGCGGCAGCAGCTGCCAGCCCTTGGCGGCTGCGCGGCCGAGCTCGCGCGCCTCCTCGGCCTTGGCCAGTTCGTGTGCCGTCTGGTTTTCGGGCAGAGATGGCTCGATGATGGGGATGGAGCATATATAGCGGTGACGTTCCAAGCTCATCAGCTCGTACGAGTAGGTCGCGGGGGTGTCGGATGCGGTACTGCCATCGGCATAAGTGGGCTGGGGAAAGTCGGCCGAGTAGGTAGGATGGCGGGCGCGGTCCTCGAGTAGTGCCTGCGCATCGTGTTCGGAGATGGAGCCGTCTGTGAAAACGACATCGAACTATGGAGCGTTACGGTTGAGCGAACATAGCGGCGCACGACGGAGCACGATGACATGTGGAACAACGGCGCACTTACCTGGGGAAAGGCGAGGAGGTCGTCGTGGATGCTAAAGCTGGGTGTACGAGCACTGCAGAGATGAAGAGAGGCCAAGAGAATGACCAAGTTGAGACGCCGCATGATGCCTCGAATTAGGCCCTTGATGCGTACATTGAAGTCGTGACGCCGACGTGGATGGCGAGGATAGAAGAGGAGGTCAGGCTGTCGTGGTCACAAGATATGCCGGTATTTAACCGAGTAACTGCTTAGCCCCACCACGAAACACGTCATATGCAGGCAGAAAACAGGCAGCTCGAATAAGCGATAGATATAAGGGTATCACGGATGAAGATTTTTTTGTATTAAAAATTCATATCAATATTTTTTTTTTCAAAAAAAAATTAATATAGAGGATTATTATCATTCTTTCTTTATTAGAAACGTTTTTATAGTGTTTTTTATTTCCTATTTATATATAACCTTATAGCTAATCGAATCCTTTTTCATTCAAGCCATATTATATAAGGATTAAGGAGAAAAGCGGTTCATAAAATAGTGGGACTCAAGTCTTCCCTTACACTGTTATACATATGTAAGCCTAAGCTGTGGGGCTGCGAGCCTTCGAAATTTCAGGACGGTTGATAAATCACCCCTCACAACATCAACGGCTCACGCTCCCTCAAGACGCGTCACATGGCATCGCTGCCGGCCCATACCCCGTCGCTCCTGTGTCGGACAGCGCTCGCTAGATGGAGCCGTCGTCCCCTCGTCGCCACCCGGCTTAACTCGTCCGCCAGCAGCGGCAGCTCGACAGCGGCCATAGCCTACAAGGCGCTGCGAAATCGATCTGCCCGACTGCCGGTAACAGACTCGTCGCCATCATGGTCTGCGCAGGCTGCCGTTTCCAACATACTGTACGAGACGCCGACTCCGTCCATGGCGCCGCCGAAGCGGCATATCCTCAATTGTCTGGTGCAAAATGAACCTGGCGTCTTGTCTCGGTTATCAGGCATTCTCGCTGCTCGAGGCTTTAATATCGACTCATTGGTCGTCTGCAACACGGAGGTTGAGGACCTGTCGCGCATGACAATTGTTCTCACTGGCCAAGATGGCGTCGTCGAACAGGCTCGGAGGCAACTTGAGGACCTGGTCCCCGTCTGGGCCGTGCTTGATTACAGTAATGCCGCCCTTGTCCAGCGCGAGCTTCTCCTTGCCAAGGTCAACATCCTTGGACCGGAATATTTTGAGGAGCTCTTGGCTCATCATCGGGAGATAATCGCCGGCGATACGCAAACAGGCGCAGAGAGACAATCGCTCGAGGAGTCGTCTGCCGACTTCCACCCCAGCAAATTGGCCGCCAGCGAGGCCTTGCGGCATAAACACGAGCACCTGAGGAGCATCACCTATTTCACTCATCAATTTGGCGGCAAGGTGTTGGATATCAGTACGACCAGCTGCATTGTTGAAATGTAACGTCCTGGCCACGCCAAACGACGCCGTTTGAAGAAGCTGACATTTTATTTTCCTTCTTGTCCTTAAGCTCCGCGAAACCCTCGAGAGTCGACTCCTTTTTGAAGCTCGTTAGGCCGTTCGGTATTCTGGAGTCGGCCCGCACCGGACTTATGGCTCTGCCTCGTTCACCCCTATATTCCCCTACCGAGGAGACGGCACCCCAGGAAGCTGATGAGGTGGTGGATGCTAGCCAGCTTCCTCCTGGTTAATTAGATGCTACTGCGTTTTGACGAATACGACTTCGTCTTGTTCATGTGTCTTGACTGTCCTGTTGTCGAGATCTTCCCGTCTGACTGGAGGCGTAGATATGCACACTTCATTGGAAACGGCCTGTGTAAAGAGAAAAGCGCAAGCTGCGTTGACGCAATCGCGTCCTATTCTGACAGACATGTACCTCTCCTTTGGCTCAACGTTTTGCCGTCATGGTGTAAGCCTTGGGTTCTGACAGCATCATCAGATCTAACATCCGCGACGCAGTCATCGTCTTCATAACTGACTGCCAACCAAAGTAAACAAGGTAGGTATTTGTAGAAGAAATATGGCGTGTTCACCTGACTGTCGAAGATAGCTGCACCGTAGCGCCAAAGAAGAAAAATGGCACCAAGGTCTGAATGTGACGAGCCAAGAAGAGAGGGGACGTCGTGCCAAATTTATAGTCTATGCTGTACCAAATGTGCCGTTCTTGCCCACGGGCCACCAGTAGGTGTCCCGACCTGACTAAGCATATCAAGGGTGGGCCCCAGTACTGAAGAGTCAGTAGAAGAGGGCCGGCAGAGCTGACTAAGAAGGACAACCACTTCCTCCAGTAGTATTCGAAGCACGGATATGGTAACTTGGTAAGCATCATTCAGCAGACCCTGGGTTCTGAACTTCTGATAGAAAGGTTTTAAGTGGAAGGTTAAAGAGACGAAGAGTCAGATGGAACAAAGCACTGTCAGTACTCTGTGGAATCCCCCGTAAAGCGACGCGGAACAGGCGGGGTGCAGCGGGTAGGAACTGAGTCATTCACTCTTTTACTGCCAGGGTTCACCCCTCCTCAGCCTCCCAGCCTTCCCCGCACACAAAAGGCGCCTCTGTTTCGTAATTCTTCATCTCTTCGATAAATTTTTCCCTCCTCTGTAGCCTTTCTCTTTCTCCCGCATTCCTCTTCAACGTCGCAACGATGTGCTCTGATTCAGCAACAAACGGCTCTCCCGCCGTACGGCCAACCAAGCAATCGAACCCCTACCAGTCCGTCGGCGACTTTCTGTCCAATACTGGCAGGTTTCAGATCATCGAGAGCACGCTGCGAGAAGGCGAGCAATTTGCCAACGCCTTTTTTAATACGGGTAGGTGCCCGGTCTCTCTTCAATTGCTACAATTGATACTAAAAAAGTTTGCAGAAACCAAGATCAAAATGTTGGCCCTCGTTTCTCTATTACGTCCCCCATAGAAGGCTCTCCGACTAACTCTTCTTAGAGCCACAGCCCTCTCCGACTTCGGCGTCGAATACATCGAGCTCACCTCACCCGCCGCCTCTGAGCAGTCCCGCCTCGACTGCGAAGCCATCGCTAAGCTTGGCCTCAAGGCCAAAATTCTCACACATACCAGATGCACCCTCGAGGATGCCAAGCTTGCTTGCGACTGCGGCGTTCATGGAGTCGACGTCGTGATCGGCACCTCGAGGTTCGTCTCCTTAGCCTCCAATCAATAGTTTAGGCTAACTCGGCCCCCAGCTTCCTCCGAGATCATTCCCACGGCAAGGATATGGTGGCCATTACCAAGCAGGCCCTCGAAGTCATCGAGTATATCAAGGGGTAAAGTTCTCTGATCTGAAATCAGACGACAAAGACTGACGCCTTTCAAGTCGAGGCTGCGAAGTCCGCTTCTCGTCCGAGGACTCGTTCCGCTCTGACCTTGTCGATCTCCTCCAACTGTATCGTGCCGTGGACAAGGCCGGTGTCAACCGCGTGGGCGTTGCCGACACTGTCGGCTGTGCTACCCCCCGCCAGGTCTACGATCTGGTCAGGACGCTGCGAGGCGTCGTGTCTACCGATATTGAGACCCACTTCCATAATGACACCGGCTGTGCTATTGCCAATGCCCACGCTGCGTTGGAAGCCGGAGCAACTCACATCGACACGTCCGTGCTCGGCATTGGCGAGAGAAATGGCATTACGCCCCTCGGTGGTCTTATGGCTCGGATGATTGTCGGTAGCCGCGAATACGTCACTTCGAGGTACAAGCTTCACAGGCTCAAGGAGATTGAGGACCTCGTGGCGGAGGCGGTGCAGGTCAACATTCCCTTCAACTCTCCCATCACCGGCTTCTGCGCCTTTACCCACAAGGCCGGCATACACGCCAAGGCGATTCTTAACGAGCCCTCTACATACGAAATCATAAATCCGGCAGATTTCGGCATGTCACGATACGTCCACTTTATGTCGAGGCTCACTGGGTGGAATGCCATCCGAAGCCGAGTCGAGCAACTGGGCCTCAGCATGACGGACGACCAGGTGAAGCTGCTGTGAGTCAATCGTATCCTTCCTTTCTCACACATTAGCTGACCGAGTTGCGAAAAAAAGAACATCCAAAATCAAGGCGATGGCCGATATCCGACCTCTGGCTATCGACGATACGGATTCCATTATTCGGTCGTTTCATCTGGAGCTGCAGGATCAGAAGTAGCTTGGATACCTTGTTCATCTTATCCCGTTACATTGTCTTAGATTCATGGCGTCCAGGTTCGGTCTTGAGTTACTAGGAGGTTATGCCTACCTGCCTACCTACATCATCCGGGTTTCCAGATTGCACGTTTGTACAAGGGGTTCTTTTTTGGGTGGTGTTTTTCCCTACGTCTGCAACTTGCTTTTACATACACTTGTAGAGGCATATTGAATATTTCTTCCACATACATACATATGTCGGCTTGTGCGCAGTCACAAACCTGGACGACGCATTTCAGGTGTTGTATTGCTTCTTGGCATGAACGTTGACTCATACCGTCCGTCATGCACCATTCGTCCAGCTCAGCCGAATGAGTCCCGAACGGAGGCCTCGGGCGCCGCGTATTTTCACCCGGCCCCACTCATCTTCATTGGCTGACTCAAGTCGGCCTCAGACCCGCTCCCCCACCGGCCCCATTGCTGTATGTAAGCACCCCGATGTCCGGACCCGCAGCGCCGCCGTCGCCAACTACTGCCGCCGTGCCGCGCGCCCCGCGTCCCGCTGAATTCGGCATTCCCCCCGCGATAGCTTTGCGAACGCAATGATTCTTATCTTACTTTCCTTACTCGACGTGACACGATTTGACGCTCGACTTTCCATGCCAAGCAAAGCCGGTGGTATATGTATGTATGTATGTATGTACGGCCGTGAACCTCCGTAACAGCCTCGACGATTCCACTTGCATATGATGGCACCAGCGGCAAAGGACCCCGTCCGCGTCCTGCAATTTCAATAGCAATGAAACACACACATTGCACCTACCACCCAGTCATGACCCCGGTTTCCCCGCCCGGTTCGACAATGAAGACAAGAACAACGACCCAAAAGACAGACAGAAGGAGAGCTGGCCCCCCTTCGGACGTCACACGTAACCGGCTCACGTGGATGGACGGAGCCGCCATTGTTTGCTCGATGGGGTACGACAGGATCTGCTTCGGTCTGATTCCTGGACCAATGGCATGTCGAGTCTGCCGGTGACTGAGTCACGGAATTCGCATCGACCGATCGATATTGGGTGCCCAATGAGCACACTAGGGCCTGTCTCCTCAGTATCATGTATGGCACGACGTGCTGATCTCTCAGTTGTTGGACTCCCATCATCAGAGCCCGACTCCGCCGACGATGACGATGATGCCCCCAACTGTAATTTGAGGGTGGCAGGACAGCACAGCACAGCATCTCATCATTCTCTCACCACGATGCTTGCTCTTGCTGAGAGGAGAGGGGGAAGAGGGGGCGCAGTACAGAAATGGCGACACCTCCCCTATCGACAGCGTCGCATCTGCTAACAGCCAGCACGGCAGATGGCCTGTTGGGCTGCCCTTTCCCCCCCCCCCCCCTGGCAAGTGCGCTGGCAGCGGCCAGACACTCATGGCTCATGGATGGTGGTGAATGGTCACCGAAAGCACTTACCTGGACACCATGCCAACTCACGTACGTCCGCGATAACGGCTTACTTGCAGCCACAGCTGCGAGCTATTTCTGGCCCGCTTATGCAGTGTTGCCGACGATGCCTTGGTGCAACAACCGCCTCCCAAGGCCGCCAGGACGACTTATATACAACATATCTGCACTATCTATCCGTAGTACCTACTCACTACCTATTACCTGGTACGGAACGTCATCCGTCTTCAGACCCCCCCCCCCCCCCCCCGGTCCTTATGGACGCCTCATACCGTCATTGGCTTGATGCTCACTTTCCCCCTGTTCACCCTGTCGCGAATATGTAGCTGCCTAGGCTGGCTGCCTCACACCCTGCATACATACATACATACGATACGCCTCTTTGGTCCGCCCATGCTCACTAAACGGCGTGTTCTTCTGCCATTCAATTTCGATATTACCTTGTGCTCTGAGTGTGAGCCAATACGAATACATCGATACAATCTGGCTCTTCGCGTCATCCTTCTCGCAAAGCCTCAGACCGCATCATGACCTCAGCCCCAAACCGTCACAGCGTCCAGGCGCAAGAAGAGATTCATCGTCAGCTGTCTCATCACGAGAGCCTGGCCGCCCACTATAGAAAGCTCCTTGCTACGGGGGCCTCCTCCTCCTGTCCCCGGGTCTCCTACGTGGATGCATCGACGGTAAAAGTCCTTCCCGGCCTTCGTATCCATCCGTCTTGGTTCTTCAGTCTGAACAACGGCCTAAAGAATGAAAGCCCATGGGATATGGCATCGCGAAACACCACCTTCGCCACCCAGCATCGTCAAGACGAGACCGGAGAAGCCATGAGCCGCACCGGGTCCTTGCAGTCCGACGCGCGCCTTCAAAGTCTCTCGCCCGATGTGCGAGTCGTAGACGACGGCCTTCCCGAAGTCGGCATCACTCCCGACGCCTACCTGGCCAAGAACTGGCTAGACGACCAGTCGTCCTACCTGGCCATGACGCGCACAAACCTGTCACCAAGCGACGCCTACGCCAGCACGGGCCCTTCGGCGTGTCCGTCCATGATCTCGGCGTCTTCCATGGTCGAGCCGTCGTCACATCCTCTCACGCGACAGAGCAGTAGTGCCCTGAACGTGGCCATGATGCGCCTCGTCTCCGCCCAGTCGTGGCATACCGACGCACCGCCGGCCATGGACCACGCCGCCGCATGCGACCAGGACTTCTTCGGCGTCGGCGCAGGCTTCCTCGGCACCGATACCGACAAGACGGCGGCAACAGCCATGGAGCGATCGCCGTCCAGCGCGAGCGCCAAGTCGACGTGCTCGAGCCTGGGTCGGCGCTTCAAGGAGGCGTGTCAGCGCGTGCGGCAGAACAGCAGCCGCAACGTCATCGCCCCCAAGCCGCACCGCCACCAAGACGTCGTCGAACCCGGCGCAGCAGCAGCAGCGATGACGACGACGACGACGACGACGCCTTCGAGGCGCGAAAGCAAGCTGGCCCTGCACAAGAAGACACCGTACCAACGGCCCAAGCACCCACGCGTCTACTGCACCCGCTGTGACGATCACCCCGACGGCTTCCGCGGCGATCACGAGCTGCGGCGCCACGTCAACGCCAAGCACGGCAAGCTGGTCAAGAAGTTCGTCTGCCGGGATCCGCACGCGCTCGGCATGTCGTCCAGCGTGAAGGCGCTGTACCCGCTGTCCGAGTGCAAGGCTTGCTCGTCCGCCAAGCAGTACGGCGCCTACTACAACGCGGCTGCGCACCTCCGCCGCACTCACTTCAAGACG
>LKCN02000001.1:544849-560145 GCA_001633055.2 Ophiocordyceps polyrhachis-furcata BCC 54312 | reverse complement strand
CCAGCGTGAAGGCGCTGTACCCGCTGTCCGAGTGCAAGGCTTGCTCGTCCGCCAAGCAGTACGGCGCCTACTACAACGCGGCTGCGCACCTCCGCCGCACTCACTTCAAGACGAGGGCGCCGCGCGGCAAGAACAAATCTCCGGCGGATGAGCGTCGAGGCGGCAAGGGAGGAGGCGACTGGCCGCCCATGGCTGATCTGAAGCTGTGGTATAAGGAGGTGCTGATCCCCTGCGACGACGACGACGACGACGACGACGACGACGACGACGGCGACGAGAATCGACATGCTACAGCAGCAGCCGAGGTCCCCACGACCATCTTTCCAGACCTCGACGGCTCCTACGCCGATGATGATGATGATGCCACCCAGCCGCATGAATTCTCCTCCTTCCCCTCCTCCGCCCTCGTCACCTACGACGACGACAACCCCCCCATGACCCTCAGCGAGCCGTCGACGGGAACGGGCCGGGACTACGCCCCCTTTGCGCACGACGACCAGCTGCCGCCCATGGTGCTGGCCCGCCAGCCTCTCGACGCCGCCCTTTCAGCTCCCCTGTACGACTCGACCATCCAGGCCATGTCCGACTGCATGTGGAGCAACATGGACGACGTCGGGGGCAACATTTCCTGAGCAGAGAGACAACTCACTTTACATGTCATCACCGCTTCGGCATGTTACCTTACGACGTGATGAGGATAACGGCCTAGACACCATCTGTTGCTGATATTCTACTTCTTCCTGCTTTTCATCCGCTATGAATTCTTTGATTTGCTTCGACAGCGGCCATGCGTTTCTTCTCCTCTTTTCCCCGTTATTCCTTGTCCCTGTTTTCACATCTACCTACCAATCTCACGTTATACCCACCCCCTGGCCGTTGTCGGCGAGTTGCTGTTCCTTATCTTATAGTCAGTCTGTTTCTATTTGGAGTTTCCAGTGTTGTCATCGATGGGTACTACTATATTTAGCCTGTAGGGCATGCTTTCCGGGCGCTTCTTCTCTTTACTTGGTGGTCACGGCGCTGTAGGGTCCTATTTCAGATCGTTACTACGGATAGTAATGGTATGCATGTACGGATAACTGTTCGACCTTGCCTTCCTAGGGGGGCGCAAAGCCCATGTCTCGTCTCGTATCCAGGCTGAGGCCGTGCTAAGGAGGCTGGGGGGGCTGAGACATCATAGATACCCATGCATATCCGTGCTCTTGCATACATCACGGCCCGACGCGGCAACATTTCCTCGCAGCCGGAAGCCAGCCACCAACCGCCGTGACGGAAAGACGCATGCATGGCTGTAGAGTATGTCATCGACTGCGTCACCGCGCCGGCCATGACCGGCCGCCGCCTGGCTATCGTCACGGCTGCCGTGGTGGCCAACCACGTCCGACGTATGCTGGTGGCGCCCTGGTTGGGTCAGGCCCTATGGCGTCATCCCGTCGAGGCCATGAAGCTCGCCCGCTGGTCGCCTCATGGATATCTCGAGGCGTCTCTCGCCGACGTTTCCTGGCCGGCCGTCGCCCTCTGGCTCTGCCAGCAGGTCATCTTGTCCGAGCTGCTGTCGCAGGCGGCGGCACGCAGCGCGAAGCCATCGACAAACTCATCGCTCAAGGTGAACTGCCATAGGCGGCGCCAAGGCAAAGCTGACGCATATCGCGTGCTGCTTTTGCTCGCCGCTCTGACCCTGGCGGAGAGTAGTTACGCCGAGACGTGCTGGGCCGTCGCCCTGATCGGTTCGACGGCAAGGCTGCTCTTTTACAACGGCCAGCCTGAGAGAGACTTTGCTCAGCGACTCCTCGGCGCCAATCCCGCTCGCGCCGCGCTGTTGGCCTGCCTCGTCCTTCGATGGTTCCGCACGGTGGCGCTGCCTCACGCCACCTGGCTGGCCGCGTCGCTTCGATCCCTCAAGGTGGTGCTGCCGGCCGCGGCGTGCTGCGTCGGTGCCAGTACCGTGCATCTGGTCCAGCATTCGAACCGATATTTTCTCGTCATTGAAATGAGCGACATGCTCGTCACCTGGGGCTGGTCCGTGATCCTTTGGGCTTTGGCGACGGCGCATCGTTAGACCAAGGTGGGAAAAGGAGTTGGTAGCCGCCATTTGACGAGCTGCGTTGGTGGTTTTCCTTTCTTCTGCATCAGGCAAAAGCCTGCTGCAAAATGAGGGCTGGCTGCAAAAGACATGTCCTCCTTTATGTCCCTTTCTAAGCCCTGCCCACCATTTGCATGTTGATGTTTTCCAGCCAGGCTTTGATAGCCCTAACGGACTGACGGAGACTGCGAAACATAGACATCTCCCAGTCATCGAGCCCGCGCAAAAAGTCGTTGGCCTGGCCCGCGGAGATTTCGCCGGTCGCCAGGAGGCCGACATCGATGGCGCGAGCAATAAAGGAGCTGCAGAGAACGGCGTTCAATTGGGCGTCGTTGAGTAGATCCATCAAGCGCACGCCTACGCCGAAGAAGTAGACATTCTGGTCACGTAAGGAGACGGCCCGCGGATCGGCCTTGAGGGCGGCCACCGTCTCCTCCGACAGACACGGCGGCTGGTCGAGCTTCAGCCAGGTGTTTCCGCCGACCGACGCCACGGCCAGGAATTTGCATAGCCAGAGCGGCAGCGACAGCGCCGTGCCGGGCTTGAGGCCTACGGCTGAAGGGGAGTCGAGTTGGGCGAGGAGAGGCACGTCCAGCTGGAAACGGCAAGGCAAATTCTGGCTTGCGTGAGCTGAGCTGAGCGGTGTTGGAAAACGGTCTATGGACAAAACATACCTCGGCGTCTGCGAGAATGGCGTCAACGTCATAGTATGACATGTTTGCTGTTTGGGGGAAGCTTCGGTAGATGCCGGCTGTAGGGATATAGAGGAGAGGAGAGGAGAGGAGAGGGTTGAACGGTTGGCTGACGTGACGCGACCTTGACGACGCGACATTATGTCATCATCACTCCTCGTCTCCATCCCATCATAGCCTTACTATGTTATGTCAAGTATCCCAGAGAGATACTATCGGAATCGGAAGGTCACGTGGAGCAAAATACATAAGTGCGGAAGAGAGAGAATATGTGTGTGTTCAAAAGGTAGGTATATGCGTGATCTTTTCCCCTGTCTTTCCTGCTAAGAAGACGTCTATAGATACATTAGATCCGAAGAGATTTCTCTGAGAAAAATGATGGCTGGTATTCTCATTCGGTGGTTAGCGAGGCAGCGGGATTGCTGCAGAGCCGCCTATAGACCTCGTGAGGCCACGTGACCCTGAGAAGGCCCTCTTTTCTGACATACCATGTTGTGTATGTACCTACCTAACCTATATCTGTCTGCACATACTACCTACTTGTATATTGGAAACAGGAGGATATGAAGATTTTATTCCTTGATAAGGTTGGTAAGTGAAGCAAGGGCAGCGAGCATCTTGTCACCTATAGTTCCACACTACTAGCTACTAGCTAGTATGGCCATACATACCCTTGCTAGTCGTACTCGTCGACCATCAAAAGCCAAACCCCCCCCCTCCTACTCCTCGAACCAGTGCTTGGTGCAGCTGTTATTTGTTCCGTACTTGAACTTCTGCCGGTCCCCCTCCGGCGCATGATACCTGACTGTTTCAACCCTCTGCGTCTCGCAGACCAGAGTCTTGTAACTGCCGGGCACCCAGCAACCCATGCCGTAGACGTTGACCTTGCAACAACTCCCGCCGGGGATGCCATGGATCGGCGACCGCACGTAGCAAACCGTACTCCTGGGGAGATACTTGGTCCAGGAGACGATTTTGTACCGCTTCTCGCTCTCGGGCAGACAGATTACGCTGCCGATCCTGGCCAGCCGAGGGAGCTTGTGTCCGCAGGGGAGCCATTCACACGTGGTTGAGCCGTGGAAGCACCGACGGCTGCTAGCATCTACCACAAGAAAGAAAGGAAATAGCTGCAGAAGGAGCATGGCGAGAAAACGCTTGAAAGAAGGACCTTTTCGTTCTCCAAGTCGCCTCGCCGCATTTTCTACGCAGACATAGACACATATATATTTCTCAAAAGTCTTTACGTGTCTCTTCCGTCGAGGCCATGTTATGATAAGCCTCTGCTTACCACCTACTCACGGATAGCATTACCTAGTTTTATGTATAAGCTATCCGCTGAGCATTGATATTCCTCTTCCGTTCCATTAGTGTCACGAATCCACTCTGACAACCGCACGCTCCGGCTCGCAAGGTTCCATTACTGCATTAAGCGAGCAAAGATGTTGTATTATGCCTCTCCTCTCATGGAGCCGCCCAGAGGACTGGAATGATCACGTCTATTTTGGCGTCTTTAATACCCAAGTAAAAGGGGTTCATTTTTTTCTAGCAGCATGCTCGGCACGTCGAGGTTGGTATCTTTGCCTGTACTACATAGGTTCGCCGCGAGCAGACGTCGTCATGATAGTCTCACCCCAACCCTGATGACCAACTTGTATTTTTCTCCAAAGGAGAAGAGTCGAGACATCGTCAACTACGCCAGTCGACAGGTAGGTGACGAATATTCGGACGAACCGGCTGTATATTCAGACAAGCTAAGAGTCTTGATAGTTACGTAAAGCACTTGTGCGTGAAATGACCAATCCCATATGAATTATGTCCCTTTTTGCCCAGGTATGTGGTGATGGTTTCCTTCAGTCGTGTTACCTTGGTAGACTCCCATCGGCTGTCCCTTCTCCTCCTTTTCCAGCATAATATAACCCAGCTGCTGGACACGGCAACTAGTATCGGGTTCGCTGCTTAGCCACAGGTGCTGTATGAGTCGTCCTTTCTCTTATACCCTGTTGCACTGCAACTCGATGGTGGAAAGCAGCGTGCGCCCGTCGAATCTGGCCCGGGGTGATGCGGGATTTACATTTGCTGTTCGACGCTGGCAGTCAGTAGATGTCCTTCTACAACAAACGAGAACCACGACTCACTCTCCCGCGTAGTCCATGATATTGTAAGGAGCAAAGAGATCCGGATAGCCAGGGCAAGACGGCCTGCTGGCGGGACAGAAGTCTGTCTGCCCGTACTGCGGCGGCGTATCGGGAACGCCGTCCGCATCCGGCACGCAACCGCCTTCGAATGTATGCAGAAGCCCGAACCAATGACCGACTTCGTGAACACCCACGCGGCCCATGCCATAGTCCACTTTATAGTCGCCAATGGTCGTTTCGGCCATTACCATGCAACCATGGAAAGCCAGACTCTTGTGGCTCGGCGTTGACTCCGGAATCGAACAATACCCGTTGGCCGTCGTTGGAGCACCGGGCTTCATTTTGAGGCTTGAGATGAGGTAGATGTTGAGTTCGTCGTAGCCGCCCTTTCCGAGTGCCTGCTGCATTTGTTCTTCTCCTTGACCGTGGGCCCATGTAGGATGTACATACCAGCCGGAGCTCCGGAGAGAAAATTTAATACCGGCTTGTGCATAGTCCCTGTTCAACCTGGAAAACTGAGTATCGATTACTCCTTCCTGTGCGGCGAGTCAGCTTTCTCACCGGCTGCAATAGGTGTTTACACTTACACGTTGGAAGCGATAAAGCTCGTCCCACGACGCCGCCACGACGTGGATATGGGTCTTGACAGGCCATAGGTCTGTGTCGGACCTATCGTTGGCATTGCGCGAAGTGTCAGCCTTAATCAAGACCTCTTGTAGTTGTCGCAATTCCGTCGCATTAAGGTTCTTTGAGGCGCATTCGAATTTCGGTCGCGGAGGCGGCAACAAGTTGACAACCACTCTCGGAGAGCCGCCTGGCAAGTGACTCTCTGCCGTCGTCACAAGTAAAAACGCCGCCGCCAGAGCAGTTGCTACAGTTCTCATGGTGGCGACTGATGGAGGCTTTCCGAGTCGGCTTCGAACTCTCTTGCCGTCCTCTACCAGGTGAAGACGACGGCCTTTTATAGAAGGGACAAGGGCACGTACATATAAATGTTGTCGTGTGTTGTGCAGTGCCCTACGGGGGCTGTTGGAGGGACCTCCATTCTTGAGTGCCGTGTTCATAAATACAATGAAGTGAATTTACGAGAAAGCCATATCCCTCGTAACACAAGGGTTTAGGCCCACAAACCCTCTTCCGTCAGACGTCGTGGATCAGGGCCTTGAGGTTCGGACCGCACTTCTACGGGCTGCTACGACTTGCCAGCACAGCATAGTACCATCTTGACAGACCAATTTCATTGTTATAACGACCGTTGGATTCCTTGTATAAACGGATCAACTAGAAAGCCAGTCTCGTAGACAGACAGATGTGTTCCGCCCCTTATCGGCAAGAGCAGACACGTCCAATGCCTCGGCAAGGACAAACACGCACGGGTCTCGTGCAATGGCAGCCGTGAGGTCCACAGATGCCACGGCATCTCTATCCAAGAGTCATGGCAGTGTATTAGCGAAGTCAATCCACAGCTACTCGTATATGCGAGAATGATGGTGGATGCTCCTTACCGCCCTGGCCTCGGCAAAGACACCACCGGGTGCGTCTTCGAGAGTGGAAACGCCTTCTTCCACGGCAGCCTCTTCGGCCATTTCCGGAATGGCAGTGGAGAGGACGGAGGTGGCGAGGGCTCCCATGAGCAGCAGGTTGTTTAGGAGCTTCATATTTCGGCTTGGAAAGGGAAGATGTAGCTGGTAGAGAGATGGTGGCCCAGAGGGTTGTCGTTAGCAAGAGAAGAATTAGAACAGTCAGGGCATCCGCCCACGTCTTATACCTGAGCACAAAGAGCTGTTGAATCTCGATTGCAGTAGTGGTCTCACTCCGGGTCAGCACTCATGCATGCATGGGTGAAGATCGATAAGAGGGCTTACATGGATGTTTTGTTGCCCTTTCTAATTCTTAGAGGCTTACATGGATGCTTCGTTGCTTTAGAGGCAAAGAACTAGGATGCACGCGACCCGTGAGCTCAATCTTAATCGTAATAAGCATTACCCACCTCCCAGTTGCGGCCAAGGCTCTTGTCACTCCCGTCGGCATGGAAGACACGAGGCCAAGCAAAGTCATTCGCCCACATAGGTTGATGTAGATTCATACCCAACGAGGAAGCTACCCGCCTACCCTACCTAATTGCTAGGTCTTACTTTGGGGAAGGGATCGACTTCGGCTGGACAAAGCATCGTCCACAGACACACATTTTGAGATGTGATGCATACACACGTATCCATACATGAGGTTACCTCGGCCGCTTATCCGTGGACGAGGCCAGACATTCCTCATCGACACACCGCTCCTTATCAATATCAAAGGAACCAGGGAGAACCGCTGTCGTAGAACGAGTCTTAGCTAAGAATTTCGAGCTCGAGCTCGCCTTCTTGGCTTGCGAAGTTGAGTCCAAGCTCGAGCATGAAGTGGGGAAACGGAAACGAAGTCAGACGCAGTCACGTGTGGACGGGAATCGCCGCCGGCTGATCGGGCCGGGTTGATCGGATCGACTTCCGTCGTGACGGCGGTTCAGAAACTGTTACGCTGACAAGGGGAAGCTTACACTCGTCGATCCTTCCTCTTGCGTTAATGTAACCAAACGCATGGGCTTCATCCTCCAATTTGCCACTTGGTGTGGACTTGCGATAATCAACGTCGTACACATTCTCTGCTTACCTGGGTAGTCTCACCGAACCAAGTATGCATGTACAGCTGAAAGGAGTTGGCGTCGTCACGATCAAGGCGCCAACCTCCAGTACAAAGCGTCTGTACAAGCTTTGACTGACGGCACAGGGGCCTGCGGCGATACCTCCTCTTCATGCCAAAGGAAAACCCGGCGTCGACGTCACTGAGTCTTCCCGTTGATTTCCGAACAAGATTCTTTACTCGACCTCCTCGTCAGGACCTCGTCGATGACACCAATTTCCAACGCCTCGTCCACGCTCATGTACCGATCACGTTCCATCATGTCATTGACTTCCTCGACCGTGTACTTTTCGTGTCCCTTGGCCTTGTTCAGATGATACTGCATGATTTTGTTGGACTGTTCCCGTATGCGCTGGATATGATTCGCGTAAATGAGTATGTCGGATGCTTGGCCTTGCGTTCCGCCCAAGGGCTGATGTATCATGATGGAACTGTGTGGGAGTGCGTATCTCTTGCCAGCCTCGCCGCCGGCCAAAAGAATAGCGGCCATGGAGGCGGCACCACCGACGCAAACGGTCGAGACGGGTGACTTGATGTATGTCATTGTGTCATATATGGCCATTCCTGCACTCACTGTGAGCTTCCATCTCCATGGCGTCAGCGGAGCATCAACGACGAACCTGACGTGACAGAACCACCAGGCGAGTTGATATACATGATGATGGGCTTTTCGGGCGTATCGGACTCAAGCCAGAGGAGCTGTGAGACGATAGAAGCTGACATGTAGTCATCGATCCCGCCGTTCAAACAGACGATCCTTTCCTAATCAGAATTTCAGAAGGTTGGGCTCTCAGCTGAGGGTGATGGGCAAGGATTACCTGCAAAAGCTTGGAGAAGATGTCCCCTGGTAGATGTCAGCACTGTGATGAAGATGGGAGTTTATCAGCACGTCTCTCTCACAAGTCTTCCTGCCGACGGTCTATCGTGCTGTCAGCGAACGGAGGTCGAGCCCATCCAGCAACGCCGTATGCTTACCGATATCTCCTCGATGTATGGCATCGGGATAACGCTGCTGGGCGACTTCGACCGACCGGGCCAGAAGGAGCGGTCATGCTGCTTCAGAAACGGTCGAAAAGATTGAATTGGAAGCTTCAGGCGGGGAGCCATCGCGAGGCCACGGCTGCTGGTGGCGATAGGTTGAAGTTGGAACGGCTGTGGAAATTGGCTGCATAGGTAAGCGATTGCACTGTGCGAGTATCACAATCCGTCGACTTCACATTACGTCATTGCAGTTGAACTTTTTCCTGCTCCTTGCCTCCAGGGCAACTCGTTGGACGTTGAACTACATGCTGGATTGGCGATGATAGCTTGTAAAGCAATTCCCTCACGGTCCACTGCGACACTTTACGTCTCCGCAAGACGATGTGTTTCCTACGAAAAGTCCACTCTTACAACAGAGGCCATCCTACAAAAGGTCGAGGCCGGCCTCGGTGAAGATGTCGAGGGAAACCCGTTACGGATCGACTTGGAGTCAAAGACGTTATCCACGGCTGCCGGGCGCTTGCCTATCTCTCCTATACTGGACCCAGATTGGATCAAGCCTAGGCGACGGCCAAGGAAAGACAGGCCGACGGAACCGACAGGCAGATTCAGGCTGAAACTGGCCAGGAACCCATACGGTGAGTCTTCAGAGACATGCGCCACCATGTTCTTGACTGAAATCTATAAAATAGCTCAAGCCCTCGCCACGCCGCTCCGCCGCTGCGCAAATACGAACGTAACCCTGCCCAGGTATTTCCTGCAGGACTTCGAGCAGGTGACACATCCGTCCACGCAGAAGCCGTGGTGGGCGCCAGGGCCCTTATCCTTGGACCATGTCGGCAAATGGTCAGCGCCTCGTTCGGGCGATGATGACGTCGACGCAGAAGATGCTGTCATCGAGTCAGCCGCGGAGGCTACCGACGAGTCGAAAAGTCCGCAGACGCCGGCTCATCCTGCGCAGAGCATCCAACGAATGCCGAAGACTGGTGGTGACCACTGGCAGATGTCAGATGCTACATCATCATCCTCCCAAGAACAAGAGCCACCAATTCCTAGGCCTTATCGGGCACCCTTGACGGCGTATGCGCTGTGTCGCAAATCAGTGATTGACCTCATTGGAACGAAGAAGAAATACACGAGTACCTTGATGTCCATGCGTTCTGGCATGGCCGCGACGCCGGAATGCCGCCAAGTTGTCTGGCGCCAAGACATGGGAGACGTTCTACTGGCGATGTTCCGACGCCGAGCGACCGACGCGCTCATTGAACGAGGGCATCCAACAAAGAATGAAGAGGACCAATCCATCTACACGTGCGCGAGTTGGGATGATATCCAGCATGTAGTTCGGCGAGGGTGCGTTCTGTGGCTTCCGCATCAGAAGGATGCGGCACAGCAATATGCGACATGGGATATCGAGGAGGCCCATTATGGCTCCAAGATGGTAGTTCATAACCTTTTTTGGCTGCTGGGCGATGCTGAGGTTCGGCGACTGAGAGACAAGTCGGCTGTGTTCAGAAGCAACGAGATCATGGTTTTGACACATTGGAGTAGTATGGGCATGATGAGGCTGCATCTGTTGCTTTGGCGCCTTCAGGGATATCTCGCACCGGCTGAGAGCTCAAGTTCTAACAACGGGACATAAGATGCTCCTGACTTTGTCTGGTCCATCGACGCTGGCATGTAACGCTGCAAACTACATACATACCTACCGGTGGACGGTGGTTGCCAGGATTTCACGTGCTAGACGGTCGCACGTGCGTCAGACGGTCATGGACGGAACCTACGTATGTATGTATGTATGTATGTATGTATGTGTGTATGCTCAAGTTGGAATCCTATAGCAACAAGGACGATGCTGGAAAGCGACGAGCCCGAGCTGGTGCAGGTCGAGGACTGGGCCCGTCCCGACCACGCCTCCGGCAGGACGGCACCCGTCTTCCTCATCCACGATGGCGGCGGGACCACTTTCGCCTATCACTGTCTCGAGAGCCTGGACCGGTTTGTCTACGGCATCCCCAACCCCAACTTCTACAGCGGCTCCCGCTTCGCCGGCGGCCTGCCCGAGATGGGCCGCCTTTACGCCAAGCGGATCCGAAAGACGGTGGCGCGGTCCGGATTTCCCGCTCGGCGAAATCCTGACGGGACCGTCAACGTCCTTCTCGGCGGTTGGAGTCTGGGGGGGCTCATCAGCCTCGAAGTGGCCAAGGAGCTGGCTGGCGACGGCATCGTCCGCGTTATCGGCATCGTCATGGTCGATAGCGTTTTCCCGTTTTGCCGCCCAAAGGTCAACGTTTTGGCACTCGACACATCGGAGGAGCTCAAGACGAAGAACCAGATACTCTCGACGCGGTGCATGGCTGAGGCGCACCGCATGGTGACTGCGTGGGAGGTGCCCGCGGACAGGCCTCCCAAGGTAGTGCTCCTCCGCGCCACAGGGCACGTGCCTACCGACGGGCCTGGCATCAACCTTCTTGACGTCTATAGAGAGGATGCCATGCTGGGTTGGGGAAGGCATGATGAATCCATGCTCGATGCCGTCCTTGACGTCGAGGGTCACCATTTCGACCTCTTTGCATTTGACAGGATTTCTGCGACGACGGCGGCGATGAAGCGAGGTCTGGACATGCTCGACTCCTGCCTACCACCTACTCCGTACTACGTAGGTAGATAGAAGACAGATCTCTTTTTCCGGGCACCCGAAGCTCCTCCGCCTTATCTTATCGGCGTTCACTTGGACCTCCTCCTCACGCCTGTCCGTCCACCTTGGAATTCATTTTTCCTCTCTCGCTTGTTGGCCATGGACCTGGACACCAAGACGCGCAAGTGCCTGCTCATTCATAACGTCGTCTCCTGCTGCCGCTGCTAACGACTCTCGCAGCCAAATACGTCACTAGCGATGCGACGTCGTTCGCCTACAGTTCGGCTCGCCAGCGATGGCCCATCATCCTAGTCGGCAGCCTCTCCTCTCCTCCACCCTCATCTCGTCGCTGATCGAAGGAAGCAGACGGGCGCCGTCGACGACGTCTACCGCACCACCACCGCCACTGACGACCCCGAGAAGCAGGCCGAGGGCAAGAAGCTCGTCGAACAACTCGGCTGCCTCAAATACGAACTCCAGCACGATCGCAAGCTCACGTTGGTCCATCTCCGCTACCTCGCATCTCCCTTTGCTCACGGGCCTTGACAGTCCTCTCGAGGATGACGGCTATCCGGACGACTCTGCCGCTTATAACAAGGAGCTGCAGGCGCTTGGGAACCCGACCTGGCTGAATGTCCCTTGGCTCTTTGCCGAGTGCTACCTGTACCGGTGAGTCCCACCTTTGCTTTTCGTCGACTCACATTTCGATTGACACACAATTCGCTTGCGCCAGTCGCATCAGTTCCTTGTTTCAGAAAACGAAGCGCTGGACCAACTATGACGTCTTTGCTCGCCAAAAGATAAACACCTTCCGAAGTTCGCGCGACGCCGTCCTCGAGCTGGCCTCCCGCTACAGAGAGCTTGTCGAGCAGCTCCGAACCAAGAAGCCGGACGAGGAAGCCGAAGCTCTCCTGTTTACAGAGTTCTTCGAAATCTGTCTCTGGGGAAATGCTACCGACCTCTCCCTCCTGACGAGCCTCAGCTATGAAGACATCAAGAGGCTGCAGGGCGCCGAGGCCCGCAAGGCGGCAGAGGGCAATGTCCTCGTCAACCATCTGCCGGCCTCTTACCAGATCCTTCACAGGGCCCGCGCACGAGGCAAAAAAGAGCGCCGCGTCGACTTGGTCCTCGACAACGCGGGATTCGAGCTCTACGTCGACCTCATCCTCGCCGGCTTCCTCCTTCTTTCGGGCCTCGCCACCCAGGTCATCCTGCGCCCCAAGTCCATACCTTGGTTCGTCTCCGACGTGATACCCACCGACTTTACTGCCCTCCTCAACGCCATCTCTGACCCGAGGTCATTTTTCGAGACGCAGACGGAAGACGAAAAGCTTCAGGAGAAGGCGCCTGCGCCCCTCTCGGAAAAGCAGGTCAGCGATATGATCTTCATCTTTCAAGACTGGGCCGGCCGCCACGCCGAGGGCCAGCTTATCATGCGGCCCGACCGTTACTGGACCGCAGGCGGCAGCTTCTGGCGTTTGCCGAACGAGGCCCGCGAGCTGCACGAGGATCTTAAGGGTGCCGAGCTTGTCATTTTCAAAGGCGATCTCAACTACCGAAAGTTGACGGGCGATGTACGTTACTGTTTCTCTCTCTCTCTTCCTCTGCTGCTGATCCCCTCCCCCCTAAAATTGGCTAACAACTTTAGGCACAATGGGATCCATCGACCTCGTTCCAGGAAGCGATCGGACCTATGGGCAAGGGCTCGGGTGTCAACGTGCTGTCCTTGCGGACGTGCAAGTCTGACGTCGTCGTCGACCTCCCGCCAGGCAAGGACGAGAAGTTGCGCGGGGTAGACAGCGATGCCAGGAGGTGGGCGTGGCACGGCAAATGGGCTGTCGTTTCCCTCTCTGAAGCGGCGTCAACGTCATGAAGCATCACTGCGCGTTTACGTATCAGGAAACGACGTCATCTCCTTCGGAAACGTATATGTACATATAGAGAGAGGTAAAGGGATAGACAGAGAAAGAGAAAGGAGATGGTAGTATCCGCTCAACCAACCGAGCTGCTACCTCAGGGCTTCAGGATCCGCATGCAGCCTCGAATCCTAGGATCGTCATTCCCTTGCCAGGACAGGTCTCCAAGTCTCGCACCCTTTGCAACGCCATTGGCCACCAGGCCCTGTTGTAGGCTTCACACAATAGAGTCGGCACACTTTGTCGGTCGAATCCATTTATATATGTCCCGTTGAAGGCCGCGAAGAACATGTTGTGCCCGGGCATGTTCCTTTATCCTGCCAGGGCTCGAGCCCGGATCGTATATGGCGAGATGCTTTTTTTCCGCCACCAACGGTATCCTGTATGACCGCCACGGCTCGTCATCCCACTTCTCGTTCTGAATCCAGTTGCCCATCTCGCTGCTGCTGCTGCAGAAGGCGAACTTGCCCTATCAACTACGAGCGAGGTAAGTATCGGGGCAACGGCCGATAGCACAGCTGAAGGGTAATAGGGTTAGCACGGCAGGCCTACAGCCTTCTATGGCCTTCTTTCGACCCTTAACCCTCCCGTACTTACCCTTCGCCACCACCCAACTACGATAGGACGCCTACTCCTCCGACGCGTCACAGCCATACACATCTTCAACACCATCGTCAACATCATCGACTTGAATAACATGTCCGAGGAAGAAACAAAGATCAAGGCCGAGCCCACTTACCACCCCCTTCCACGCTCCAGGCGTCGGGAAGTGAAGCAGTCGGACACGTCTCGGCTCGTCCCCTGCGCCGCCTGCGTCGGTCGTCTGGCCCATGGCACGCAGCGAGGCTGCTTCGAGCAAGCCTCGCCCCATGCCCGCCGCTGCTTTGCCTGCGCCAAGATCGGCACCAAGTGCCAGCCGGTGTGTACATAACTATCTCCGTCTCTCTGGGTTTTTGCTGACCGTTGTCGGGGAAACAGGTGTCAGATGCCGCCGCCGCCGCAGCCAAGGCCTTGGCCAAGTTCGTCGATGAGAACTGGCCGCTGAGCGACAAGGACGAAGGTGAGGTGAGTACATTTGTTTTTTGCACCTGTTGGCCGAGGCTGTCTTGTTCGCTGACGAGAATGAGCAGCATATTCGCCTCAGCCGCGAGGCGCTTCAGGCGCGTCGCAGAGGATGAAGAGTTCGTTCTGCCGACCGTGTTGCGGGAGTGTGAAGATGGAGGAGGCATCCATTCGTGGGCTCATAGCATAGTAAGTAAAGTTCTGCGCAAGGGGAAACAAGGTCACTGGTTCCCAGGAAAGGATCATGGTTGATGACTGCTGCCCTCCATTATCCTGTGTTTTTTTTTTCTTTTATCTGACAACAACACTTGCTTCCATCACGGTGCTGACGGTCTTCCGCACATGCGAGCAGCCCACGGCTTCACTCCCTTATGGTTGAACTCGTCTCCCACGTGCAAGCCAGCTACCATGCCCGTCCCCAGATGAACCAACATATGACAATGCAGCATCCACAGGCCTGGGTTTTCAGCTGCAAGCCTGAGGACGACGTGCCCCCTCCTAGGCACGGCGACGGTGTCTTTCAAGACGGGATTCTCCAGGTTGACGGGCCCCGGCGGATGGTCAGATGCAAACGGGTTGTAACTACCCCAGCCGTCACGTCCGTCAGCTCTGTACGACGAGAGGAGGTGGAAGGCGTTGCCGTGGAGGTGGACAGGGTGTGAGCCGTCGTCGAGGTTGTTGATGACGATGTCGACCGTCGTCCGAGGATACGTGGACGGCACG
Organism: Ophiocordyceps polyrhachis-furcata BCC 54312; assembly: GCA_001633055.2. Taxonomy (NCBI): domain Eukaryota; kingdom Fungi; phylum Ascomycota; class Sordariomycetes; order Hypocreales; family Ophiocordycipitaceae; genus Ophiocordyceps; species Ophiocordyceps polyrhachis-furcata. Next base: position 545,233 of record LKCN02000001.1, on the reverse strand, counting down.
AAGGGAACCATCTGGTGATCGTCCCAGAGGCTTCGGTTGAGCGACAGAAGCGGAGGCGTCTGTGCCGTCCAGGTAGTGTGATTGACGAACCCCATCGGCCTGTTCCCGAACCGAGATAGCCTCTGCGTCTTGAAGTAAAAGAGAATCGTCCATTTGGCTCTCGATGGCATTCTACCCGATGATGAGGCTGCCTTGACGTCGAGGAGGTTTCGATGATGATCTCCCGACGCCAACGGGGTTGGTTCCACAACGAGAAGCGAGTCAGGAGGTGAGGACAGAGCTCGAAAGCTTTGATTCTGCGTCAGGGCCTCATTGGGGAAGCCGGAGAAGTTTCTAGGAGGGAGTCAGTCTTGACATGTATCTCTCACACACCCAGGTTTCTCT
>LKCN02000001.1:512362-539976 GCA_001633055.2 Ophiocordyceps polyrhachis-furcata BCC 54312 | reverse complement strand
TCCCGTCTGTTTCCTATGCTTTACTGAGAAGAGAAGAGAAGAGAAGAGAAATCAAGAGGCGGACGCGTCTGTACTCTCTGCCTCTCTCTCTCTCTCTCTCTCTCTCTCTCTATATATATATATATATATATGTGTGTGTGTGTGTGTGTGTGTGTGTGTGTATATATATATATATATTATATATATATAAGGTGTGTGTGTCAAACGTCACTCACTCACCACCACAACTTACAAGCCAAGAAGAAGAGAAAGAAACAGGGAGATGAAGATACTGCGAGGCCGAAGGAAGCGGGGGGAGACGGGGCGGCGAGAGAGAGAGACAGACAGACAGACGGGCAGAGGGGGGGTGATTAATTTACCGCATATCGGCCATATGTCCTCTCTCTATCGTGATGGTAATCAATACCATTTCTATCAGCTGTACGATACTACCTTGGACGGGATACACAGCTCATACATGCACAAACACTCTCCGCCAAGCACCTTACTTTGACTTTTTTTCCTCTTTTGAGTAAATATCTGTCTCTTCTCTCTCATTCGTCTAGCATCATAGTTTGAAGAGGAAAATCACGCTCAACTCAAGTCAGCTCTCAACCAACTCAACTCGACTCTATCCCTACTGACACAGACAGACAGACAGGGAGCAGCGAATAAGCTTGTTCCGAAATCCATACCTACATACATACATCCCTACATGGCCTTACAGACAGTCTCTCTCCCAAACCAAAACAATGACGTCGATGACGAGTCAGTCAGCTCTCTCCCTCCTCGTTTCTCCACCCCCTCTTAAACGGCTGTCTTGTCTTGAGCCGGGCATCACTTACTCGAAAGCTCGAGTCCATACATACACACGTCATACATACATATGTATGTACATACGTATGTGCATACATACATCGCCTCCGAAGCCTGACTCCCTCCCCGAATATCGTCTGATCCCGTAGATCCAAAGAGAGAGTAATGCAAGCTCTGGCTCTCAAAAGTGGACCAATCGATAGTAGGCTTTGAGAGTCATTTGCACGCTTTCAATGGCGAGTTTATAATTCGCATGGCTTATCAATGACGGCCACGTTGAGTCACGACTGTGGCCACCCATTTCCGCCTAAAGACCCTGTGCTCATATCACTACAGCTACCAAAAGTGGACGGGCAGATGTGAAATCCGTTCGACGTTCAACAGTATGTGAGGCTAAATTAAGCATCGCAGGATGCATTCGCTATCCAACCACTCACCGCTCATCGCGCCTGTCGTTTGACGAGTACGAGTGTCAAAGCTGCCAAAGCGACACCACCTACAATGACAGCGAGGAGCACTGCAATGTGATGGGCCTCTTCTAAACCTCCCGATACCTCCGGAACGGGCATTTCCCTTTCCAAAGCGCGTACGACTTCCGCTGCTGTCCCATACTGCTTCACCCAACAGGCCAAGATTACAGTTTCTCCTACTATCCCTGTCAAGTCTGGGTACTTGCCCTCGTTGAAAGCTTCAGCAACGTCCTTTAACTTCTCTTCTATGGTTTCCGGTGGACCAGGCATCGATCTGTAAGGCCAGCAGCCGGTCAAGATGGTATACAAAAGAGACCCAAGGCCGAATATGTCGAGAGCTGGACTTGATTCGAAACCAAAGGCAGGATGGTAGAAAGGGCCGTCGGGAAGGCAGCCTCCATCGAGACCCAGCTCATCACACGTGGATCCACCAAAATCACAGAGTAATATGTCCCGAGATCCTGGCATGTTTTCGTGAACAAGAACATTTCTAGGCCGAAGATCAGAGTGGACGACGCCACGGCTGTGGATATGAGAGATAGCTTCGGCCAACTGTCGACACCATAGCACGCGCTGGCGCAGATCAATCCGAGGATTTCTGTCGATATAATCCTGGAGATTGCTATGACTTGCCTGACCGAGTAGTAGACCACGGCCTTCCTGTCCGAGATATCTTAAAGTCCGATATTGTAAGTACACGCGTCAGGCATAGCTACCTACATTTATTCACTTACGTCACGATTCTCGGATGTCGTCCGATATGCTGGAGAATGAGCGGCTCGACCGAAAAGCAGAGGTCGACCTTTTGGGCAACATCTTCCGCCTGGAAGTCGATCGGCTTCTTGAGAACGACGCCAGGCCGAATCAATTCGATGATGCTCGTGGACCTAATGTTTTCCATTGAGCAGGTAACGTATATGTACTATCGCAGATAAGGAGTAGAGCTTGAAGTTGGAATAAAAGTTGTTCCACCCCGGTGTACCTGCCTCGGTAGGCTGTAGGAATGTCCTTCCGTTTCTATCTATCCGGAAACCGTTATGTAAGTGATATTAAGGGACTGGATCCGGAAGAAGCCGACTCACGCCCTCTGCCGGCTTCGTCCGTCTTAGCCCTCTGACAACACCTCTAAAACACTCGACTTAGCCCCTGACTCCATCCACCTCGTCCGCTTCCTTGGCATGAGTCAAACAAACGTTGCATTGTTTTTCTTTCTTCTTGGCTGTTCACTATAGACTATAGTACATACATACATACAACATAAGGCGTCGATGAAAACCCGCCTCCACGTCTATCCTGCTCCTCCTATCGGAATCCCTCCCCGCCCCCAAATGTTTCTCCATCCCCCCAACCGAGCGGCGACGTAGGCCGATCATCTAAGTTGACATGACAAACAGACTGTAACCTGGAACAAAGTAAGAAGAGAAGAAAAGAAAAAAAAAGGGGCGAATGAAAGAAGAAGAAGAAGAAGAGGAAGAAAAGGGGGAAGAGGAAGAAGAGGAAGAAGAGGAAGAGGACGAAGAAGAGGAAGAGGAAGAAGAGGAAGAAGAACAAGAACAAGAACAAGAAACCCCCTAGACAAAGCCGGCGGCATCATAGTCGCTAATGGCCTGCTCCATGCCCAAAAACCCGGTATACATCAGATCAACCTGTCCCATCCCCCCAAACACATCCATCTGCCCTCCCCCTGTCGCAAACACCTCCGGCGCCACCCCAGCGTTCCACTGCGGCGTCACCACTGGCATCGGCGGGAGCGCCGCCGCCGCCGCCGCCACTGCCGCCGCCGCGGCTCCCTCCGTCTGATCACTCATGGCGACGCTGCTGTGGACCGAGGCGCAATCCGTGCCCGAGGCCCGGATGCTCTTGAGGCAATGCAGGTAGCGCTCCATGCACCGGTGGGCCTTGCGACTCATGATGCTGGATCCGCCTACCCGCTTCAGCGTGTCCAGGGCAGACCGCAGGAATTGCTCCAGTTCCAACGAGCTCGATCGCATCTCGTCCGCCAGCAGCCAAAAGGCAAACGCGTGGATGCAAGTCGAGACCACTGGTACTTGTGAGCACAATCTCGTCCATGATTTATGATCCGGCACACCTGAGAGACCGGGGGGACGGGGGAAACACTCACTCATGTAGTTGCTTGTCCACCACACGGCATTGCACGTCAGAAACGATCGCTCATGATTCAGGATCACCTCGATGAAGCTGAGCCACTGCTGCAGATCCCGCAGGTAGTTTCTCAGGAGAGACAGCGACGCGTCGTGGACCGCGGTCGAAGACGCATCCTGGTCAGGCGTGCCGCTGACCCGCTCCAGTACCCTCATCAGCAAGCCCCCGTGTATCAACATCTGGGTCCGAGAGAAGAAGATGGTGGTCACAATGTTGAATCGCTGCGTCTGAAAGGCTTCCGCGGGCCACTGGCCCATGTCGACCGCGGACACGAAGGCTTCGGCCGGCGCCTTGTTTTGTCTCCACTCGTCCAGTTTCCAGACCAGGTCCATCGTCTTGGCCAGCAGATCCCCCAGCGGTAACCGACTCGTCATGTTGATGTTTGAGCTGTAGATCGAGTCGACGGTGGCGCCGAGAATCTGATGAAGCGATCTGATGTCGTCAGCACAAACAGGAATGACAAAGGAAAAAAAAGAAGAGGAGAAAGGGCTAACATATTGCGGCGGAAGAAGGCCACGCTCTCCTCCGAGCAGTTCATCTCCGTACTCTTGCCGGGCCGAGCGGCGTCGAGGAAGTCGGAAATCTCCCCTTGAACGTGTTGGAGGGGGATGAGACAGGGGCGAGCCAGGCTGGCCGTCAAGATTCTGCCACGGAATTGTCAGAGAAACTTTTTTTTCTTCATTTCCTTTATGTAGGCCGCACCTGTCCTGGTTCACAACGGCATACCATAGTCGTGAGCGGAGCTCCTTGTCGTGAATGCTGAGGTGCTTGTATGAGGCTGGCGCGTGGATGCCGAGTTGATACGACACCCTGACGGCGAGGTAATGCGGCGCCCAGCTCTCCATCGATCTTTGGGTGTTTTGCTGAAACCTCGAGGTGAGAAGTAATGCTTGGACTGAAGGTTGTTAGCTACGTGAAAAAAAAAGGGGGGGGGAGGGTTCAGGGGGCCAAAAAAAACACGTACGCGCACAGATGGTTGGATTGTGAACGGCCTTGTCGTCAAGCAAGCTCAGGGCCCGACGATAAAACGGCTCAGGCGACCGTTCCTCGAGCGTATTCAAGGCGTGCGCAAAGATGATACTGAGCAGAGCCTGCGAAGACGGGCTCCGAGACTGCCAGCCGCGAGGCCCGATGGCATCAATCTCCGCCAAGATGTCGGACTCGTCGAGATAGATCACGACGGCGCCGACGGTGTGAAAGAAGCGCATGACCCATGCGACGGCCACCTTGAGCTCGGGAAAGGAGTCGTCGCCGGGCCGGTCCGTCATCGGCGGGGGGGCCAGCGCGAGGGGCGGATCGGGCGGCGGCATGTGACGAGCGGGTTCCTGACCGAGACCATCTCTACGACTGACGTTTTCGATGCTGGTCGAGAGAGAAAAGAAGAAGGCGTGGTTGGAGCTCGAGCCTATTCGCAGAAGGTGTAAGAAAAAAAAAGAAGGGGGAAAGAGACAAGAGCGAGGTCGACTGACCAAAGTAGCCAGTGTCGTTGGCGGGCGGATGGTCGAAGAGCCCCGTGGCGATGGCATCAGCAGAACCTTCCGAATTGGTGACCGAGGCCTTGTCGACATGGATCTCGTCGCACGATGGTGACAAGGCAGCGAGTTTAGCTTCGAGTTCCTTGACCCTACTCATGAGCGCCAAGTTGGCTCTGGAGAGTAAAATTTCGTCAGCCAATGAAAGACATACATGCATGTAGGTGTAGAAGCAGATGCAGAAGCAGAAGAAGCAAGTGCAGCATGTAGACAAGAAAGAAGGGGGGGGAAAGGAAAAAAAAAATCGGCATAACGACGAACCTTCGTTCATCCTGACGCTGCATGCGCTTATCCTGCCCGCTCTGCGAATAGACGCAACTCGCTCCGTTGCGCGTGCAGCGCTCGCAAATAGGTCGCGCGCCATCGCACTTGGACTTTGTTTGTCGACAGCCGTTGCAGGCTAGTGATGCCCGCAGACGTTTCGTCAGCGGCCGGTCTGTGCGATCCATGGTTGTTGTTGTCTTCGTCTTGGTCGAGGCTTCGTCGAGGCAGGTGAAGACGATGCTAGGCATGAGGAGGTGAAGAGGAGAGGGAAGGAAGGAAGGAAGGAGAGGATTCCCGACGATAGAAGTCACGAGAGGAGGGGGAAGGAGGGGGGAGGAGGGGGAAGGAGGGGGAGAGGGGTTGCAGGAGAGGGAAAGAACCAAAGAAGAGATCGGATGAAGAAGAAAGAAAGGGTTTTTATTTATTTAAGGTAAGAGGTTTATAGCCTACCTACCTACTACTTACTACCTTGCCTACTTACTACCTTCTTGCCTACCACCTAAAACAATATACAGGTAGGTAGGTAGGTAGGTGGTAGTCAGTCCTCCTCCTCCTCCTCGTCGTAGCCTCCTCCTCTCGTGTGTGTGTGGTGTTAGCTTGTCGTAGCCTGCCGTAGCCTGCCGTAGCCCTACCAATACTCTAGTATCTACCTAGCATGTAACTGCTGTCTGTGTCTACAATCTACATACATACATACATTGTATACACATACCGGCCGATAACAGTTTAAGCTACAACCTTAGTACTGTGGAGTTGTCGCCGTTTGATGGCTGTTTCACCAAAAAAAAATTCTTCCCTTCCCTTCGTTATCTCCGACCGTCCGTCTCAACTTGATTCAATCATCCCGCCAATCGCAACGAGCCTACTAGTACGTGCCTACTAGGCTACTAGTACCGTACTAGAGGTAGGTAGGTGAGTGTTCGTACCTGCCTAGGTAGTAGTATCCTACACTGAGGCTACACCCCATCCCCCCCCCCTTCTCTCTTCGTCTCCTTCTTTCTTACATTCATACATACATTCATAGCATGTCGAGCACATGATGATTGATGCCCCATCACGCCGCCGTCCCGCACAGTCGCAGGATCCCTTCGTACATGCCAAACATTATCGCCGCGCTCGGAACGGTCCTCATCAGATGTGGCGTCAACCCGCCGTAGAGGCCCATCATGCCCTCTTCTTTCCATACCAGCTTGAAGCACTGCACCAGGCCCGTATACTTGGGGTTGCTGGGATCCAGCGGCGCTTGTCTTAGCCTCGTCCGCGCCACCTGCATCATCGCCATGATCAGCATCGGCCCCAAACGTGCGACGCCGACGACAAACTTCACGGAAGACGACGACGACGATTAAGACAAAAAAACATAAACCCACCTCGTGAGGATACGCCAACACAGCCGCAATCAGCTTCGCCCCCCCCGCTGCGCCCACCTGCCCTGTCGATCCGACGAACTTGTCCCATAGCGTCCTCTCGCGGCCGCTGCTCTGGAGCCGCGCCTCGCGCCGTCTCAGCGCAGCCTTCATCTGCTCGTACAGCATCCACTGCAGCGTCGATTCGGCCACCCCGAGGTAGCTGGCGCTCATGCCCTTGTACAGGCCGCCGACGCCCTCGTTGCGCACAATCTGCCGCACGCAGTCCAGGCTGTTGCGATATTGCCTCTTCATGGCGCCCCCGCTTCGCTCCGCCACGTTCTTGTCGAGCTGCATCCGCGTCTTGACCATCCAGATGGGATTGGTCGCCGTCGACGTCGCCACCCCTGCCGCCACCCCCGATAGGAGGTGTACCCATACCGCCTGCTGGCCGTCGTTCCAGTAATGTGAAATGAGGCGCTTCCCGTTGCCGTAGACGTAGAAGCCGATGCTTCGCGCCGGTATCACGCCGATCAGGTTGGGGCCGAGGCCCTTGAACAGAGCCCGAGGCCCTTCGGTCCGGTAGACGGACATCAGAATCCGCAACGTGTCGGAGAGGTGATGCATAGCAGCCCTGGCCGGATTCAACGGACCCAGCGCCCGAGCCTTTGCCTGGAGCTGCGACTGGTAGATGTCGGATTGCAGTCGCGTCTTGAGCACGTCGAGAGGCGCCGTCACCGCGGCGGCCGTCATGCCGCCGATACTGATCAAGCAAGAGCACCGTCAGCCATCCTTCGTTCCTCGTCTTGTCTGGCCCCACGACGACATACCCGCCGGCCACCAGGTGCACCCAAGACTCGGCAAACGGCAGTCTACGCACACGTCCGCCGCCGCCGGTGGGAACGAGCTTTGCATGCGGAAGCCCGTTGCCCGGTCCCATGGCCTGATGGGGCTGGGCCATGGTAGGGGGCTTGCTGTACTGAAGGGCTTTTTTTTTTTGTTTTTCAGAGTGGTGTGTCTGTGTGCGTTCGTTTTGTGTAGGCCTGTGTTAGCTGGCCGCCATTGAGGGGGAAGAAGGACTGCTGTTGTCGATGGACCCGTTTCTTTCGTATAAGATAAGACAAATTCGCGAGGAGGGAAGATATGAAAGGCAAGGCGAGAGAAGGTGTGTGTATGTGTGTGTGTTTTTTTTTTTTCCCCTGGCTTTGCCTCCTTTCACGCACGCGAATTTTCATTCATGCGCGTCATAGCCTTATTGCATGGTCGTCAGCCGGGTACGTACGGCCTACTGCTATTGGAAATTTGCAAGGCTTACGTAATGAGCCAAGCTGGATCATTCATCCGCTAATCTCCCATAACCCTGTTCTCTACACTGCCGTTAGGGTTAGGGTAACCGTCCTATCACGACTGCCCGTAGTAACTGGATCTACCCACCTCGGAAGCATGGGAAATATAAAGGCGGGATTGATTGAAACCATAGACTCGTAAGCTCGTCCCATTGCTCTACATACCACCCCCCACGTCATCTCGATATATCATCACAGAGTCACAATGCATCGTACCCCGCAGCCTCACCCCTTCTATCACATACAGCCAGCATGCATACACACGTACATACATACCTAGGTATCTATATGGTTTGCCTCGGCCCCTTGATAAAGTGACGCAAGGAGACTTATCTTAAACTCGTCCTCTCTCAAAGCTCGGCCAAGGAGACAGACAAATCATCCTCAAGTTCTCACATATACTAGTAGTATCTCATAGACTGACAACACAAGTGGTATCATCATGGCCACATTCAGCTTTACTACTCACATCCTCTTCCTGGCTCTCGGCGCCCTCCGTCCCTGCTCCGCAGGCCTGGCAGACATCGATCACGTCGTCTTGTTCATGCAAGGTGCGCAACCGCCACTCACATCCAACTACTAAACCCATCCCACACACCAGTCAGGCTGACAGACTCAACTCGATCCACCAGAGAACAGAGCATTCGATCACTACTTCGGCACCATGGCAGGCGTCCGAGGCTTCGACGACGCCAACCTCTTGACAACAAACGGCGTTCCGGTCTGGAAGCAGCTGACGAGCCCCAAACTAACAAACGATACTCATCACTTGAGCCCCTGGTATCTCAACTACCTTGGCGGCAACTGGTCCGAAGCGACGCAGTGCATGATCAGCGGCAGTAACGGATGGTACGAAAACCACGCTGCCTGGAACGAGGGCTCCAACGATCACTGGGCTCTCAACAACACGCCCTGGAGCATCGGCTATTACAAGCGGCACGACGTTCCCGTCCAGTGGGCCCTCGCCGATGAGTGGATCGTCGCCGACATGTATCAAGTAGTCTCTCTTCCTATCCCATGCCGGTCTTCTTCGGAAAACTAAGAGAAATACTCCCTCTAGGAATCCGTCATTGCCTCAACTTCACCCAACAGAGTCACCTGGATATCCGGCTCCATCAACGTGCCAGGAAGCCCCCAAATGCCAGACCAAGGAGGCAACCCCTACATCGACAACAACGAGACCCCAGGCTGTGAAAGCCGAGGCATAAACTGCTACCCCCTCAAGTGGAAGACAGCAGCCGAGCACTACGAGGAAGCATCCGTCAGCTGGCAGGTATACCAAGACGCCGACAACTTCGACGACAACCCATTCGCCTGGTTCAAGCAGTTCCAGGATGCGAAACCGGGCTCGAGCCTTCACTCCAGGGGCGTCAAGGGTCTTTCGCTCGACACCTTCTACGCCCAAGCCGCCAACGGAACGCTGCCGGAAGTGTCGTACATCATCGGCCCGACCGAGCTGTCGGAGCACGCTCCCTACTCCCCCCACGACGGCGCCTGGCTGGAGAGAAAGATGGTCGAGGCAGTCATCAAGTCGCCCCGGTACGCAAAGACGGTCCTCATCGTCTCCTTCGACGAGACGGGCGGATGGTTCGATCACGTCGACCCCTTCCGCGCCCCGAGAGGGACGCCGGCCGAGTGGCTCGACGACCCGTACGGCCAGGTAGGCCACACCTTTGCCGGGCCTGGATTCAGGGTGCCCATGTACATCATCTCGCCCTGGACGCGCAACGGAGGCGTCTACACCGACCACGCCGACCACAACTCGCAACTTCTCTTCATCGAGAAATGGCAGGCCTCCAAGGGCCGCAACGTGACGACCAACGAGATGGTCCCCTGGCGAAGACGGAACATGGCCGATCTCGTCGCCGCCTTTGACTTTCAAAACCCAGACTACACCGTCCCCGAGCTGCCTCCCGCTCCGGAACCGCACAGAAACAAGAACGACGTCTACGATGGATCCTCCCACTGTCAGAGCCTCTTTTCGCACCCGCAGCCGCCCGTTCCCTACAGAGAAGAAGACTCTCGGCCTGAAATGTCCTCCCTGGTCGAGCCTGGCTTCAAGCCCATGCGCGGTCGTCTGACCGAGGGACGTTTTCTCGTCTTGGAGATGGACGGCTACGCCCTGACGGCCATTCCCTCCGTGAAACGCGCCTTTCTGACCAGGAGCACCAAAAGCCACTCGGAGCCGCGTCATCGATGGGTGGCTCACGCACTGAAGCAGGGAGGCCATCTCTTCACACTGAGAAGCAGCAGCAGCGGACCTTTTCTCTGCTGCGGAGACGAAGCCGAGTTGTGTGCCGATCCGAAGAAGGCTACCGTCTTCGTCGTCGACTTTGAGCCGAGTAAGGGCTATAGTTTACGGGTTGAGAAGACGGGCTTGTATGTGACTGCTGCCCGTGGGGCTGTGTCCTTGGTTGAGGACGTTGGGCACTGGAAGTTTTATGCCGTCAGCTACAGTTGACTCTAGTCTGCCGTGCGTACGTACGTATGTACGAATACGATGGCCGCTTGGTAGTGCTGCGCCACAAACTTACACATACATACATACATGCTTAGTCAGCGGACAAAGAGGGTTATCCTAGTCTTTGGCAGGGAGGGGCTTTGGTCTCATTTTCTCCCTCCTACACAATAGAGAGTCTCATCGTGTTTTTCCTTGAGAGACCTACCCGTAGGTCCTAGGCCCGGATTGACCTCGCCTATTCTTCTCGGTGACTTCTTTTTTGGTCGGCAGCTTATTTTTACTAGGTAAGCCCTAAGCGAAGGTATCATCACGCCCTCCCCTTCCCCTCCTTCATCATGCATCACGCCGGACCTCACCTTAAAACCCTGTCATGGTGAAAGCAAGATCAGCATGACCCCATCAGCATCCTTCACTCCCCAACAGTTCCCATACATCAACACTTACAACACCATCAACTCTTCCTCTCTCTCATCCTTCACACTTCGCTTTCGTCCTTAGACTCCTCGTCCATCCTTCACTCACCACTTCTTCCCCGTCTCTCGTCCTCCGCTCGTTCTTTTTTTTTCTCACCCTCCGCTTCTTGTCGGACTGATGATGTTCTCTACCTTGCTTCATTAATACGAGCCCGGGCAGTCTATATTTTCCCTACCCACCAGCTCGTGCGTCATCCTCCCTCACTCTCTCCATCATCCTCACTTCGGCGCATCATGCCGCCCGCCTCCTACGATGCCTACCAGACGCCTCTGGTGTCCCGCTACACCAGCAGCGAAATGACGAAAATCTTTTCGCCACGACAGCGCGTCTCGACATGGCGGAAGCTCTGGCTCTGGCTCGCCGAAGCGGAGAAGGAGTTGGGCCTCTCCCAAATCACCGAAGAGGCCATTGAAGCTCTCCGTGCCAACGTCGAGATAACCGACGACGCTTTCAAGGTGGCGGCAGACGAAGAGCGCCGCGTACGACACGACGTCATGGCCCATATACACGCCTTGGAAAAGGACGCTCCCGCCGCCGCCGGCCTCATCCACGTCGGCGCAACTTCGTGCTACGTGACAGACAATGCCGACCTCATCTTTTTGCGTGATGCGCTTGACCTACTTCTCCCGAAGCTGGCGCGCGCCCTCAGCTCCCTGTCCAAGTTTGCGTACCAATATAAGAACCTGGCAACACTCGGATTTACGCACTACCAAGCTGCACAGCCCATCACGCTCGGACGTCGGGCCGCCCAGTGGCTGCAGGATCTAGTCTTCGACCTCGACGATATAGAGTACGTTCGGTCCGGGCTACGATTCCGCGGCGCCCAAGGCACCACCGGCACTCAGGCCTCATTTTTGGAAGTGTTCCAAAACGACGCGGCCAAGGTGGACAGGCTGAATGAGATTCTCTGCGAAAAGGCGGGATTCCCCAGCTGCTACGACATCTCGACGCAGACTTACACGCGCAAGGTCGACCTCCGAGTAGCCAATGCGCTATCTGCGCTCGGCGCGACGGCGATACGCGTGGCGACAGATATCCGTCACCTCTGCCACGATAAGGTATTGGACGAGCCCCACGTGGCCGGACAGATTGGCTCTTCGGCCATGCCGTTCAAGTCGAACCCGATGACGGCGGAGCGGATCTGCAGCCTGGGCCGCAAGCTGAGAAACATGTCGTCCAACTTCAGCGAAACGTTTTCTCAGCAGTGGCTGGAGCGTAGCCTGGACGACAGCGCGATCCGGCGGATAGACATACCCGAGATGTTCTTCTTGGCCGATTCCATCGTGACCAGTCTCGACTACGTCTTTGGCGGACTGGTCGTCTTCCCGGCCGCCATTAACTCGCAGCTGATGCAGGAGCTGCCGTACATGGCGACGGAGAACATACTGCTGCGCATGGTCAACCTCGGGGCGTCGCGGCAAGTGGCACACGAGCAGATCCGGCTACTGGCGCGCGAGGCGGCCTATCACGTCAAGATGCAGGGGGGTAGCAACGATCTCATCGAGCGGATCAAGCGCACTGAGTTCTTCAGGCCCGTCTGGGGCGAGGTGGACAGCCTCATGAAGCCAGAGCTTTTTGTTGGACGCAGCGCGGAGCAGGTGGAGAAGTACGCCGGACCTGATGGTGTTGTCGAGAAGCGACTGGCCAAGTACCAGCTGTACATTGAGAGTAGCACGACTACGCAGCTGGCCGTCTGAAGAAGGGGGCCAAGCTGGTATGTGCATATGTATGTATGTAGGTAGGTATGTTATGTATGTATGTGTTGTGCAGCCTAGGCTGCCCTCTATGAGTCAGCTCTGCCGGCCCTACTTATTAGGGTCCCGGTCCGGGCACATCTCACAGACCTAGCAGTAGCATCATCATCAGGATTTATCAGTGCGGGTGCCACACACACACAGCAGCCCTCTGACGCACGATGGCATATATGTATGTATGTATGTATGCAGGTACTAGGGAGCCATGTAGGTAAGGGCGTATGAAGAATTTATGTGCCATGCAGGCCACCCCTTGTTTCGGCTCCCGACGTTTGGACTCGCCACCGCCTGTGTCTAAATTGTCTACGATGAAGGAACGTATTGGATCTGACGATGGCACAGCGAGATTTTAATTGTTGATGTCAAATAAGGCATTCTTCCGCGAAGTTGAGAATTGGCGTCGTACATTGTAATATTTATATGTTACATGTATGATGTATAAATATGGATAGTAGCACGTGATCCTGGGCGTGACGACTCGAATCAACGGCCACTTCGAACCCAGAGCAGGGTATCCGATCTTTGTTGCTGCCTGAGGCATCACCCACGTCTACTAATTAAAAGCACCGCCGACGTTGCCGACAGCCTTGCGAGTATCCGTAGGTAGTGCCCGGCACCTGGCGCCTGCTCTTCTCCCCCACACCCCACTATCAGTACGACCTGGGTACTTGGTACGTACATACATACATATGTACATACATACATGCCATCCGAAACCACCAGCGATCTCGCCATCACCGACCAACTGCTTCTCCTCCTCTCCCTCACCTCGCTTTTCTCCCTCGCCCTCTCCTCCCCCCCCCCCCCACCCCTCTTCACCTCCTCCTACGGCTCCTCGAGGCTGCCATGTCCGCCTTTGAGAGGCGCGCCGTCAATTGAGCCATGGCAGAACACTGTTGCATCATTCGTCGCTTGCATCTCCTTCTCCCTCCGTCCTCGTCCTAGGCGCCTTGCCAGCTGTCAGTCGCGCCAGACTTCATAGTCCTCGCACCTCGATCGCGCACCGCGCCCCCTCTCGCATCCATGGCAGCCTCACGCCTTACCTCGGCTGACCTTCGCCGTCATGTCGGGTCTCCGAGGCCCAAGGCACGAGGCATGCTGTTACCCCCCCCCCCCCCCCCTCATCTCAGCCTGTCGCCTCTCCCTCCCTTCCCTCCGCTAACTGTCGCTGGCAGAAAATAAGGAAACCATGTGCCGGAACGTCCTTATTTACGGCCACTGCCGCTACGAAGATCAGGGCTGTACCTTCTCCCACGATATCAATAAAAACAACAACAATAGTAGCAATGGAAATTCTGATATGTGCGTTGCCCCTTCGCTTCTGGCACCCAAAGCTGACTCTGCACCAGTTCCAAGAAAGCGCTTAACGTCGAGTCGCCCTCATTCACCCCTGCTAGTATCACCTCCTCGATCCCCAAGAAGGCGACCATCCCGACTCAGGCTGCGACCGCTCCAGCCTTTACACCGCGGGCCTTGAGCGGTAGCGTCACCTCCCTTACCGATGACGGCTTCGCTTCTGACGCTGCAGCAGGTACCCCCGTCGCGGCACCGACTGAAGCCGACGTTGCGGTCTTTAACCCAGCGGCCATACGCGAATTCAAGCCTGGCCTCGACGTTGGTTTACAGGTAACAAGGCTCCCTACTACCGTGGCACGTCGCCTTTCGTCGCTTACCACCCGCAGGTTGCTCCCAACGGCGGATCGAGCCAAGACGCATACGAGGCATTCGGCAGGGTCGTCATGGGCCAGAACATGACCCCCGCCGCCGCCGCCTTCAACCCGTACGCCGAGGACCATAATGCCTTGACCGGCAACCCATCTTTCTTTCCCCCACAGGTCTATAACAATCCTCTCCCGCCGCTACAGCACCATCTGTACTACCCCACCGGCCCGTTTCGAGAAAGGCTGTTACCATATCAACGACTGACGCACGAATTTTTCTTGCCTGAAAAGAAACGCCAAGATTTGCTAAAGAAGATGGAGGCGGCCCAACAGGTTATGCCAAATTCCCAGCTGCCTCAGCTAGACAATTATCACTCACTCGTGCCCCTCGACACCACACATAGGAAAAGTGCCAGCATCTTTGGCTATACCAGCTGGGTCTACAAGGCTACTTCGTCCAAGACCGGACATCTCCATTGTCTGCGCCGGCTCGAGGCCTTCCGCCTTACCAACGAAAACGCCATCCGCTCCGTCAAGGATTGGAGGCAGGTTGACAACGCCAACGTCGTCAGCGTCCACGACGC
The DNA here is from genome assembly GCA_001633055.2 of Ophiocordyceps polyrhachis-furcata BCC 54312. Taxonomy (NCBI): domain Eukaryota; kingdom Fungi; phylum Ascomycota; class Sordariomycetes; order Hypocreales; family Ophiocordycipitaceae; genus Ophiocordyceps; species Ophiocordyceps polyrhachis-furcata. Next base: position 525,126 of record LKCN02000001.1, on the reverse strand, counting down.
CTTCACCGCGAGGGCCTTTGGCGACAGCTCCCTTGTTTTCGTGCACGACTACCATCCGTTATCCAGGACTTTGGCTGAAGCTCATTTTGCCCTAGGCCCGGGCCATGGGAACCGGTACCAGCCAAAGGGACCGATCCCGGAGTCGGTTCTGTGGTCGTACATCACACAGATCGCAAACGCCCTGAGGGCCATCCACGCCGCCGACCTGGCGGCCCGGTGCGTCGACGCCAGCAAGATCATCCTCACGGATAAGAACCGGATCCGGCTCAACGCCTGCTCGATATTGGACGTCGTCCAGTATGACCTGCGGCGGCCCACAAGGGAACTCCAGCAGGACGACCTTTTTCAGTTCGGCCGTACCATGCTGTGCCTCGCGACGAGCACGCCGTCGTCGCTGATGACGAACGTGAACGCTTCCGTCGAACAGATGAGCCGCTCGTACTCGCCCGAGCTACGCGATACCATCGTCTGGCTCCTGTCGCCTCCGCAGCCGTCGGGGACGAAATCGATGGACGAGTTCGTTCGCGGCGTCGCCGGCCATTTCGTCACCTCGTTCGACCAGAACCTGCGCTGGGGCGACGATCTCAACGCGGATCTCTCCCGCGAGGTGGAAAACGGCAGGATCGCACGGCTGGTGATGAAGCTTGGTACTGTCAACGAGCGGTACGAATTCGACGGCGACCGGTCATGGTCCGAGAACGGCGAGCGTTACTTGTTGAAGCTCTTCCGCGACTACGTCTTCCATCAGGTCGATGCTAACGGCAGACCGGTGTTGGACATGGGCCACATGATACGCTGTCTGACCAGGCTCGACATCGGCACCGATGATCGTATCTGCCTCACCAGCCGGGACGATAATACCAGCTTCCTCGTGAGCTATAAGGAGCTCAAGAAGCAGCTGGCCAACTCCTTTGGCGAACTTTTGAAGGCCAGTGCAGACGGCGGCAAGCAGCAGGGCAGGGGGTTCTAGTCAGGCCCCAGCATCGTCCAGTTCTCGCGCGACGGTGAGGCGGGTCGCCGAGGTCTCCAAAGTCGTCATCCTGGTCGTTGGTCGGAGCCGGGCCCTGCGCCCAGAAAGCTTAACCCCGTCGCAGTCGTATTCCGGCCTCGCTCGGAGGGTAATGCTGACCTTGAGGAAGGAAATTTCAACGACTTTCAAGAGGCTCCGAGAAGGCGCCCCGGCCCCACTGATGCGGGAGACTTTACCGACACAAGATAGTTCTTCCCTTGTGGCTTTCCTACCTAACTGAGGCCGAAGACGATGCCATGAGGAAGGAGAACTGCCACAGCCTTTGAAGCTTCATGGCTCGGCCCGGCCCGGCCCGGAGCCTCGGGAGGGAACAGCCTCACGAAAGTGCAAGACGTGGTGGATGAGTGCGGAAGGGGAAAGCAACAAGGAAGTGCAATGGGAAGGAGGCAGAAGAAGAAGTGCATGGGCATGGATGGTGTGGCCGAGCAAGGCCATACATACATACGGCGTCGAATTTAGCGAACCGAGTAAACGTTTGTAGGTAAGATTTAATAAGAAGAGCATAAATCGTTGTTGTCCCCACTGTTTGCATCCTCTGTTTCCCTTGTTTATCTATCACAGGATGACGTTAATAAAAAAGGACGACTACTGCTACTAGATCCTGCGGAGGCAAGTAGCAGAATAATAACCTCGTTTTTACCTGCCTTTGCCAGAAACTCCTTACAAAGCATTATTCTGACATCACCAAGAAGACCAAGAGCGAGGTAACCGCCCCAGATTATTGTCAGGAACACTGAACAAGGCAAAGTGTTGAAAGAATCATCGGCTACTCGAACAATTGCTTAAACAGCCGGTAGTTTTGTCGTCTCCTCGTGCCAGTCCCGCATCTTCAGCATCACATTACGAGTCGCATTGTCGGACTCCTACTCAAGATTGCCATGGCACACTTACCAAAACCCCCCCTGAGGCGCTGATCGATTTTTTGTCTCATCAGGCCTCAACATAGACTTAACCTGTATAGTAGTAGTACATTCTTGCTCCACGTGCAGTGTCTGTTGCGATTCATAGTAGAAAATGGTGGCCGTCTGGTATGTTTGTATGTATGTATGTAGGTAGGTAGGTAGGTAGGTAAGGGACACACGGGTCTTGCACAGTTGAACGTCGATATCGTCATCATTAGAATCAGTTTTCATCCAGGACTGCCGATCTTTTGCCCCGCCCGCAAAAGCCGACACGATGCCGGCGGCATGGGATTTTTCGGACGAACAGTTGGCTTTCTTTGAGCTCCGATGCTCGAACGGGACGAGAAGAGAGAGAGAGGTAAGGGGGGAAAAAAAAAAAAAGTTGATCTTTTGCCCTTTTCCTTTCTTCTGTTGTCGTCAAATGGTGGTGAGACTTCATCTCGAGAAATTGGTTTCTAGGATGCGGCCTCGTTGACGACGAAGGGGTTGGCGATTTGCTCGCTTCCGTCCACCGGCATGATGACGACGAGGAGGGTGCCGCGGGCGACGACTAGTCCGAGCGAGCGGGTGGATTCGTTGCCGTCTTCGTCTGAGGCGAAGCGTCAGTAAATCAGGCTCCCTCTCTTTTCTTCTTCTTGCAAGAGGAACGAAGATAGTTCACCCCGTAGCGTCTCCTCGACGTCATCGAGCACGAGGTTCATCAAGGCGTCGAAGCCTTTCAGCGTGCCGCGCACTAGGCCGCTGGTAAGCACCCACTGTCGAGACGACGGAGACGGTGGAAGAGCGGGCGGGATGCACCTTCGCGGCCGCCGTTGAACTTGACCAAGATCTGCTTGTCCATGTACTTGGAGAGGTCGAGGATGTTTTCCTTCTTGGGCCGTTCGGTGGACGATGTCTTTTCCGCGCTGCTGCCGCCGCCGCCGCCGCCTCTGCCGCCGCGTCCGCCGCGGAAGTTGGCGCGCGGGCCGCGCGGGTGGTGGGCTCCTCGCTCTGACATTTGACGACGAAAGGGTGTGGGATTGTGGGTTTTGGTGTGTGATGTTTTTTTTTTTTTTCGGCTGCGCTGTGATGTTGACGTCGGGCTGCGCGAGGCTGAGAGTTGGAGGGCGGCGAGGTGAGCTTTTGTGGCTTTGCTGGTGGCTGGGGCGGTGGGCTTGGGTTATCGTATTCGTATCGAGTTTCGTAACTCACAAGTCACAACTCACAAGTCGTTCACGCCTAGTGGCACCGAGAAGTGTGCAGATAAGCCGGCTTCATCTGCCCTTCTCATCACAGCCTCCCATGCTTCTTAATGATATAAATGAGCGCCCAGTATGTACAACTAGTACCTATATACCGCCTGCTTGTGTAGACAACCTCTGAGCACCTCGGGCTATGGACGAGCCCTTCTCCTTCATGAATATGTGACTCGCTACAACTTTCCCTTGTTCACAACGAAACCCTCGAGCACAGACACCGCAGCCCAGAGCCTATTCTCTGCCTCCGGGAAGACGAGAGATCGGGGACTGTAAAAGACTTCATCGGCAACCTCTTCCTGGTGCCGAGGCAAGCAATGCATGAATTTCCAGCTGTCCTTTGCGCCACCTCGCCGGGCCAATTCGTTGGTGATTTGGTAGCCGGCAAAGGCATCCAGTCTCTTCTTCATTTCGCTCTCCTGTCCCATGGACACCCAGGTATCGGTGACCAGGACATCTGAATTCTTAACGGCCTCGTCGGGCCTCGTCGTCTCGGTCAGCTTGCCGGGCGATTTGACGCCGTCGGCAGCGGCCAGGATGAGCTGCTTCATCGGATCGGGGATGCTGTAGCCCTTGGGAGACGCAACGGCAATGTCAATGCCGAGTTTGACGCAGCCGGTCGCGAGGTCGAAAAGGACATTATTCGAATCTCCAATCCAGGCCAGCTTCAGACCGGCAAGACCCAACCCCAGACCGGCGGACGAGGAAGAGTTGGGGAAGGTTTCATGCAGGGTGAGTAAGTCGGCGACGGTCTGAAGGGGATGAAAGTCATCTGAGAGGGCATTGATGACCGGTACGCTTGAGTTCTTGGCCAGATCGACCACGTCCGAGTGTGGGCCGACACGAGCAACCATGCAAGAGGTCATTGAAGAGATGACGACGGACGTGTCGTAGAGCGACTCGTTGACACCAAGCTGAATATCGTCCTTGCCGAGGAACATGGCATGCCCTCCCATGATGGACACGGCAGCCTCGGTAGATACCCGAGTCCGAGTGCTCCTCTTGCTGAACATCATGGCGACAGCCTTGCCCGATAGCGAAGAAGCTAGAGACGGCGGCGTCTGTCCCGCCTTGACGGCTTTCTTGCGAGACGCCGCATTGCGAACGAGTGAGGCGAGTTCGTTGGCGGTTAAGTCGCTGATGGACATGAGATGCCTCGGGGCCGTGGCTTGGGACTGCGAGTAGCTTCGTTTTGAGACGCTGTTGGCCAGGCCTCGGAGAGCTGAGGTCCTCATTTTGAGAGTCTATGATGTTACTTTTCTTTTCCAACACAAATCTGTAACGAGGAGGTTGCCAATTTTTATAGCCCCCCAGGCCGGGCAGGCACCCAAGTGGTGTGTAGGGATCACGTGGTCAGCCTCAGGGTGCGTACCTCGCTGGGACAGATTATCCCGGCGGGTGAGTGCGACGTCGAGCCCCCCTGGGGCAAAATGTCCCAGCGGATAGAGGATCCCCTGGGACAACCTGTCCCAGTGGACGTGAGGGGCGAGACACGCCCCGGGACAGGTTGTCCCGGCGGATGGAGGGGCTTCTCCGCATCGACAACACATGCCTTCACGTGACGAGTTTTACTCTTATTCTTACACCACTCGAGCCTAGTCCTCACAGTTAGCCAACGCCTCTTTTGACTTCACAATCGACGTCGCCGTCTACGGGTATCTACACAATTCTTCAGAACGGAGAGAGGCGACGTGCATGTACAACCACACAAGGTTCCGGCGGCCTAAGACCAATGCCCATCCGAAAGTAATAAGGAGCCATCCTTGGCATCAGTTGCCCGTTGGTTCCCACGTATCAAGGTGGCGGACGACGCAGTGCTGGTCTTGCTGTTGCCGGGGAATGATTCGACCGATGCGGAAGACGGATTCGGCGACGAGGGCACAGGCGACGGCTTCGGCTTCCCCGGCGCCGACGGCAATGACCATGCCGATGCCGAGGTTGAAGGTGCGCACCATTTCTGCTGGGGCGACGCCACCGACATCCTTGAGCCAGCGGAAGATAAAAGGCACGGGCCAGGAGCCGAAGTCGATCTCGGCAGCCAGGTCGTCTCGTAGCATTCGCGGTACGTTCTCCACGAGACCGCCGCCGGTGACGTGAGCTAGACCCTTGACGCGCGGGAGGACAGGGAGCAGGCTCTTGACGTAGATGCGCGTGGGCGTCAGTAGGGAACGGCCAACCGTCTCGGACGGGTCCCACGGTGCGGGAGCGGCCCAGTCGAGTCCCGCGCGGTCGACGATGCGGCGCACGAGCGAGTAACCGTTGGAGTGGACACCGGATGAGGCGAGACCCAGGAGGACGTCTCCGGCGATCAAAGCGTCCTTTCGCGGGAGGCGGCCGGCCGAGGTGACGGCGCCGATGGCGCAACCGGCGGCGTCGTAGTCTTCGCCCCTGTACATGCCGGGCATCTCGGCCGTCTCACCGCCGACCAGGGCACAGCCGGCCTGACGGCAGCCGTCGGCGACACCCTGAACGAAGGAGGCGGCCGAGGCCTTGTCAAGCTTGCTACAGCCGTAGTAGTCGAGGAACATGAGGGGCGTCGCGCCCTGTACGATGAGGTCGTTGACGTTCATGGCCACGAGATCGATGCCAACGGAGCCGTGCTGCCGTAATGCCTGTGCCACCATAAGCTTCGTGCCGACGCCGTCGATGGCTGCAACGATGACGGGTGGCTCCTTGAAGTCGCATCCGCAACGAGAGAGGTCCAGTTCGCCGCCAAAGCCTCCGATTTCGGCGTCTGCTCCGGGCCGTTTGGTACTCGCCACAGCCGTCTTGATGATTTGGACGAACTCGTTGCCGGCTTGGATGTCGACACCGGCCGCGGCGTACGTCATGGCCTTGGCCGCCACTTCTCTCCCGAAGGCGCGGTGGGCAATATCCCTCCGGAAGAACATGCCGTCAAACTTGACGACGCCCGAGTCGAGAGCCGAGTAACACAACTTGACGGCAGCATCGAGCGAGTCTGCCACGGCGTTGACGGCAATTACTCGACCTCCTGCTACCGTGAGTTGATTTCCTTCGAGCTTGGTGCCGGCGTGGAAGATGGTGACGCCGCTCGGGGGGTCTGAGACGTTGATGGGGGTTCCCTTGGCGTAGGCACCGGGATAGCCGCCGGCGGCCAGGACGACAGTAGCGCTGAACAACTTGTTGATTTCCAGGCGACACTTGTGCAGGCGAACCTGACAACAAGCAAGTATGATCTGAGCCAGGTCCGTGTCGTCTGATAGCAGCGGTAAAACAGTCTGTGTTTCGGGGTCTCCGAACCGCACGTTATATTCCAGGACCTTGGGCCCAGCAGCGGTGACCATGATGCCGGTGAAGAGAATGCCGCGGAAAGGCCTCTCATCGCGGCGTAAGCCGTCAAAGGTCGGCTCGAGAATCTCACTGTCTATGGTTCGGACCAAATCATCGGTGGCGATGTTCGTAGGCGCATAACAGCCCATGCCACCTGTGTTGGGGCCCAAGTCCCCATCCAAGGCTCGTTTGTGGTCCTGGGCCAGAGGAAGTGACCTTCGGGTAGAGCCGTCGGAAAAGGTTAGGACACTCAATTCTTGGCCGATCAGTAACTCCTCGATAACAACTTCGTCGCCAGCATCACCGAATTCCTTATCGACCATAATACGGCGCAATGCATCTTTAGCCTCTTCCTTGGACTGGGGCAGGATGACACCCTTGCCGGCGGCCAAGCCAGAAGCCTTAATGACAAGGCCATGCGCAGTCTGATCGACGTAGGCGGTAGCTGCGGCGAAGTCGGTGAAGTTTTCGTAGGCGGCCGTGGGAATGCCGTGCCTTTTCATAAAATTTTTCGAGTATGTCTTGCTTCCCTCGAGCTGGGCCGCCTCCTTGGAGGGGCCGAAGAATGGGATCATAGCATCTTGGAAGAAAGCCTCGATACCATTAACAAGCGGTGCCTCGGGACCAGGTATAACCAGATTCACGCCGTTGGCTTGAGCAAACTCGACGAGGGCGGGGAAGTTGTCGGCGGAGACGGAGGTGATATTGGTCGTCTTGGGACAGGTTGCAGTGCCGCCGTTGCCTGGGATGGCGTAGATGGCCTCAACGCTGGGAGACTGGCTTAGCTTCCAGGCCAGCGCATCTTCGCGGCCGCCGCTGCCGATGAGGAGGATGCGAAGAGGAGGCGTCATTGCTGCTGGGAGAGGATGATCTTAGAGAGTGTACCGCTGTGAGCGACAGCGCTGCAGGGAAGAACTTGCTGATCGCGGCATTGCGATGAAGTTTTTGTTAACAGGCGGCACAACAGATAGTGAGGTAGAGATCACGCTTACGTACACAGTAAGGCGGCAATAAGCGAACGGACGGCATCCTAGTCACGTGTTTTTACCTTGCGCTTCGTTTGAATCGTATTCGTCTCCCAATCCCACATTGTGTGTGCAAGCTACTCATACATACTCTAGTGATGGGTATTTACGGAGTAGCAGGATAATCAGTTCACATCTTTTAAACATCAACAAAGGGAAAATTCATCGCTACCCGCTTCAAGAAATTCAGCTTCAAGCCGTGGCTTCATTATGGCCGACGATACTGGACAGATGTCTACGAGCCAGCAGCAGGCACTGCAGCAGTACCGGCAAGTCACAAACCAAGACGAAGACGCCGCCGTCTCACTTCTGCGCCGGTCTCAATGGAACGTCGAGGTAGGTCATGGATGCAGTGAATGCGTTGTGGGCTCGCCGTCGTTCGGCTATTTGTTGACTCGTCCCAGATTGCCATTGCCAAGTTCTTCGACGGCGAGGGCCCCGATCTGGTGGCCGAGGCCCTGGCCGCTTCCGCGCCGCGTCACGAAAACCTGCAACAAAGCCTCGAGGCTGCGGGCTCGAGAAGGCCACGCACCGACCCGGCCCCGCGCATCGTGCCGCAGCAGCCCGTCACGCATAGAACGCCATGGCTTCTGGGCATTCTCTTGGCGCCCTTCGGCTGGGGCTACCGTGCCGCCTCGGCCCTCGCCCGCACCTGTTGCTACCTCCTGTCCTTTCTCCCGGCCGGCCTACGCCCACGGGCCGTGACGACGAGCTCGAGGGGCCGGCGCATGCTGCTTCCACGCGACACGGCCGCCCGCTTCAAGCGCGAGTTTGACGAGGAATACGGGGCCAACGAACTGCCCTTGTTCGAGGGGGGGTTGGCCCAGGCCCATGACCTGGCCAAAAAAGACGTCAAATTCCTACTGATGCTGCTCATATCGCCCGAGCACGACGACACGGCCTCGTTCGTTCGGGAGACGCTGCTGAGCGTCGACGTGGTCGACTTTCTTCGAAATCCGGCCAATGGCATTATCCTCTGGGGAGGTAACGTCCTCGACTCCGAGGCCTACCAGGCGGCGACAGAGTACAACTGCACCAAGTTTCCCTTCTCGGCCCTCATCTGCTTGACGCCGAAAGAAGGGAGCGCGCGGATGGGCGTCGTCAAGCGGCTGACTGGCCCCATGCCGGCGGTCACGTACCTCTCGGAGCTACAAGAGGCCATTGAGAAGTACGGGATCGACCTGGAGAGTGTGCGGGCGGAACGGACGGCGCAAGAGGTGGCGCGGACACTGCGGATGGAGCAAGACTCGGCCTATGAACGGTCGTTGGCCATCGACCGCGAACGCGCACGCGAGAGGAGGGAAGCGGCGGCGGCAGCTGCCGAGGCGGAGAGGAAGGTGCGGGAAGAAGCCGAGGCGGAGGCGCTGCTGGAGGAAAAGCGGCGGCAGTGGCGGGCATGGCGGGCATTCCGGGTGGGACCGGAGCCGGCGGCGGATGACAAAGCAGTGGTGCGGATCGCGCTGAAGATGCCCGAGATGACGGGCGCGGGTCGGATCGTGCGTCGGTTCGCAGGGGACGCGCCGGTGGAGGAACTCTACGCGTTCGTCGAGTGCTACGGCGCGACGGGCGACGAAGCCGCGCAGCCGCCTGACGCGTACGAGCACAAATATGCCTTCAAGATTGTATCGACGCTGCCACGGGTTGTGTACGAACCGAGCACGACGTTGACGCTTGGCGACAGTATAGGAAAGTCGGGCAACTTGATTGTGGAGGAGGCTACGATGGCGGCGACAGCGGACGACGATGATGACGACGACGGCGGCGGCGGCCAGGCCATGTAAGCGTGATGGCTGACAGGTCAGCAGGTGGGTTGGGTGTAGCGCTGGTGGTGGTGCATTGTCGAGAGAGGATGGGAGTCAAATGACGATGAGGCGGAGTCGGGATGGATTGCGTACGTGCGAGGCTGTGCAGCAGTATTTGAGTATTTGAGGGGTGGGTGGGTGGTGGGCGGGCTGGGACAGGGGACAGGGGACAAGGAGCCGAAGCGTTTCAGTGGTCTTCCCCCCCCCTTCTCTCCCGCGCCACTTCGGCAGCGTCAGCGCCCGGCGCCTTGTTCGTTCGTCCCACGTCCAGCGCGTAATCTTCACCATCATCATCATCATCATCATCATCATCATCATCATCATCATCAGCATCAGCATCATCGTCGTCGTCGTCGTCGTCGTCGCCATCGTCATCCAGCACCTTGCACCACAGGCCATCATCAGCCTCGTCTGATAAAACAACGCAAATCAACGGTTCCATCGCTGCTTAGCCACGCATCCTCGCGTGGGGGGTCCCGGCCCCTCGTAGCGGCCGTTTCCACCGCATCTTCCTACCGCGCGACGATGAAGGCCATGAAAGGCCTCAGCATGAACAAGATGCTGGGCAGCTTCAAGCGCAAGCCCGGTGGTAGTGCGTCGAGTCCTCTATTCTTCTCTGCATCGCAAATCCCTGACAGACCGCAGCCAGCCCCGAGGCCCCGGCAGCGTCCGAACCGGCCCCGGTCGAGGATACGCCCCAGATCACGGCTCGCAACAGCGTGGTGCGTGCTCATGCCATCCCGAACTCCTCTCCAACGAGGTCGCTGACTTGTGGCACAGAAAGCGTTCTGCGAGGCCGGAGGCAGCGTCAAGACAGACGAAGTGTTGTTCTTGCCGCCCATCGTCGACGCGGCCGAGTCGTCACCAACGGCCGCCAGCGAATGCGCTCTGGGAATACGCAAATACATGGCCAAGGACTACTACTCGCGGCCGTCGCAGCAGTACAACGCCATCATGCTGATGCGCATCCTGACGGACCATCCCGGCGAGACATTCACGCGCAATCTCGACGACAAGTTTGTCGATACTGCTAAGCTGTTACTCAAGAATGCCAGGGATCCCAGCGTCCGCCAGATGATGATGGAGACGCTCGACGAATTCGAGCGGTCCAAGACCAACGATCCGAACCTGGCGCCCATGGTGCAGATGTGGAAGCGGGAAAAGGAAAAGGCTTTCAACAAGGAGGGGGTGAGAGAATCAGACGGAAAGTCGCCTGACTCCGATGACGATGCTGACTGCGTTGGCGCCTGCAGAGTCGGAAATCCATCAAACCTCCCACGACGGCGCCTCGGCCTCCCATCACGAGCCCCGTTCTCGCACCCGAGGTGCAGACACAAAACTACTTTGCCAAGTCTCACACGATCAACCGGCTGCCCAACGCCGTCGAGCTGGCCTCTCGGCTGGAGGAGGCTCGCACGTCGGCCAAGCTGCTCGACCAGGTCGTGATGAACACGCCGCCGGTGGAGATGCTGAACAGCGACCTGGTGCGCGAGTTCGCCAACCGCTGCCTCAGCGCGTCGCGGAGCATACAGGGCTACATGACGTCGGAAAACCCGTCCCCCGATAACGACACGATGGAGAACCTCATCGACACAAACGAGCAGCTGCAGACGGCTCTCAGCCAGCACCAGCGCGCCATGCTCAGCGCTCGTAAGCAGCTCGGCCTCAACTCCAGCCCGAGCGAAAGCGCGGCGATGCCAGACGAGCCGACCAGTCCTCCGCCGCCGGTGCCGCCTCTCAGCGGGGGCGGGCTCGGCGTCTTCGCCTCGGGCGCCAACGGCAAGGGCAAGCAGACGGAGCTCTACAACCCGCCCGACAGCCCGCCGCCGTCTTCGTCAACATCGGAGCGGTGCACCAACGGCAAGACGGCGGCGTCTGGTGTTCCCTCGCCGCCGTCGACGGTGCCGCCTCCGCCGCCGACTTCGCTTCCGCCGCCGCCCCCGTCGACGTTACCTTCGGTGCCGCCGAGCAAGGATGACGAGGAGGATCTGTACGGGACGACGCCGAAGAGCAAGCGATCGATGTCGAGGTTTTGAGCGCACAGCACTCTCCCGCTCGGGTGATTCACGGGAGGGGAAGGGGACAAAGGGGCAGAGAGAGATGGTTCGTCGTTGCATGGACAAAGGATAAAGGGCCTGGTGTTTTTATTCCCTCCTTTTCCCCTTTGTTCCCCCGTCTATATATTTCTTATACGTTGGCGAAGACGTGAGGGTTAGGGGGGCTTTGAAGGACGTGCAGAGCAGGCCAGCCTCGCGATATCCCATAGTGACGCATCGAATACCTTTTGGGGAGAGAGGAGGGGGGGGGGAGCACAGGTTTGTTTTTTTTTTTCTGGCATTTAATAAAGAGCACTTACCTACCGAAGCAGGATCGTCTACGTTTCTCTCTGTGTGTCTGGAAATGGTGCTCCTCGCAAGCGATTCCCGAAGCAGCGAGCCAGACTTGGAGTCAGTGACACCGGGGGGAGGACGGAGGATGCCACTGTCCGAAACATGGTCGTTGCGTGTGCGAGCGATGAGGAAGCACCAACCGATGGACAACAAGAATTGAAGCGATGGGTGGGAGGGACGGGATAGAGCAGGGCGATTCGCACCATTCGTCTATGGGCAGAGAGTCGTGGATATTTAAGGATGCGCTATCGGAGTGAAGGGGAGCGCTATAGGGTAGGCTGACATGTCGGCCAGGGATTCATCGCCTTAACGGCGGGCCAGTCGCAACGGGGCTGAGGCGCGACGCGGCTAACAGTGGGGCCCGGAAGCACACGGCAAAAGATATTCCCGGGCAGGCTACCCGGTATACTGACGTATGTATGTACACATGTATGTAATTGTACATACACAGCATGTTATGCTCGGTTACGGCCTCTGGTTCTAACAACAATAGCAGTAGGGGTTGTAGGATCTCGGCCGCTGCTGGGTCGCAGATGCTGGCGTCGATGCCTGATTTCGGCTATGGTTGCGAGAGGCGAGGGCGATGATGGATGGGCTTGGTTCTGCTGCATGCATATCATTCTTCTCCCTTGCCCCTTCTCGTCCCCTCTCCCCCCTTTCCCTCCTCCTCCTTCTCATTCTGAGTTCAGACTATCATCGCCGTCATCATCGGCATCGTCAGACAAGAGCAGCCGAGGAAACATCCCTGCTTACGGGGAAACGTATTGGTAACAAACCACCTAGCACTCACCCAGCCTCGACATATCATCGACATACTACGTCGAGACGAGGGACGAACGACGCCACCACCACTGGAGACAACAACAACAAGGCGGACAGGACAGATATCTACCTACCTGGCACATAGCCGAGGAAAGGCTGCTTTCAACGTTTTTCTTCTTATACACCGCCTTCTTTATATCCACACTGGGGCTCGGATCTTCACTTACACGGCCTCCTCCCTCGACTCTTCCCCGACTCCCCCGGCTCAGACCTCGTTGCGATTGGTAACCCCCCCCCCCCCCCCCCCCCCCCCCCCCCCCCCCCCCC
>LKCN02000001.1:460355-472921 GCA_001633055.2 Ophiocordyceps polyrhachis-furcata BCC 54312 | reverse complement strand
CCCCCCACGCTTGCAAAGGCCCGAATATTATACATATAGTAGTATACCTGCTATCCTTCTACTGCTACTGAACCACGCGGAAAAGATCGGATCTCTTCTCCCCGCAAATCTTCTCTCTCTCTCTCTCCTATCCTATTCTCTTCCCCTCCACCAAAACGAGACGAGGAAAAAAAAAGGACACAAAGAAGGATTACGAAATACCCCTTCAAGAGACATCTCTCCGTTCCCATCCTACAGAACACAGGGAGGGAGGGGGGGACCAGGGCATCCGACAACAAAATTCCCCCCTCACTGCGGCCCATGGTGGTATCGACCACGGCCACGTCGTTGTTCCTCCTCCTCCATCGCTTCCGGGCCGACGGCGCCGAACTCATCTCGATAACGTCCCGCCGACATGACGCAAGCCGTCAAGCGCGCATGCGACGCCTGCCATCGTCGCAAGGTAAAATGCGACGGCGTCAACCCTTGCCGTAACTGCTCCTCCGCCCAGCTCTCCTGTACCTACAATGCCATCCCCCAGAAAAAGGGCCCCAAGGGTTCCCGCGCCAAGGTCATCAGCGAACTGCGCGAGACCCAGCGACAGACGAGCCTCTCGGCAAAGGTCCAGAACCGCATCAACGGCATCGCCTGCCCCCCCACAATCCCCAGCCTCGGCCCCACCCCCGGGCTCGTCACCAGCGAGCTCGTCAAGGATTGCGCCCTCTTCTTCTTCGACAACCTCTACCCCCAGGTGCCCATCCTCGACCGCCATCAGCTGGAGCAGCAGCTGCTTTACATGGAGCAGAACCGCGATGCCTACTGCCTCATGACCTCGATGAGCGCCTACATCATGCTGCAACCTGGCATGTCCATGCCTCCCAACGACCCTTACAGCCTCGACATCCTGCCCGGCGCCAACATCATCTCCAGCCAGCTGCTCCTCGAAGAGACCCTCCGCGTCCGAAAGGGCTACGAGTACCTCGACGCCGTCACCTTGAACGCCCTCGTCACAAACTTCTTCCTCTTCGGCTGCTACCACGGCCAGGAGATGCACGACAAGGCCTGGTATTACCTCCGCGAGGCCACTACCATGATCCACATGTCCGGCATGCACAAGGAGGACTATTACATGCAGTTCGATGCCGCCGAGTCCGCTCGCCGTCGACGCCTTTTCTGGCTCTTCTTCCTCCTCGAACGGTGAGCACTTTATCATCCCCTTCCCTTCCGTCGTCCACGGCCGCTGACCATCCCTCTTTCTACCACACGATAGGGCCTACGCCCTTCAACGTCAACGTCCCCTGTCTCTGCAGGCTACCATCGACCCTCCCACCCTCGGCGACGACCCAAGTGATGCGCAGGCGCATCAGCTCGGGAGCTTCATCCTCCTCGTCAACCTCTACCGCCCCTTCGACGATGCCTTCACCGCCTCCTGGAGTAACACCAGGAGCCGTTTATCGTCGCAGTATCTCAACAATCTGCAAAAACAGCTCAACGAACTTGCCCAGTCCTACGCCTGTCAGGACAGCAACTTCAACGACATACACAGCAACCAACGCTGGCTCAAGAACACCGTCTGGCAATTGAACGGCAGCGGCGGCGACGACTCCATGTCGTTTCAGTACCCCATACACATGTCGCGGGACCTCGTCGCCAGCATGGCGGCTCAGCTCCCCGTACAGGATGATCTGCTGGGCCCCGTCTTGGTAGGCCACCTCCCTCCCTCCCTCCCTCCCCTCCCTCGCACCATGCGTAATACCACACACCGCGCTTACACACAATGGAAAAATCAGGTCGAGCGGTTACTGGAGATGACCTTGACCATGACAGAGTTTCTCGCCATGCAGCCTCCCTCGGCCGACCCCTTCTCCGTCGGCCCCCGCGAGCACCTCAGCCAGACGATGACCATCATCGCCATGTCCCGGAACGGCGACCACCGCTTCCTACCGCTGCTGCTCAACAAGGTCAACCAGGTGCTCCCGCGCATAGCCAGCCCGATGCTACGGAGTGCTCCCGAGAACTCACCCCTGTCGAGCGCCGACATCTTTGACGGCTTCGGCAACGCAGGCATGGCCCAGCCGCCGCCGCCCAACAGCCAGATGCACATGTGCCCCCCCGACTATGACCGCAAGTACTCCGTCGAAGAGTACGACAAGAAGTACGCCATGGACATGAACGGCAGCCCCTCGGAATCCGTCTCCACGTCGAACCATTCCAGCTCCCCGTCTTCTTTGCCGCAGCACCCTTCGTCCGACCTGAGCAGTTCCTTCGTCGGCTCTCCCGGCTTGGTATCTCCCGGCCTCGACTACGGCCACAACCTCAACGGCTTCGGATGCCCCACCATGCCCGACATGGTCATGCATCCCATCAACAGCGCGGCGCAGGCCACCCCCATCAGCGGGCAGCAGCACCACCAGCGTCTGAGCACAGGCCACGACGGAAGCAGCATATCGCATCACGGAAACGGCCTCTCGCCGCAGAGCATGCGCTCCGCCGGCATTACGCCGTCGTCGCATCCTATGAGTTTCGCACCCTCCGCCCAGAGGCAGGACGGCTTCCGCTTGCAGGCGCCGCCTCAGATGGGGGATTTCAACGCCTTGCCTCGGTCCGGCTCGGACGCCAATGCCGGGTCCATGATGGGGATCAATGCCATGGGCAGCGAACTCGACTTTGGCGCCATAGGATAGGGACTCTCATGCGCACAAACAGAAGAAGAAAAGAAATGCCTGCTTTGCTGACGACTGGCTCGTCTGCGGCAGGACAAGGGTTTTTTTTTTTTGATCTATTTATCGTCTATATGATCTTATATATGGCCTCACATCTCGCCTCAGCCTTTTTGTTTTCTTCTTCACCTCTTATTTTCTTTATATCCCGCTCCCCCCTTTGTCCCTGTCTGGCCTGGCGGGGATTATGACCCGACGGGATGTTCGAAGCCTGGGAAGAGTACCGCGAGCAAGGCTCGTCAGATGCGATTGAGCGCAACGCCTTTCCCCCTCGCTACGTCTTCGTCTCGGGAGAACCAGGGACAGGGACAAAAAGCAAGGAATAACTCGGGCTACGAAAAGCAAGGCATAACTCGGGCTCTCCAGTTATGTCATGGGAGTTGAGCGGCGGGTTGCGACGCCGGGAGTTGAGCGGCTTGGGTATCAGGTCAAAATATCCATTTTTTTTTAACCGGTAGCGGTACGGCGCTGGGAGAGCGAGTGGGAAGGATGAGTTGGATTTTACTTGGTGGTTTTTTCCTACATTCATAAAAGGATGTTCAGTATGGTATTGGCCAAGGCTTGGAGGGGAGGAAGGGCACGATGGGCATCATCTTTTTGGTTGAGTCGTAATGGCATAGCGTGCCTTGGGGTGAGCATCTTGATGTAGCTTTTGTTTGAATACAAGTATGGATATTAACTTGGTATATGTTTATGTATGTATTCTATCGTCATTTATCATGTTGTGTTGGGGACATTGTTGCTGTCTTCTCCTCTTGT
The DNA here is from genome assembly GCA_001633055.2 of Ophiocordyceps polyrhachis-furcata BCC 54312. Lineage (NCBI taxonomy): Eukaryota > Fungi > Ascomycota > Sordariomycetes > Hypocreales > Ophiocordycipitaceae > Ophiocordyceps > Ophiocordyceps polyrhachis-furcata. The sequence goes on along the minus strand of LKCN02000001.1, from coordinate 469,463 downwards.
ATCCGCAGAGAGGAATGGTCTTTACCTCTACTACAGCCTGTCACACAATCTCAACCGCGACGGCATGAGCAGCCAGCGTCTCGACCCGCGCCGCATACACACTCATCCAGTGGCAGACCGGGTCTCCCCAGATGACGCCCCGGAGCTGATCCTCACGACAGGTGACGGCCTCGACGGCCTCGACGCGGCGGCCATCGACGGCGGACACGTCGCCGCGGAGGACGACGATGTGACCGGCGTTGCTCAGCGTCGAAGGTGGGACCGGCCAGAAGGTTGGCGTCGGATACTGAGGCGGAGGCGGGAGGGGAGGAGGCGGGCTGGCGAGCAGGGCGAGCAGGCTCTTGACGTAGGCCTTGTCGGCTCTGGCGACGGGGTCGCCCTCGTTGACGAAGGAGAGGAAGATGCCGGATGAAGGGTTGACGAGGGGCAGGAGGCTGACGGGCGGGGCGCCGAAGGTGACGCAGTGGACGCGGCGGAAGCACGACGCTAGATGAGAGAGTTCGCTCGCCGCGCCGTCGGCAAGCATGTGCATGTAGAGAAGGGCCGCGACGGCGCCACCGGCGGAGTGTCCCGTGAGGACGAGGCTGTGAGAAGCGCGTGCCGGGTCCTGACTGAGGATGAGACGCAGCCGATCGGCGGCAGGACGGATCATGGCGCGAGCGGCAGACAGGAAGCCGGCGTGGCAGGCGTTTCCGGCGTCGTCGAGGAAGCTCGTCGGCTCGGTCGGCTCGGAGCGGAGGTTGACGAACCAGTCTGCGAGGGAGGCGGTGCCGCGGACGGCGAGGACGACGGTGCCGGCTGCGTCGGCGGGGACGGACCGGATGTACATGGCCTTTGAGCCGGAGCGGCGGTCGGCGGGGACGAGGACCGATTGGCGGCGTTCGAGGGCGGATGACGGGGGTGAGTAGACGCGTAGTGAGCACTGGGCGGCGAGGCAGATGAGCGGCCAGATGGTTGTGTCGCTTAGGAGATAGGGGGGTTAAACTTGCTGTCAATGTGAAGATGGGGGGTGAATTTTTGAGGGCCTGGCCTTACAGCGTTAGGGGCGGGAGGGCCATTGGGAGCTTGGAATTGATGTAGAGCTGGACCTTGGCCAGGTATCGGACCGGCACGACGGAGGCTGGCGGTAGGAGACGAGTGTCGTGAGGCCTCTTGCGCTCGGCAGCTCTCGGTAGGTCTCGCTGTCCGGTTGTCGTCGTCGCCAGGTCGGGTGCTGGCTGGCAGAGGAAGAGATCATCGGCGTCTTGGCCGGTGTACTGCTCGTATTCGAGGACGCGATCGAAGCGCTGGAGCATCATGTCGTCTTCCGGAGCGACGGCGGCGGGATGCAGCCATGGCGAGGGAGGATGCTGCGGCGGCTCCAAGGTGGGAGTCGTCGTCCATGGCCTGTTGATGTTCGGAAACGGGTCGTTCAGGACCGGGAGGGGAGCCGTGGGGAGGCGCATAGGCGGCGCCGGGGTGAAGTAGACATTAGGGGGGTCCGTGAACGAATGGCTCGACTTGTGCCCCTTGCGGCTGGAGAAGAAGCCCATGGTGGTGGACGGTTGTCTTTGTCGATGGCTGTTGTGACAGCCGGAGCTGCATCTTAAGACGGGTGCTGCTCGGCGCGGGGCGGTGGAGTTGAAACAGCGAAGGCGGGAAGCGATCTGCGTGGCTTATAGTTATAGTCGACTTGCTACGTTTCGAGCATCGATGCATGCTGGCTGGCTGGCTGGCTGGCTGGCTGCCCCTATTTATGGAGGTCAGCTATTTTTGTTTCGACTGTCGGCGGCTCCATCGCCGGTATCTAGCGGTCTTACCTATATATTGAATGAGGTCTCACCGTCTCTCAGCCCCAGGCTCTCGGTAACGAAGGGGGAAGAACCACAGACAAATACATACAGAGGCGCCGTCTGCCAAAAAGCCATGAGTCTATCGTGGCTTAGCATAGTAATACTAATACCCTAGTAAATGCCTACCGAGAATTCGTCACCGACGCACGTGATCCGTCTTAGGTGACACCGTGGCAGTCTGCCTGTAAGGTGTCAGCTGGCGCGGAACAGCATTTCCCCGCTTCCGCACTAAACCTTGACCAGGTGTTTCGACGAAATCTCACCATCGGTTTTTTTTTTTTTCCTCACGCTCAACACCACCCCTAGCAAGAGCAAAGCACCACCACCAAAAAACCCCTGCGCTCTGGCGCTCTGCCCATCTTCTCCCTGTCGTTGAACACCCCCCCCCATCTCGGCTAGTCATCATGGCGTGGAGGAACCAAGGCATCACGGGCTCCAACAACATCCCCTTGGGGAAATCGCGTCGTTTCGGTGGCGAGCCTGAGGATGATGGCTTCGATCGCGGCGACAACAAGCGAGGTCGTGACCCTGAGCCGCGTGGCGAGGCGGATGGACCTCGTCGTCGCAAGAAGCGGAACCGCTGGGGTGACGCGTCGGAGAATAAGGCTGCTGGCCTCATGGGCTTGCCTACTGCCATTTATTCCAACATGACGAGCGAGCAGCTTGAGGCCTATACCCTCCATCTCCGCATCGAGGAAATTAGTCAGAAGCTGAGAATCGACGACGTCGTACCGGCTGATGGCGATCGGTGGGTTTCTTTTTTCTTTTTTACCTTTTCCCTGTATTCTTTTCCCAGCAGCTGTCCAAAACTGCAAATGCGAGTGTCAAATGCTTACGTCTGCCTTAGATCACCCTCTCCGCCGCCGCAGTACGATAATCATGGCCGGCGTATCAACACCCGCGAATATCGCTACCGAAAGAGGCTCGAAGACGAGCGACATAAGCTTATCGAAAGGGCCATGAAGACGATCCCTAACTACCACCCGCCCCAGGACTATCGACGTCCTACCAAGACCCAGGAAAAGGTCTACGTGCCTGTTAACGACTACCCGGAGATTAACTTCAGTATGATTGCAAACTCCCCCCCCTCCCCTCCCCGTCTTCTTACTCCCATTTCTACTCTTCACTTCCGCGTTATCCACTATTACGCTTACTGCATTTTCCGCTGGGGTGCAAACCCTGGTGCTATTTAACTTTTCTGAACCGTGTGAAACTTTGACGCTAACATCCAGGTTCAAGTCGGTCTACTCATTGGCCCGCGTGGCAATACACTCAAGAAAATGGAGGCAGACTCCGGTGCCAAGATTGCCATTCGCGGCAAGGGCTCGGTCAAGGAGGGTAAAGGCCGGTCCGACGCCGCCCACTCCAGCAACCAAGAGGAAGATCTGCATTGCCTCATTATGGCAGACACCGAGGAGAAGATCAACAAGGCGAAGCAGTTGATCCATAACGTCATTGAAACGGTACGTAAACCACTTCCCTTCCTTCACCCTTCGTCGGAACATGTCGCTTACTTTTTTCCCCGCTAGGCCGCTTCCATCCCCGAGGGACAAAACGAACTCAAGCGCAACCAGCTCCGAGAGTTGGCCGCGCTCAATGGAACTCTGCGCGACGACGAGAACCAAGCGTGCCAGAATTGTGGTAAGATCGGTCATCGCAAGTATGACTGCCCCGAGAGGCAGAACTACACCGCTAGCATCATCTGTCGAGTCTGCGGCAACGCCGGCCACATGGCGCGCGACTGTCCCGATCGCCAGAGAGGCGCCAACTGGCGCAACGACTCCAACGGTGGCCGTCACGCCGGCAGAATCGGCGGCGGTGACGCTGTCGACCGCGAGATGGAGGTGAGTGTTTATCCCATGCCCGCACACCCGACTCGACTCGCCTGAGCTAACTACGGTTTGTAGCAACTTATGCAAGAGCTCGGCGGAGGCCCCAGCGCTCCGGCAAGAATCGAAGCAGGTCCAGGTGGTCACGGCGGCCACGGCGGTCACGGCGGTCACGGCGGTCACGGCGGTCACGGCGGCCACGGCGGCCACGATGACGGAGAAGGCGCCAAGCCCTGGCAACGCGGTCCGCCTGGTGGCGGGTCTGGCGGCGGTGGCGGCCCCGGCGGCGGGCCTGCTCCCTGGCGCTCGCGCCATAATGAGAGTCACGATGGAGGATCCGGCGGTGGCCCTGCCCCTTGGGCTCGCGAGCGCCATCGCGGACAAGACTACCACCACGGTCACCAGAGTGATGGCTACAACGAGTACTCGCACGGCTCCGGTGGCGGTGGACCTCCGGGCGCCGGCTCGTGGCGTCAGGCTGCCCCCGGCACGCACGGTGGTTACGGCAACTATGGCAACTACGGCGGCGGCGGCGGCGGCGGCTACGGCGGAGCCCCCACCGGCATGGGTTCTGTCCAGGGCCCACCTCCGGGTCTCGGCCCGGCAGACGGACACCATCGCGGAGCGTACCAGCAGTATCCCGGCGCGCCTCCCCCTCCGCCCCCTCGCGGCGAGTCCCCTCCGCCTCCTCCCAACAATCAGCCGCCCCCCCCCGCCTCCGGGTGCATAGGATGAATCCGAGGTTCGAACAGCAGCGCGCCGATCGACTTGCGTCCGACGCAGGAAGCATGCATGAAAACTCACTGTGTTTTTCTCTTTTTCGCAGGGCAACTGGGCGGCCTGGCTGCTATTGCGTCTCTACATCTCGAGAAATCCGCCGCATGGCCAGCAGCGATACTACTAGTGTCGGTTTTCGAAGCAAGGTAAAACGGCGTTTGTTGAGGCTAATCGCACAGGCTCCCGGCCGCAGCCGCTCCTGCGGACTGTTGCGCTGAGGAAGACCTTGGCGATTTGAGGTTCTGAATTTGGCTCTGTTGAATCACGTATTTGCTAATGTGAGAGATGGTTTCCTACAGTTAAAGAAGAAATCGGTTATGAGATTAGACCTTTGGAGGTCTAGGGAGGCGGTTGTTGTTTGCTCACGTGATGGTTTGTGGAAGCCTCAGCCACCGTCAACCCCCCCCCCCCCCCCTTTCCCCCTTTCCCCCTTTTCCCCTCCCCCCAACGTCGGAAGACCAGTTCATCAAGGCTGAGAGAGAGGTATGTACGCGCGTGTGTGTATGTACTCCGAGGTAGTGCCCATCGTGGGCAAGTCGCCACCTCGCCCTACAGCGAGTATATAGCGCGTTAGTCGGATTGCGTGGACATGGGAGTCACTACCCCTAAGTTTAGTAGCCTTATGCAGTGCTAGTAGTAATCATGATTACTAGTACTTAGTACGGATAGTGGCCTTGATTAGATATGTCATATCTAATGGCTGATAAAGCAACTAGCGGCTCGTTGAAGTGACGGCAACTCTTCCAACGTCGCACATCAATCTCTGCCCTTTCACCAACCACCTCCTGTGATCTCTCCCCCCTTTCCGGCGGACGAACTGGCTCCTCCGACAAGAGCCGGGGCCGCATGACCGCCGAAAGCAGCCGTTAGCCTCCTCCGCCGTCAGCATGAAGCTCGGCAATCCGTTTGCCTTTGGGCCCGGCCCCGTCACCTTTTGGACGACGGCCGTCTACCTCGCCGTCGTCATCCCGCTCATCTACGTGCACGAGACGGTCCCTCCGGCACCCGGAAACGATGCCATCGCTCGTGGTCTGAACTTGACGGAGGCTTGGGGTGACCTCCAGTTCATGACCAAGGCCTATCATCCCTACAGCAGCCGCCAAAACGACGTCGTGCGCCGACACCTCCTCGATCGTGCCGCGCAGATCTTGGTCCGCAACGGCATCGGCTACGCTGTCGAGCCGGGCTCGTTTGCAAGCGGCGGCTCGGCTGAACGGGCTCCTGGGGCCGTCATCTTCGACGACCGTGTCTCCAACGTGACCTACACCTATCAAGCTTCTGGCTCTTCCCCGTGGGCTGGCGAGTACTTTGAAGGCAGCAACGTCTACGTATATGTTCGCGGCAAGGAAGACCCGGATGGCGACTGGTGGGTTTCGCAGTCCATCATGTCCTCCTCGCGTCATACCGGCAGCGGCGTCCTCGTCAACTGTCACTTCGACTCGGTCTCGACCGGCTATGGCGCGACTGACGACGGCGTGGCGTGCGTGGCAATGCTTCAGCTCCTTAGCTACTTTACGTCGCAGGGCCGCCAGCCCAAATACGGCATCGTGTTTCTCTTCAACAACGCCGAGGAGGACGGCCTGCTGGGAGCGCGTGCCTTTGGCAACAGCCCCCTGCTCAGCTTCTGCCACACGTTTGTCAACCTCGAGGGCGCCGGGGCGGGTGGCCGGGCCATGCTGTTCCGCACGACGGACCTCGAGACGGCCAAGGCATACTCCGGGAGCCCGCATCCGTTCGGGTCCGTCGTGGCGGCCAACGCGTTCGAAAGCGACATCATCAGAAGCGACACCGACTACTCCGTCTTCGCCAAGGTCTACGGCCAGCGCGGTCTTGACATTGCCTTTTACGAGCCTCGGTCGCGCTACCACACGCAAGAGGACGACGCGCGCCACACCTCGACGGACAGCGTCTGGCACATGCTGTCGGCGGCGCTGGCGTCGACCGAGGCCCTGTCGGCCATCACCGGGGCCGATTTCCGAGGTCCTCGCTCTGACGGGAGGAAGGACCTCGCGCAGAACGGCAGGCCGACCGAGGGCGTCTGGTTCGACCTCTTCGGCAGTGCGTGGGCGGCGTTTCCGCTTAGAGGGCTGTTTGCATGGTCCCTGACGCTGCTGGTTGCCACGCCGTTGGTGCTGATGCTCATCACGTACTTTCTGGCTCGCAGTGATCGGTATTACCTCTTCGCCAAGGAAGTTGACGACCCTGACGAGGGGGAACCTGTTGCGCTCAGGGGCTGGAGAGGCTTCTTTCGCTATCCGTTTGCGCTGGTAGTCGCCGTCGCGCTTACTATCGGCTCGGTCTTGCTGGTGGCCAAGGTCAACCCGCTCATCATCTACAGCAGCAGTTATGCAGTGTAAGTTCCTCCTCCTAAGTGTATAATAAGATGATGGGAAAAAAAAAAAAAAACAGGGGAAGCTGACGACTAGGCGGCTGGCAGATGGGCCATGACGATGTCGCTATTCTACCTGTCCTTTTGGCTGCTGGCCCGCGGAGCTAGCTTCGTGCGTCCCAGCGCGCTGCAGCGAGGCTTCGCCATCTTATGGCTGTACGTCATCTGCTGGGCCTTTCAGGTGTTGGCGGCCGTGGCGGAGGATCGGCTGCACATCGGGGCCCTTTACTTTGCTGCCTTTCTGCATACGGCCGTCTTCGTGAGCCTGGCGGTGTCTCTCCTCGAGCAGTTTGCGCTGCCTGCCAAGCACGACTTTGCGGCGCGGCGTCTCCGTCTCGATGCCGGTTCGGGAAGTTCAAGCTCCGGCTCGACTGAAGACCAAGGCGCAGAAGACGAGGCGGATGATGAGCCGACGGAGACGACGCCGCTGCGAGCCGGCGAGCCATCATACGGCTCCAACGGAGACGACAACGCTGAGACGACGTTTGCCAGCACCTACCGGCGTTCGGTGGCCGCCGTGGAGGAGGAGTCGGCCAAGCCACAGGGTCAACCGGCCGACGCGGCGCACGACGGCGAGCAGGCTTGGTCGGACCAGCTTCCGACGTGGACCTGGTTCGTCCAGCTGCTACTTCTGGCGCCGGTTCACGTCATGATACTGGGGAACCTCGGCCTCGTGCAGACGGCGAGCATGTCCATGACGGGCCCGGACGGCAACAGCCTTCTGATTCCACTCATGGCCGTCGGCATCACGGGCATCCTTCTGCTATTACCCCTAACGCCGTTCCTTCACCGAGTGACGCACCACGTTCCCCTGTTCCTCCTGGCCGTCTTTGTCGGCACGCTCATCTACAACCTGGTAGCGTTTCCCTTTTCGGCCTCGAGCCGGTTCAAGTTCCGCTTCCAGCAGACGATCGACCTCGACGAGGGCACCAACACGGTCAGCATCACGGGCCTCGAGACGTTCGTCCGACCCGTCGTCGCCTCCCTTCCCTCGGCCGCCGGTCAGGATGTGGCCTGTCCAGCGTCGCCGATCCGCGGCCTCGTCGACTGTATCTACGACGCGTCGTTGCTGCCGCCCAAGCCGGTGAACGGTACGAAGCTGGAGGATCTGGTCGTCGTCGAGGCCCATGCATCCGACGACGGCCGCACCGCACGGGTCGGCATCCGCGCAAAGGCTACCCGCCTCTGTTATCTGGAAACGTCGAAGCCGATATTTGGATTCGCCGTCGAGGGCGGGGCCGGAAGAGACGATCGGTTCGGCTCCTTTCCTGACCACGAAGGCTTCCGTACCATTCGTCTCTGGCGTCGATCGTGGGAGGCATCGTGGAACGTGACGCTTCACCTCGTCGACGACGACCACCGTCAAAACCGAGACCGAAATCGATACTACGCGAACAAGGACGAGACGCAAGCCGACGACGACGACAACAACAACAAGCCTCTAGAGGTGGCGGTGCGATGTGTCTGGAACGACGCCAACTCGGCGGGGTCGACGATGGCTGCTTTCGACGAGGTTTTGCGCTTCATGCCTGATTGGTCTGCTGTTACCAAGACGACGGTTGGCTTGGTTTCTGTTGGGAGGAGGGTTTCTCTTTGAAGGGGTTTTTTTTTTTGTTTCTATCCCTAGGGTATTTGTATTGTATGAATTGAGGTATGATTTTCGTCCTCGTTCCGTGAGCTTTGTGTAGATGATGGTTGTTGAGTTGTGAGTTGAGGCTTTGTTTGCCTTGGTACTCGCCATGGTACGCGACGGGACAAGCAGGTCTATTGAAGAGCAGTCTCGAGAAAACGATATTATCGATTACCATTACCTAGATATGAGACGATGAAGAAATAAGAACCGGCTATGAATAAAGATGCGCTTCCCAGCGTGTCATCACCAACAACCTGCTCCCCCGACACGAGCCCTTCTCGCCGTCAGAAATGAAGATGATAGATAAAAACGAAGAGAAAAATGCAATGATCCAGTCACCGGCATTTTTTCTCTTGATTCCCCCCGCTCCAAGTCGGCCCTCTACAGGAGGGCGGCGGCGACGGCCAGGGCGGCGATGCCACCGGCGGGGCCGACGGCGGCGGCACCGGCGGTGACGACGGAGGAGGTGGGGCGGGGGCCGACGGTGGTGGTCACGACCTGGGCGGAGGTCTGGGTGGCGACCTGGACGGGCACGCACTCGATCTGGCGGGCGGAGTTCTTGTGCTTGGCGTGGGCGATGCAGACTTGCAGGCCCTTGGGGAGGACCTGGTCTGAAGAGAGGGGAAAATCGGTTGTTAGTTTGGGGGG
>LKCN02000001.1:410701-434237 GCA_001633055.2 Ophiocordyceps polyrhachis-furcata BCC 54312 | reverse complement strand
GACGATAAAAAGGAGGAAGCATCATCATCATCATCATCATCGTCATGAAATCTTCTCCCCATAACACGTAATCATACACAATCCACCTCTCTCTCTCTCTCTCTCTCTCTCTCTTCCTCCCTCCCTCCCTCTCTCCATATACATATATATATATTTATATACACACACACACACACACAAATGCACGGGTATCAAAAACACCTCGCACCACCAATACAATACCCAATACACAATACTGTCTGTCAAGCCTGCCAATCCATAGGATCAACCATCCACTCCCACTCCTCAACACTCCGCTCCCGACTCCAAGCCCCCAAGTCCCGCCCAAACTCCCTCTCGGCAAGCCCATACGCAGCCTCGAGCCCCCTCATCGTCTCCGTCACAATCCAGTTAAGGTCATACATACGCAAAGGCGGCGTCTCCTTGTCCCCCTCGGCCGCATCCTTCCACCTGTTGCGCAGCTCCTTCGCCTTCCAAAGCGCCATGTTGACATTGCCTTTTCCGAGAATGGGGTGGAGAGGGTGCGTCTCGTCGTCGAGCGTCTTGAGGACGTTGTGATGATATGCATGACGGCCTCGTTCGCCGTTGGCACAGGGCGAGACGGCCGTCCCGAACACGCCGAGGATTAACACAACGGCCTGTTCGATCCAGGCGTAAAACTCATAAAAGTCAACCTTGAAGTTCCTCTCCGCCTCCTCGGCCGAAAAGTCCCACTGAAGCGGCTCGTTCGCCCTCCTATACGCACTCTCCAGATCGACAAACTTCCACCGCAGCCTCCCGCACGCCAGTTCGAACCTCGACAGCGCCTGCGCCCGCGTCACCGCCGTCGCGTTGTCTGTCGTCGTACTCGAGCTTCCATGGATCGGAGTTGGCGTCGAGGGAGGAGCCGGGCGCCGCGAAACCCTTCGAGGCGGCAGCGATCGCGTCCTATGCACCGAAGCAGGCGCCCACATAGAGCTCTCGAGGCCTCTGTTCCTCGCCGTCGATGACATTTTTTTTTTCCGCCGCCCTCCCTCCTCCGGCCGCGTTCGCTGATGGGGAGGAGATGTCGGGGTGGGCGTCGTCTGGGTGTTTGCTCCGGGTTAAGCTAGATTTAAAGAGCCAAGTCCGCGTCGGAATGCATTGTAGATTTAAAAAAAAAAAGGCCGTTAGCTCGTCAAGAGCTTCATTCTAGGTCGAACAAGGTGAGTCAGGGAGGTCAGTAGGCGTTGGCGTTGCCAGGCAACACGCACTTTAACCTGGGCACGTGACCCCCCTTTTGTCTCCCCAACTTCCATATCTATGTATGTGCTTGCAACTCTCCTCTGCATCACTCATTGCGAAACTCTCAACACCTGCCTATTCACGAACCCTCCCCTAGAGTACTATGTCCCTCCCCCTAGCATGTATGTACATGCAAACTTCTTCACCCACAGCCACCGTCACACAACATCACAACACACAACTTGACTCCTTAAACCCGACGCTACACCTACGGAGCCAGAGAGATCAGACACACGAGTCGTACAACAATATCAGACACTTCTGAAGAGAAATCTCTTCTCTCGACGTCATATGAAGCCTCCCTCCGCTCACGGCGAGGCTGTCCTCACTCTCCTCGTCGCCTTCGCCGTGCCAATATGCGTGTTATGAACCTGCAGAACACAAAGAATCAGCGTCAAGACTTCCAAGGAAACAAAAAAAAAAAACAAAAAAACAAAGACAAGCCATAAGGAAGGGTAAGCTCACCTTGGTGGCAAATCGCAAACTCGTCAACGTCTCCTTCAAATGCACCTCAAGCGGCGACACCATGACAAACATCAACGTCTTGCTGCTCCCTCCCAGACTAAACTGCAAAAGGTGAGTGAGCTTCGAGTTCCGATACGGCACGTGCGAAGACCCCCGACCGAGAGCCTCGATGACGTCCCCGAGGCAGCTGAGGCTCTTGTTGATGCTCTGCGTCTCCCTCATCCGTTCCCCCTCCGCCTGCGAGTGCTTCAGCCGCTCCGACCCAGCCAGGTCGACGAGGTTGAGCGTCCCCTCGCATCGCTCCCCCGTCGCCACGTTGTCGCCCACGAGCCGGAGGATGAAGACGCTGTGCGATCGCGAAGACCGCTCGTTGGCCCGCGTCGCCGCCACCGACCTGTTGCGCTGCGCCTCCGCCAGCATCGTCTCCACGCTCGTGACGGAGTCGAGCCGGACCGTCTTGCAGTTGGAGATGTGCGTCTGCCGCCGCGCCTCGTCGTGATGAATCTCCAGCCGCCGCTGCTGGCCCGGCGACAGCAGGTCGTGCAGCTCTTCGTTGTACACCTCGACGAAGCTCCCCTCCATGCTGTACTCCCACGACTTGGCTCGCAGCCGCGTCATCGTGTCGTAAATCATGTGCGTCGCCCGCGGTATCATGCCGTCCTCGGCCGACATGGTGTACGTCTTGCCCGATCCCGTCTGGCCGTAGCAGAAGATGCACACGTTGTAGCCGTCGAGCGCGCTCTGCACCAGCTGCGAGATCTCGTCAAAGATGTCCGAGTTACTCGTCCCGGGCGCAAACACCCGGTCAAACTCGAACGGATGGCTCTTGCGCGTCACCACCCCGAGACTGCTCCGTTCCTCCGGTCCGGCCACGACGATTTCCGCCGACGTCTTGTCGTCCGGGAAGCTCATGCCCGCTTGGGGGCCCTCGCCGCCGCCCTCACCGCCGCCCTCACCGCCGCCTCCGTCGAGCGCCGGCCGCACCCGGCACATGACGCGGATGTTGCCCTTGAGCTCCTGGTACTTGTTGAAGAGGATCCTCCGCTCCGTCTCCTCCTTGATCAGCCGTTGCCGCGACTCGTCCGCCACCCGCAGCGCCTCCTGCAGTCGCGCCTCCATGCTGGCAAACGAGTCCGACTGCGCCTTGCTGTCCGACTCGAGGAATTCGACCTGCGACTTGAGCGAGCTGATCCTGGCCTCGAGCGTCACGTTGCAGGCCGACAGCTCCGCGATGCTGTGCTGCAGGCCGCCGCCGAGCGACTTTTCGCGCTCCAGCTCCGTCTTGGCGCCCTCGGCCTGCCGCCGCAGCTCCTGGACCTCGAGCTCGAGCGTCAGCCGATCATTGCCCATCCGTGTCTGCACATCGAGCACGTCACCCTCCCTCTTGCGCCGTTCGTCTTCGAGCTCCTGTCGGTGCCGCCGTGTCAGCGAATCCACCTGCCGTTGAGACTCGGCTGAAGCCTCGGCCCATTCCCTTCTCAGCTCGTCCAAGGTGCTCTGATGCCGCCGCTCCAGCTCGGCCACGCTCTCGCGATGCTGTCGCTCGGCGTCGTTCATCCTCCGCTCGTGGTCCCATTGCTGCTTCTCGAGTTCGTGCCGCAGCTGTCGGCCGTCATCTCTGGCCAAGTCCAACTCGTCTTTGAGCTTTTCCTTGCGTTCTTCGAGTTTCCGTCGTTGATCCTCGAGCTCGGACACTTTGAATTCAAATCAGCCCTTGTCGTTTCTTCGGCCACCGAATCACAATGACTTACCTCGGGTCTTGGCCAGCTCAAAGACATCCTCATCACCCTTTCTCCGCTCAATCGTATCCGTCACCATATCCTTGAGTTCCCGGAACTGTGACTCGATGGTGTCGACACGGCCGTCGACGTCCCAAGCTGCGAAGCCAGTCAAGTCAGAATGCTTGGTCAAGAACTTGCGGGGTGAAAGGGTCTTTGACGGGCATCGACGATTCTTGATGGCAGATATGCTGTTCTCCACCACATGGAGCTGATGCTTCACCCGCTCGACAGTCGGCGTCATGGGAGGCGCAACCTAAGTGCCTCCCGCGGCAGCCGAACATGACGACGATGACGATTTTTGCACGAGAGCATCTTTCTTCCTGCCCGGCCGATAAAGGCTGACGCTGCTGGCCAACGAAGGCTGAGGCGCGGGCATGTGCAGGTTGCTTCGCAGAGTCGCTTGACTCGACGAGGCTCCCCCCAAGCTCAGGCTTTGTAGCTTGGCCGTGAGAGAGCTTTCTCTGCTTGCCGACGACGTGTTTGAGGGTGGAAGGGGAGGCGGGATTGAACTGCTTCGCTGCCGCTCGGTAAGGGGTAGTGGGTTCGTACCGCTCTCATCAGCAGCCTGATGGTCGCTGCGATGGCCGTGGGCGGTGCGCGGACGCGCTACCGGGCCCTTTCTGCCGTTTGCCGCGCCCACGGCGACTTTGGGAGCGGTCGTCGTTCGATCGATGCGGCCGGGGCCGTAGCTCTTGGTGAAGCTCGTCGATACCGGGTTGGTTGTCGTCTGTGCTCGCGAGGGAGGCTTGAGCTACCAAAAGTCAGCCAGTGACGACAAACACGTCTCGACATAGAGGAGGAGGAGCATACCCCAGACGTGGTCGACATGGATCTCGGCTTCAGGCCCGTCAGCCGCGGGGGATTCGCCGCCGGCTTGGCGTATTCGACAGCACGTTCGACAACGGGCTTTCGCTTGGCCTCGGGTTGAGGAGCTAACGATCAGTCAGTCAGGTCGAAGACGAAGACAGCGCGAAGCTTGAACCAACCTGGTGGAGACATCTCCCTCTTGCTACCCGCCTTGAACCTGGATATCTCCGGTATAAGCGACGGAACACGGGCGTTTTGCTGAGACTCGCTACACTCGGCCAGCCCCCCCTTCTGGAAGCCAGCAGCCTTCGGTAACCGACTGTCCCTGGAGCCCACCCTCACCGGCTGTAGACGAAAGTCAGCCATCGTGATGAAGACAGAAGAGGCAAGACATCGATAGATTCACCTGAACCTCGGTACCGTCCATGGCGACGAGATCTCGCACGCGTCGCAAACAAACGGGCGCGACGATGGGCAGGACGAGGAGCAGGGCTCCAGGCGTCGGACGAAGCGACGCGCGTGGCGAGCCGATGATTGCGAAGCCGAATGAGAAAAAAAGAAAGGAAGGAAGAAGCTTATGATGGCGTCACGTTAGATATCAAGGTAGATGGAAGTGGGCAAAAAAAAAGAGAAGACGCGATGCTTCTGCTAGATCCTCACTCAGCCTGACACGTGCCGTCCCCATCTCCCGTTTATTATGCGTTGGTTGCGTGGAGCAACAGGGAAAAAACCGCACCGCCACAAATGTGTCAGAACTGCCACGAGCTCAGCCACACCCACGACAAGACACTAACCACACACACCTACCCGTAGGTCCTAGGCTCGTGTCCTCGCCTAGTAGGCACTTAATTTGAGGGACAGGGCCGGAAAGAGGGGACAGCGACCGAGGGCCCCACTACTAGCGCCACGTATTTTTGTATAGCATCCTCACCTAAAAAATACATCACCTTCGTCGCGATCAACTCGTTCGTTGTCAAAAGATATTATAATTGAGCACTAACCTACTCTTTAGGCCGCTTAGGCTATCCTGGCCTCTCGTGAGGCTATCGCGAGACGCCAAGAGCGCAGCCGTACGGTCAAATCGGCAGCGCCATCGACGCCTCTTTCTATCCGTGCCGCTGCTACCCAATTTAGGGTAACGAAATCGCACGTTTAACGTGCGATTAAGCAGCTTAAAGGGCTTCGAGACTTAGGCCCTAGGGGCCGGAAGCCTTTGTTAAACGATAACGAAGATAATGCCCTCGTGGCCTTTATCCTTTAGCTCTAGAAAGGAGGCTTTCCTGCTAGGAAGCCTTAAATTATTAACGCTGCCTATACCCTTCTTAAACGAAGGAACGATGCCGCGACGCCCCTATTAGACACTTAGTACAAAGGGTGGCTTAAGGACTATCGTAAGGTTCGAAGGATAACGATCAAGGCCGTTAAGAAGTCGAGACGGAGCGTAGAGGCTAGCAACCTCTCTAGCATCGTATCTTTCTTCGAGACGCTTTAGGGCCTTGTTCGTAACTATAAGATCGGCCCTTTAGAGGTCTAGAACGAGGATAAATATAGGATTCGGATCGGCAGCCTTTAAGAACGTATTTCTATTATTATCGTAAGGTCTACTCGTTATAATCGCCTAGAAGTAACTAATCCAGGCGATCGTGAGTCTTATACCCTAATCGGCGCTACTAATGCTATTAGCGATAAGATGCCTCCTTGGCTAGTCTTTAAGACCTTTCCAACGGAGTTATAGGCGTCTATTAATAGCCCTAATAATATGCGATTTGCCCGATCAGATACAGGGTTTAGCAACGCTAAGATCACCCTTAAATAGATCTATTACTTTAACAAGATATTATAGGATCGATCTGCCCGTGCTCGACGTAGCGGCCTTACCCTATTAGGCTAGTTTAGCTGCGATAAGTGGCTTTAAGATAAAGATAGCGAGGCAGCCAAGCCTAGGATTATACTAGAAGATAAGAGGATCTCGAGGCTCCTAATTATCGATAGCTTTAGCGGCTATATAGACCTAGCCTTTATCGAGTATTGTATTAAGTTCGACATTATCGTAGCCGTCTTCCCGCCTCATTTAACGCATTTCCTTTAGCCTCTCGACGTTAGGGTCTTCCAGCCCCTAAAGGCATTATAACAGAAGGTTCTTTATAACTTCCTATATCGAGGAGAGTTTAGCTTTAAGCGGCTTGATTTCTTAGAGTTATTTTAGCAGACCTTTAGCGAGGGCTTCGAAGCTCGTTATATTATGCAAGGCTTCGAAAAAACAGGCATTTAGCCAGTTACGCCAAAGTTCGCGATCGAATACCTTTAGAAACGGCGTCTTCGAACCCACGATACACTCGAAGGCTATGCCTCTCTTCTGCCACAAGAAACGCGATTTAAACAGGCTGCTAACGCTGCAAACGATATCCGCTAACGCTATAGCCCTCTTCTAAGCTTACTAACGCAGAGGAATCTAAAGACGATTAGCCGTGCCGTTATAGAAGCAGTTATCGTAAAGAATAACCTTTCGCAGCACCTTGAGTCTCGTACACAGCGGATAGAGCGCTTCTCCCGCAAATTAAAGAGGGGAAAGACTATTAAGTCGGGGGAGGGCACCTTCTATACAAGCCTAAGTCTTAGGGACGTTCGTAAGGCCTCACAACGCACCTAAGAGGCTAAGGAGGAAAAGGCTCAACGCTAACAGCTTCGTCTTATGCAACACGCGAATCGACGAGAGAAGGAAGACCTTCTTCGCCAGTACCGCGAAGAGAAGTATTAGATCGTTGACGGCAAGCGGAAGAGGCTTACGATCATGCAGTGGCTCGAGCTTCGGGACAAGAAGGAGGAATTCATCGGCCTCGAGACGGCACAAGAGATATTTACGCGTCTATTCCAGCCGAAGCCTCGCTAGGCTATCGACACGACACGTCAGCCGCCGCCGCCGCCGCCACAAACCGAGGAAGAGATACGAAGGGCACGACGAGAGAGGCACTGGCAGGAGGCTATCGCAGCCTACGCTAAGGCAGGGGGGGGGGGCTTTAGGGACTTCCAAGGGCCTCCCTCAGATGCCTCACAGCTATCGACATTATCGATAGATATTATCACGGAGAGGCCGCCTGAGGACCCTTTTAATGCCTCGCTGCCGCCGCCGCTGCCTCCCTCGCCGCTGCCTCCCTCGCTGCCTCCCTCGCTGCCTCCCTCGCCGCTACAGCCTTCCTCTCCGAGGCTCCCGCCGCTGCCTTTCTAGGCTACCAAAACACCATAGAAAATAGGCCTAGGCGTAGGTTCTATTACGTCAATAGCTTTAATTAATCAGGTTCCTTATTATAACAACGAACGAGTTAATCGCGACGAAGGTAATGTATTTTTTAGGTGAGGATGCCATATAAAAAATACGTGGCGCTAGTAGTGGGGCCCTCGGTCGCTGTCCCCTCTTTCCGGCCCTGTCCCTCAAATTAAGTGCCTACTAGGCGAGGACACGAGCCTAGGACCTACGGGTACCTATCTTCTTTCTTCCATCTTCCCCTTTCACATGCCAGATCCCCCCCCAAAATCCGCTCCCAAGACGGGCCACGACGCCCTCGATGCGCTGTATCCGAGATGGAGAAATACAGCCAATTCCGCGATAAATGTTAGCCGAAAAAAAAATTGGAAGACCCAATATATACCTTGCCTCCTCCGCTGATTTGCCTCTTCTCTCCTCTCTTCCAGCAACGGGCATCGCGCCCTTTCTCCCCATCTCGACACCCCTCTCGGCCGCATCGACGCTGACGCACGGCCTCATCTTCCTCATCCGGCTGCCCTTCTTCCTCACCTTCGCCCTCAGCTACTTCTTTCTCTTCCAATACCTGCCTCTGCCCGTCGTCGCCCGCAAGATAGCTCTCTGGGGCCTGATGGCCATCCCCGGCATCTGGTGGGTTGACTTACAGCTGGACGGCGTCCGTCGCGGTACCTTGTCGGAGCAGCCTCGCGATCGCGTGCCGCATCCCGGCTCCGTCATAGCCGCCACCTTTACCAGCCCCATCGACGCCGTTTACCTCGCCGCCGTCTTCGACCCCGTCTTCACCATCTCCTATCCGGGCGAGCGGAGAATCCGTCGCGTCGGCCTGTTGCGAGCCGTCGCCGCCGCCCTCGCCCCCGTGCGTATCGCAGCCCCTTCCGACGTCGCCCTCGTCGACATCAACGACCTGCTGGATCAGTTCCCCGACCGTGTCATCGCCGTCTTCCCCGAGTGCGGCACCACAAACGGCAAGGCCATCTTGCCCTTCAGCCCGGCCCTGGCGCAGTGCCGCCCCGAAGTCCCCGTCTTTCCCGTCAGCATCCGCTACGCCCTCCCGGACGTCACCACCCCGGTGCCCGGCCGCTGGCTCGACTTTCTCTGGAACCTACTCTCCCGCCCGACCACTTGCATCCGCGTCCGCATTGCCGAGGGCCGCCGCCAGGACATGACCAATGGCTCCCCTGAGCTGAGAAGGCGCCTCGACGTCGACGACGAGAGGAGGATCCTGGATCGCCTCGCCGAGGCATTGGCCCGTCTGAGTAGGGTGAGACGTGTCGGCTTGACTATGAACGACAAGGCCGCCTTTTGTCGCCGCTTCGCGGGGGAAGGTAGTCTGAGGTAATCATTGTCTCGTTGTCGCATCCGGTTTTGCTATGGCCCCCCCCCTCTTTCTGTTGTCTGTACCGTTCTATCATGAACCGAAACTTGCTGTCATGTTGGAGAGAAAAACAGCCCTTTCTACAGCTAAATTGCTCAAAGCTCCGAAATAGCAAACAAGAACCAAAAACATGGTGGAATATCTTAATGTGCATGCAGCCTCGTCCGTGTAAATGAAAGCAAAAAGAATCAAATCGGGCCGTCGGTAACGCAGCCCGAGCTCGCATTACTGACCAGACTCGCGTACTTTTTCAGCGTGCCCTTGTTGTATCGCGGAGGCGGCGCCTTCCACGCCTTCCGACGCTTCTCGACCACCTCGTTAGGCACCATCAGGTCTATGGCGCGCTTCTCTGCATCGATGACGATCTCATCGCCATCCTCAACGAGGGCGATGGGCCCGCCGTCCATGGCCTCCGGCACGATATGGCCGATGATGAAGCCGTGCGAGCCGCCGGAGAAGCGGCCGTCGGTGAGCAAAGCCACGTCCTTGCCCAGGCCGGCTCCCATGATGGCCGACGAAGGCTTCAGCATCTCCGGCATGCCAGGCCCGCCCTTGGGCCCGTCGTAGCGGATGATGACGACCGTCTTTTCCCCTTTCTTGATCTCGCCGCGCTCCAGGCTGTCGATAAAGTCGGATTCGCAGTTGAAGACGCGCGCCTTTCCGGCAAAACGCAGGCCTTCCTTGCCGGTGATCTTGCCGACACAGCCGCCGGGCGCGAGCGAACCTCGCAGGATCTGGATGTGGCCCGTGGGCTTGATCGGGCTGCTGAGCGGCCGGATGATGGTCTGATCAGCGGGAAAGTCGGGCACCGTTTCGACGTTTTGCCGCATCGTCTTGCCGGTCACGGTTATGCCGGAGCCGTCTAGAAGGCCCTCGCGCAGCAGGAACTTGAGGAGGCTTGGGGTGCCGCCAATCTTATGCATATCCTCCATGACGTACTTGCCGGACGGCTTTAGGTCGGCGAGCAGCGGCACGCGATCCGACACGGCCTGAAAGTCGTCAATGGTGAGTTTGATGCCCACGGAGTCGGCGATGGCGATGAGGTGAAGGACGGCGTTTGTGCTGCCGCCGAGAATAGAGACGACCGTCATGGCGTTCTCGAAGGCCTGACGCGTCAGGATATCGCGGGGCCGGATGTCTTCCCGCAGAAGGGTCCTTATGGCGCCGCCAACGGCCTCGCACTCGGCGCGCTTGCTGCCGTCCTCGGCGGGGTTGCTGCTGCTGCCGGGTAGAGTGAGGCCCATGGTCTCTATGGCGGTGGCCATGGTGTTGGCCGTGTACATGCCGCCGCAGGCGCCGCTGCCGGGACAGGCATTGCGGATGATGTCGTAGCGCTGCTCCTCGGAGATGTCTCCGGCGATGTACTGGCCGTAGGCCTGAAAGGCGGAGACGATGTCGATGGGCTCGCCGGACCTGGTACAGCCGGGCTTGATGGAGCCACCGTAGACCATGATGCTGGGGCGGTTGAAGCGGCCCATGGCCATGGCGACGCCCGGCATGTTCTTGTCGCAGCCGGGCAGGCTGATGTTACCGTCGTACCACTGGCCGTTCATGACGGTCTCTATGCTGTCGGCGATGATCTCCCGGCTCTGCAGCGAGTAGCGCATGCCATTGGTGCCCATGGAGATGCCGTCGCTGACGCCGATGGTGTTGAAGCGGAATGGGACGAGGCCGGCCTTGGCCACCGAGTCGCGCACCATCTGGGAGAGGCCCAAGAGGTGCATGTTGCAGGGGTTTCCCTCGTACCAGACGGACGAGATTCCGATCTGAGCCTTTTGCAAGTCTTGGTCCGAGAGGCCGGTGGCGTATAGCATGGCCTGGGAGGCGCCCTGCGACTTGGGCTGTGTGATGGCGGCCGATACCTTGTTGAGCTTGTCGTCGGTCGATACAAGCCGGCGGCTGGACGGGCTTGGGATGCCGGCTCGGGCAAGCGGCCGCCGCAGAGCCTTGGAGAGTAGCATGGTGAGGTTTTTGCTTTGCTCAGCTTGTCATGACTCTTCCTCTCTCTCTCTGGTGGGCGGGCGAGGAAAAATCCCAGCGGTTGAGAGCCTTGGGAGGCAAGAGTCGGTGGGAATTATGTCATCCGTCAATTGGTCTGCCATGATTGGTCAATTGAAGGGCATGCGAATACGAGGCGGCGTCATCTTCAGCGTTCGTCGTTTATCATTATACGGGGAAGCTTAGAAGTGAAGCATGCTAAACACCGGTCTTCCTTTCTTTCCCCATCTCAATTCCGCATTTTTTTTGTCTCTAGTATCATCGACTTTGATCACGATGATTATGATGATCACGATCGCTCTTTGTAGAGAGTGAAGATGGACGAAAGCCAAAACACGGCATCCTCGTCCTCCAAAAGCTCCGAAGGTAACGCCATGTAGTAGTAGTGGGCTGACCAAGACCGAGCCGAATGGTTGGAAGCAAATCGTTGATCGAGCAGCACCAAAGACTGCGTATAGAACGTTCACTGCCACTCGAGTCTCCGCCATCATCACGAGAAATCACACACACACACACACACATACACACTGCCGCTCCTCTAAGCAAAAGCAAAGATTGTAAGGAAGTTAGAAGTTTATCACGAGAATACTGCATAGGTACTGCCATTTGAACGAGTTCAGATGGATACGAATAGGTGACTTCTGGAACTCTCATGTATGTGTATAAAGATACCCTTGCCGCACCGCTCCTTTCCCTAGCAACAGCAAACAATTCACCGACTTGAAATCAGAATCCAAAATGAAGTCTCTCATTCTTTCCAACCTCTTTCTTGGCCTTGTGGCCGCCGTGCCCCAATACGGCGACCTCTCCAGCCCTCCCCGGAGGTTCACCATCCAGAGCGTCAGCCTCATCGGATCAGGCTGTCCGGCAGGAACTGCTACAGTTCACGTAGACAGGAGCGGCACCATCTTCGAGGCCAGCTTCTCTGCATACCAGGTCCAAACGGGGCCGTCTATTCCGGCCTCACAATGGCGTAAATTACCTTACTATGCCTTTCTAGTCTTTACCTTACTTACCCTACAAATTAGGGAAGAACTGTAAGCTCAGCCTGAATATGGATTACGACCCGGGGTTCCAGTACGTCTTTTCTTCCTCTCTCTCTCTCCCCTGATGGTGATGAGTACGAAAGCTGATGTTGGTCTAGGTTCCGCCTCGTTGGCACAGACATGTCAGGCTATGCATCGATTCCGGACGGCATTTCGGGACAATGCATCAACTCCTTCTCCTTTGCGGGCGACAACGGCGATCGGATCGAGTACATTGTCAAATTCCACGGCAGAAACAGCGGCAGATTCGATCTACAGTCAACCCCCGGCCTCTCTACCTGGTCGTCGTGCGAGAGCAACACGTCTATTCTGAATCTCAACACGGCCTGTGAGCTGGAACCGACGAACCAAAGAGCCTTGATTGCTGTACGTACCTGATTGCAGCGCGTCACGGAAGCATACCTACGTACATATGTATACGGACATGAATACTGACAGAGGCATATAACAGGTCGACGAAGTCAGTGGTAAGCTGACGATCAAGTGCGCGATTCAGTGGCAACGCTGTTTGAAGAAGTAAGGGGGTGATGCCTGTAATGCCTGTATGTACATGGTAAGAAGGGGGCGCGATTATAACTGACACAGTACTCTATGTATGTATGTACATACCTTGATATCACTTGAGAACGTTGAAGGCGTTGTTGCCGAGGGTATGACTATGAGTATAAAATAGAACACTTTATGCACATTCATACATATGTATGTACGGCGAACTTGTCGATTTTATGAATGAATTACCTAAGGTATCTAGATAATTAATAATCGAAGGAGAGGCAGAGACACAACTTGGGAGAGACATTCATTTAAGAAAAAGAGAAGGACTTATGTATATATCATATATGTATGTACATACATAGGTAGGTAGATACTAGATAGACAGTGACTCGCCTTCTCTACACCCAAACCGCCCCAACACGAGGTATCAGCCGATCTTCCCGAAAATGGAAAGTGATGGGCAGGCAGCTTCTCTCCTTCCCCCAACAAATTGCCTCAAAGCTCCGCCCGGCCATGGAAGCTTTCTTTCTCCGTCGCCGGAATCATGCCGAGTACTACTACTACTACTACTATCCATACCACTGCTATGAGACTGACCTCGTCCGTCTCGCGCTCCCTTGCCTCCCTTCCACGTCATTGCTTTGGCTGCCGTCGTCTTCACCACCACCACCACCACCACCACCAAGTTCAAGCTCGCTTCGTCAGCAGCAGATCATCGTCATCGCCATCTCCCGTTCAGCTTCACCCCTCAGCCGCCATGGCCAACAACGACGACCTCGCCAAAAGCCACAACCGGCTTCTCGAGAACAACCGCGCCTGGGCCGCCGACAAGCAACTGCGCGACCCAGACTTCTTCGCCCGCCTCTCAGCCGGCCAATCCCCCGAATTCCTATGGATCGGCTGCAGCGACTCCCGGATCCCCGCCGAGCTCATCACCGGCCTCGAGCCGGGCGAGGCCTTTATCCACCGCAACATCGCCAACCTCGTCTGCAACACGGACCTCAACGTCATGAGCGTCATCAACTACGCCGTCCGTCACCTGGCCGTCAAGCAAATCATCGTCTGCGGTCACTACGGCTGCGGCGGCGTCCAGGCGGCCATGACGCCCAAGGATCTGGGACTTCTTAACCCCTGGCTGCGCAATATCCGCGACGTCTACCGCTTTCACGAGGCCGAGCTCGACGCCATAGCCGACGATGACGCCCGTTACAAGCGGCTGGTTGAGCTCAATGTGGAGGAGCAGTGTCGCAATGTCGTTAAGACCGCCGCTGTGCAGCAATCCTACGCGCTGAACCGGTATCCCGTCGTGCGCGGATATGTCTTTGGCTTCAACGATGGCTTGCTGAAGGATCTCGAGATTGACTTTGAGGCCATGCTGGGCAACGTGCAGAAGATTTACAACCTGGCTACCTGATTTCACCTGGGGGGTGAGAGGGTGAGGGGGACACATCGGAGAGTAGACACAGGCGCACACACACACATCACACACACATACATCACACACACATCGCTCACACATACAATACTACTACCCAATCATACCCTCTGCCAGTATCGGCGAAGAAGCTCAACACAACAGCTTGAGGCTCAACGACGCATCAAAAGAGCAAATGCTCTTCATGTATGAAGGAGTGAAAACTAAAGGCAATACATTGTTAAACCATACCAGTCATCCCCCGTGTCGTGCCTAGAAGATGTTCATGCCTCGATCGCCGGGGCAAAGTATGCTCCCAGTCTGAAGTTCAAGTTAGTAGGCCCGAGACGAGAGGAAGTGCTACTACTAACCCTATCATAAAGTAGCAGGCACACATCAGGATGCCCTTGAGGCTCCCCGCTCGAAGGCTGCTGCCCGTCTCATTCAGGATGAGAAGATTGACGAGAAGAACGGCGCCAACAAGGGTGGCGACCTCAAACGTGTTGAATGTCAAGGCCAAGTCCTTGTGCAGCATCCAGCCGGCGAGGACGGTCAAAGGCGTGACACACAGGGCGATCTGTATAGACGAGCCGACGGCGACGGCAATGGCGAGATCGAGCTTCTTCCGCGCTGCCACAGCCACCACCGTCACGTACTCGGCCACGTTACCGACGATGGGGAGGAGGATGAGGCCGATGACGGGCTCGGAAAGGTTCGTCTGACGCGTCACCTCGTTGATTGTGCCGACGAGCAGCTCGGCGTTGATGGACATGAGGCCCGAGGTGAGGACGAGCATGGTGATGGCGACGGCGATTTCGCTGCTGCTGTTGCTGCCTCCGTCGTTGTCGTCGTCTATGACTTGGTCTCTTTCTATGTTGTGGACGTCTCTTAGCATCTGCAGCGTTAGACTGGAGCGCGAGAAGCCTCTTCTGACGTCTTCGTTGTCGTTTACAGCGGAAGAAGAGTGACGGCTTAGGAAAGATGGCGACGGTGAAAGCTTCCGCGACGGCTGCCACGAGTCCGCTCGCGGTCTAAGGCCTAGACGGCTTTCGGCGAGACGACGACCTCGATTGTGGTGATGAGGATTGATATCCACAGCCGGATCGTCGACGAAACGTATCGTCCGAGGCTGGATGCTCATGGGGAGGAGAGGTGGTGGCAGTCGATCCTGCTCGGCTGCCGATATGTTGCTTTCGAGATCGACGATGACGACGACACGACGGCAGCGCGAGCGGATCTCGTGAGTGAGATAGAGGACGTAAATGGCGAGAATAAGAAGAGATGATATCCTGCTAAGCTTCAAGCTGACGAGGCCGGATGAGCGGGCCTCCGGGCTAAAGGTGTAGTTGAAGGCGGTCTGCAGAGTCAACATATTTCCATGCCGGGGGGGGAAACAAAACTCACGGGCATGAGAAAGGTGAAGACGGAGACGGATAGCAGGCAGGCGAGAAGCTGGCCGTCGGCTGCGTTGTAGGACGAGGGTTCGCCATCGGAGGCGCTGCCTACTATCAGGGCGGAACCGAGGATTAGGAGCAGGTTGACGAGGACGGAGCCGAGGATGGAGCCGAGGACGATGCCGACGTGGTTGTGGGCGAGAGCGGCGCTGAGAGCGTTGGGGGTATTTTCGTGAGCGAGGGAAGGGGGGTTGAAGATGACGTTGAAGAACCCAGGGGGGGGGGGGGGGGTAAGGCACTTACATGCTAACGATGCTCACCATGTCAGCGGAGGAGAAGAAGAAGAAGGATGATGATGATGATGATGATGATGATGATCATAATGATGATGACGATGATGACGATGGAAGAAGAGAAGGGGAAAAAAAAAGAACCCACAACAGAATCAACTCAACCAAGTTCCCAAGGCTGATATTGAGCAGCGCGCCGACGGTATCACCAGCATGAGCAGCCACCCTCTCCGTCGCGTCCGTCAAGAGCGCCGACAGCGGCACAATAGCAGCCGCATTAAAGGCGAAGACGTAAACCGGCCCCAACCCCATCACGTAGCTGGCCAGACCTACAGGCACGAAGACGAGCAGGGCGTTGAGCCAGGACGAGGACATCATGTCCAGCAGCGGGCCCGTGGCGGACAGGTGGCGAGCCCAGTCGAGGCTGCCGATGAATTTGCGAGCGAAGACGTATCTGACATGGTTGTCGTCGTCGTCGGCTAACGAGAGGGAAGGGGTTTTTATTCAGTAAGATGCTTTTACATGTCCAAGGGGGATATGTATATATAAGAATAGGGGGGGGGGCTCTCTCTCACCTTTCAAGGCACTGGGAGAGGAATCAGGCTCATCTTCGTCAGAGTCTGAGACGTCGTTACGGACATGGCGACGGGCGTTGTCGGAGGAGGCTTCTTCCATCAATGTAGGGAGTGTTTTGTTCTTGTTGATAGGGGGGGGTTGAGGAGGAGGAGGGGGATAGACTGATAGTGATAGCCTACAGGGCTGGTTGTCTGTCCGTACCTAGCTGGGGACTGCCTTTAGTACTAGCAGTATGTACATATATCTATCTGAGGGATTTTGTTTTGGTTGTAAGCGCCGTGGGCGCGTAGATACCTGTATGTATGCAGTACAGACATACCGACCTATGTAGGTGTGTAGGTATACATATATGATATATGTAGGGAATATATGTATAATACGGATAGAGAGAGAGAGAGAGAGAGATACAAATACTACAGTAGATAGTAATGTCTGTAGTACGGTCATGTGTGTATGCAGATGAGATGACGCACGTAAGACGCCTCCCCCATTCCGCCCCGGGCGGTTGATCCGGGTATTAAAGTGTGAGGAGCGGGCAGGGCTCCTGGACCGCAGCAACCTCTCATCCCGCCTTTTTCTCTCTATCCCTCTTTCGTCCCCCCCCATGAAGAACAAGAACAGTAACAAGACCAGCATAAGGCCGGCAACGATGGCAGATGTGCCGGCCATGTCAAGCCTCGTCTGCACCTCCCTAGCCGAAGAAGCAGCATGGAAACGGCTCTGTCCACCCAAGCAGGAGGTCGAATCCCTCCTAGCAGAAGCCATGACCAACAGGCGAAAACACGTCATGGTTCTGGAAGACGACACCAACGGCGTCGTCGTCTCGGCTTCCGTGTGGGAAGAAGCCGACGAGCAGCGACATCCAAGTACCGCGGCCCTCTCCTCCTGCACCACTGCGGACGACGATAAGGATGACAAGGCCGCTTGTCTGGCTCTGCGGCTGCTGGCGACCCGTCCTGACTGTCAGCGCCGGGGCTACGGCAGGGCCCTGGCCTCGTGGGGGGTTCGTCGTGCCGGGAAGAGGTCCGTGCCCGTGTGCGTCTTGGCTGCTGAGCGCGGGTACATTCTTTTTTCGGGCATGGGCTTTGTCGATCGCGGCTTAGTCTCTCTGGGTGGTGGTGGTGCTGATGACGACGAGGACGGTGATGTCTGCGTCAAGACGATGGTTCTACAGCCGTTGCCGAGCCGTCGGTTACGCGTGGCGAAACTGCTATCTCTCCGGTGAGCTTTTTTTTTTTTTTTTTTTGGATAAGACGAGGGATGACTGCCTATCATGTATGTATGTATGTATAGGTATGTGGCTGAATATTGGGCTTCTACGTGCAGTGCAGCATGCAGATGATGGATGGGCGGCAGATGATAGCGTGACCCCATGTTATATTATATGATACGTCTGATACGAAGGAGAGAAATACCCCTACCTACCTACCTACCTACCTATCTACCTACCTACCTGCGAGGTTCTATAGTTGGTTGGTCTATATTAACCTACCCCCATCAACCTGCTTATTTTAAGCTTAAGCCAAAAGTTGTAACTTCAAGGGGGGGGTGGAAGAAGAAGAAGAAGATGGCATGTCACCCGCAGACGAGGCCAGTTCAATCAAACGATGCATAGTAAACGCTTGTCTGACCACCAACTCAAAACGGTTCGGGTAGTAAGAAAGAGAAACTTCCCGTCCCTTGGCAAGGAAGAGAAGACGGGGCCAGACTCTGCTATGGGATGTTCGTACATCATTGCCGCTTGCCAAGAAAGGCAGTCCACCCTGCGCACATACACAATGTGTACATACATACATTATATGTATGCACATAAACGAGTAGTCATCTACCGTTAATGAAAAAGAGAAATAAAATGGACGCCAAAGCTACGATACATTATAATCCATCAGCTTGCACAATGTCCCGTGTTAAATTTTTCCCCCCTAACCGTTGTAACCTACCAGAATAAGGGAAGAGTCATTCATACAGCAGAGAAGAAACCGGCATTGACACTGACCAAACTTGACATGAACATCCCCCCCCCGCTATGGCATGGCATGGCATGGCATGATGGGGCATTGCTACCTGGACTCTCAGGCCCGGCCGAGTGGCTGTTTCAGTCAATGCTACGTTTGAATGTTTTTATTTAACAGATGGAGTTCCTTTCTCTTCTTCTCCAGTTGTTAGAAAAGGTAATCATGATGTTTGAACAGGGAGTTGGTCTCGTCCTGACAACCAAAGCCTTAAACCCCCCCCCCCCCCCCCCCCGGTTCCTTACACATATATCTCCTTTGCTTCAACACAATGAGTTAATATGAATACCTATACGCTATAGTGGGTGGCTGGGGACAAAGTGGCAAAGGAGCAGCTCCGGGGTTCACGTGATGCATAATAGAGAAAGGCTCGAAAGGATCCACGTGACTCAATCATGAGCCTATCCACGTGATTTAAGCATGAATCTCAACCAATCGGGACACAGCAGTGGCCGAGCTCGGTACATGAGCCCTGAGTATTTAGTCACGTCTTGAGATCGTAAGAGTACTTTTTGTCTCTGTACCTGCCTAGCTTGGCAGGTGGGTCTCCTGACCATCCAATCACAGGCATCAAGCTCAAACGACGATGATGCCTGTAACTGTAAGTGATGCTTTAAAGCCTGAACCAAATTTGCCCTCGTCTCGCCTGAAGGAGATGAGAAGAGTCCAAAGGGTCTTTAAGGGCTCATTGCTGCTTCAAGGGCTCATTTCTCGGAAGAAGCCGCCCAAAACCGGTGGCTGGGCCCCGACAACGGGCAACAAAACAAGCATGTCCCCCGTAGACACTCTCTCCCGGCTGGCCTGAGACGAGACGGAGGGGACCGCTTTGATAGATGTCAGTGCTGAAAAGAAAGAGGTTGAGATTTCTTCTTTTACTCGGCTGGCTAAGGAACTGGGGAAATCATGCTCGGTGTAGTAGAAAGCGATGCTCCTGGCCGGGTGGTCTCCCCAGCCACTTAACTTTGTTCGATGGCTTCTTTGAGGAGAGTGATTGTTATATAAACTGCTTGCAGCTTCGTGATGAGATGGCCGCAGTCGTCCTCTTTCATATCTTTGATACATACCATCACTTACACCACTTTGATATATACACCTGTATACACTCCCCTACACACGCACGCAGACCAAAGGAAGATCAGCAGCTCGCTACTGAGACGAAGACTCCTTTCTCGGCCTGTGATAGCAGGCCCCATAAACCTCCTTCTTCGTCGCCATGCGTCAACTCAAGCTGGTCTTGTTTCCCCTTTTGCTTACCTCGGCGGCCGCGACGTGGGATCGGCCTGCGGACTTGAAGCCATGGCACCCACACGCGAGCCGGGACTCGGATCATTATACGCACAAGGGCGTCGTTTCCGCCAGACCGTCGTATGAAGAAGAGCAGGAGGAGGAGGAGGAGGGGGGGGGGGAGCCATGTGGCCAGGACAACGATGACCAGTACCCATCTCGGCCCTCGGACCAGACGATAGGAGACAAGTATCGCTGGATGCCGAACCAGCACGGCGCTTGTGCCGGAAACACACCGACGACACGATCCCAGTGGTGTGGCCTCTCCGTCGACACCGACTACACCACCGTAGCGCCCACCACGGGCGTTGTCCGAGAATACTGGCTCGAGCTTACCGATGTGGTCATCGCCCCTGACGGTGTTGCCCGTACGGCCATGGGTAAGCCGCTTCTTCTTCTTTCTTCTTCTTCTTCTTCTTCTTTCTTCTTCTTTCTTCTTCCTCTGCCTCTGCCTCTGCCTCTCTCTTTAGTTTCTCGACACTGACACCTCATCTCGCAGCCGTCAACGGATCCATCCCTGGCCCGACGATATTCGCAGACTGGGGCGACGAAGTATACGTGCACGTCACCAACAAGCTCTACAACTCCCTCAACGGCACAAGCATCCACTTCCACGGGATACGCCAGAACTTCACCAAGCAGAGCGACGGCGTGCCCTCCATCACCGAATGTCCCGCCCCGCCAGGCGAGACGAGGACCTACCACTGGCGAGCAGTCCAGTACGGCTCGTCATGGTACCACTCTCATTTCGGCCTACAGCTATGGCAGGGCGTCTTCGGAAGCATCGTCATCAACGGCCCCGCTACGGCCAACTACGATGAGGATCTGGGGGCCGTCTTCCTCAGCGATTGGGATCACCGGACGGTTGATGAGCTTCATCCCGCCGCCGAACTCGAGGGACCGCCTTTCCTCGCCACGGGACTCATCAACGGGACCAACGTCTTTGGCGATGGGGGCCAGAGGCTCAACATCTCGTTTGAGGCCGGCAAGTCGTATCGCATGCGCTTCGTCAACGCCGCCATCGACACGCATTGGAAGTTCATGCTTGACAACCACAAGATGACGGTCATCGCCGCCGACCTCGTCCCCATTCAGCCTTACACGACGGACGTGGTGGCCATCGGGATAGGACAACGATACGACGTCATCATCCAGGCCGATCAGCAGCATGTTGCAGACGACTTCTGGCTACGGGCCATCCCGCAGGCGACCTGCTCGCGGAACAACAATACGGATAACATCCGGGCCGTCGTCCACTACGGTCCAGAGGCTCGGACGCCTCGCACGAGCGGATACAACTTCACGGACGGGTGCGAAGACGAGGATATCGTGCCGTACGTCGCCAAGGATGCGGCGGAGAGCCCGCTCACGACCTCCGTCTTGGCCAACCTCACCACCCTCAGCGACGGCCGCTTCCGATGGACGCTCAACAGCACGACGATGCTGGTCGACTGGGGCAACCCGACGGCGCTCCAGATCCTGGACGGGGTAACGACGTTTGCAGAATCCAACGCGGTGATCCAACTGCCGGAGCCAGAGCGTCTCTTCTCCATGGTGATCGAATCCGACCTCCCGATCGCGCACCCGATCCACCTCCACGGCCACGACTTCTTCGTCCTAGGCCAAGGCAACGGCCGGTACTCGTCCGAGAACGCCACGCTCAACTGGAACAACCCTCCTCGCAGGGACACGGCCATGCTGCCGGGCGCAGGCTTCCTGGTCATCGCCTTCGAGACGGACAACCCTGGAGCGTGGCTGATGCACTGCCACATCGGCTGGCACACGAGCGAGGGATTCGCCCTGCAGTTTTTGGAGCGCGTCGACGAGATTCGACGGCTGATTAACGAGACGGCGTTGAGGGACGAGTGCAGATCGTGGAATGAGTTTCAGCAGCGCTTTGCTGTTAACCAGACGGACTCGGGCGTCTAAGGGGCTACTACTTATGCTTGCTTGCTTGTGCTGGCTACAAGCGGCTTTATGATGATCAATAACGACTGTATAATAAGAGTGCTACTACTACTACTACTGTTGCTGCTGCTGCTGCTGCTGCTGCTGCTGCTACTGCTCGAAAACCAACCAAATAACTACCTGCTTGTTTTCCCCTTCCCTTGAGCTCGGTCACAGCTCTATTAGATCCCAGTCTCTAAGCCTTGAGCTTGTATACCTTCTTCCTACCGCCATCCCTCTTGACACACTATAGAAACCGTCAGTCTCTGTCTCTGTCTCTCTAGTCTTCCGCAATGAGACTTACCCTTCCCGTGCCTGGCATGTTCGCACTCGCCTCGCACGAAAGTCCGGCGCAGCATCGCGAGGGCAGCAGTCCGACTTGACAGGACTGGCCTACCTTGCTGCACTGTTGAGAGCGTCAGTAGGCTTCTCTCCGAGGCGAGAGCTTCACGTACAGTCTTGTCCTTGCCTCCGTTGTACTTGTCGTCGTTGTCGTTGTCGCCGTCGTACTTGTTGCCGCCGTTGGAGGAGTCGTCGTCATCGCCGCCGCCGCCGTTATTACCATTATCATCGTCACCGCCGTCTCTGTCACCGCCGTCTCTGTCACCACCGTCTTCGTCACCACCGTCTTCGTCACCGCCGTCTTTGTCGCCACCGCCGTATTTGTCGCCGCCGCCGCCACCACCACCACCACCACCATTATCCTTCTTCTGGCACTACAGTCAAAGAGTCAGCTTCACTACCGACTTCAATCCTGCCTGGCATCTCACCTTTCCTCCGCCCTTGACGCCGGGAACAGTCTTGCACTGCAGAGGATGGCAGCATCCCGAGCGGAAGCCGGGTCCGAGGGCCAGGGAGCACCTGTCACCCTCGCGTTTGCACATCTGTTATAGATGAGCCGTCGTCCTGTGACGAAATCGAGGGAGAGACCAAGTCTTACCCTCTTGTTGTCGTCGTCGTCCCCTCCATCGTCATTCTTCTTCACACACTGCGTAGCGAGAGTTCAGTCTCTTTCCCTCTCCCCATCAAGAACCGCCTTCTCACCTTTCCGCCGCCAAACAGGCCGGGAATAGGCTTGCAGCGCAACTTGCCGCAGCATCCCGAGGGGAAGCCGGGGGGAAGACCGGTGGCGCAGGACTGGCCCTCGCGTTGGCACATCTTGTCATGGGATGAGTATCTTGGTCTATCAAAGGCCGTAGTAGAGGGATGCTTACATTCTTTCCTCCATTTCCGCCTCCGTTTCCGCCTCCGTTTCCGCCTCCGTTTCCGCCGTCGTTGTTGTACGGCCTATAGGCCAGAGCCGCGGTGGCGAAAGTGAGGGCGACAAGGACCTTCATGATGATGGATCGTCTGCAGGTAGAAGATGATACGGAAGAGGAACGTAGTGAGGCACGTGGTGAAGGCTTGTGGTGATGAAGAGCTCTACCGATTCGAACGAGTCGTCGTCTCGTCTGCTCTTATATATCCTCTCTCGCATGTATGTGTATCCAGGGTGACGGGGCGAAAATTCGTCGTCTTGGCTGATAGCTTGGTCTCAAGCATGGATGCATACCGGCGAGGAGACAAGTCTACACACATACACTTGAAGATCCTGGTTTGATATGCATGGGGCTCATCTAACAAAGTCTAGATTTTGCATACACGGGCTTCGAATTCTCCATCCGGTCAGGAAGGGAGAGAGAAGGAGGGTCAACATGGTGAGCATGGCAGTGAGACATTTAGGCTTGGCCCATCCCTTGGACACGTGCATTCCGAGCCGAGACATGCGGCGTTCTGGACAACAGACACGTGTACGTATGAGGCTGGGGACTTGGTAAGGTGAGGACAGCCTGGAGGAGCTCCTGTATGTGTGTCATCAGACAGAACGTGTTCAACGTATAGGGCTGCCACGAGCGAGACCTGTGAGAGTTGGTGAGGTAAGAAGAGTTGAATAACTATAGGCGTCCTCGTTCCCCTCGCCCAAACTTTACATTGCTCTGTAGTTGTCATGGTCAAGGGAGAGAGAGAGAGAGAGAGAGAGAGAGAGAGAGAGAGAGCAAACAACATGTACCAAGAATTCAGGACCACCGCTAAACCTTCAACTTAGCACAAAACTCATGAGACAACTCGAGCAGCCCGTCGATGACG
>LKCN02000001.1:392641-410508 GCA_001633055.2 Ophiocordyceps polyrhachis-furcata BCC 54312 | reverse complement strand
TTGAATAACTATAGGCGTCCTCGTTCCCCTCGCCCAAACTTTACATTGCTCTGTAGTTGTCATGGTCAAGGGAGAGAGAGAGAGAGAGAGAGAGAGAGAGAGCAAACAACATGTACCAAGAATTCAGGACCACCGCTAAACCTTCAACTTAGCACAAAACTCATGAGACAACTCGAGCAGCCCGTCGATGACGCTCCAGTCTCTCAAGCGTAGCCTTCTTCCCCAGCCTCGCCTCGAGACAACTCCAGAGAACATCCTGCTCAGACTCCGGCGCCATGCTCTCCCCCCCCGGCGCGTTCCGGTCCAAGTTGGTGGGAAACGGGTAGCCATCAGCAATAGCAGCCATCAAAGCCGCAACCTCTTCACTCTTCCCCTGCCCTTCGAAACGACGCACCATCATGTCCCAACATGCGTCAACCAGCGGCACGGCATCGACCGCCTCCATGGCTTTTCCAAACGGACTGCTTATCTGCAGCAGGTTGGCAAGTCGGTTCACCCCCCCGTCCCCGGTCTGGTTCTCGCCCGCCGCATGGAACAAGGCAGGGTTGAAGAAGAGGCCGTCGCCCTTTTCCAGCGGGAGAGAGACGTAATGCTTCTGGAAGAAGTCGACGAATTCCGGCTGGCGGTAGGCCAGGTATCCGGCCGTCAGCGTCTGGCTGTAGGGCAGTAGACGCGTCGGTCCGCTGGATAGGGGCATGTCGACGTGCGCCACCGCCCCCTGCAGGGTGAGGAACTGGCTGGCGACGTGGACGGCTCGCGGGAACTGAGCGCAGCGATCTGCAGACAGGAAGCCGAGATGATAGTCGCGGTGACAGACCTGCGCCTCAGACCCGGGCTTGACGTTGTTGACTTGAGCCGTGAGGCGATAACCCGGACCGAGCCATGCACCGGCTACGAGGGCGAGATACGGGTTCGAGTAGTAGTCGATGAACGAAGCCGGGTCGGCGACGCCGTGTTTGCCGAGCGCGTTCCAGATGCGGTCGTTCTTGGAGCCGAAGTGGTCTCCAACCTGTCGGTCCTTTTCGTCGGCGATGATGGAGAGAAAGGCACGGCTGACCCGGTCTACGAGCTGGTCGTCTCCGAAGAGCGCTTTGGTGACGAAGACGCCGGGGCCGTTGAGGAGGAGCCGATACCACTCGTCTTGGAGGAGCGCTCTCTGCTCGGCAGTGGTTGTGTCGTATGCTTTCAGCTTGTAGATGGGGATGCCGTCCTGGATGCTGTCCGCGAGACGGTAGTCTTGCTTGGTTGTCTGCCGGGAGCAGATGGAGCGGAGGGCGTCTATTGGAGTTGGTTGTTGGAAGAGACGGGCTTGTTCCGGAAGAGGGTTGGACGCCATGTTTGTTTAGTGAAGAGAAGAGATGAGATTCGAGGGAGAGGAACAGAACATAGAAGCATGTGGAAACATGACACGGCGGGGAGGGTTTCATCGTATGCTACCTACTGACGATGACTCGGACATGTCTGTATCAGGGACTCACGAGATAGATCTCTTTAAAACTCAACTAGAACTCCAAACCCCTAAAGACCACTATCTATCTGTTCCACGACATTCCTCCTCGTAAACAGACTCCAGTCCTGACACACCTGCTGTATCTTTGTCGGGATGCCGGCGCCGTTGTTAAGTTTCGTGATGCCGTCGTGACCGGCCACAAACTGCATCAGCAACCCGGACGAAGCGTGCCAGGCGATGTGGCAGTGGAACATCCACAGGCCTGGATTGTCGGCTGCGTCAAACTGCATCACCATGTGTCCGTTGGGGCCGAGCATCTGGACGTCTCTCCTTTGCGGGTTGCTTTCGTGGACAATCTTCCCGTCCCACTTGCCGGTTCCGGCGCTGAGGATGTACATGTTGAAGCCGTGAAGATGCATGGGATGACTATCGATCAACTCGTTAGCTTTCTCTCTTATACGTACAGATGCTTTCTATACGTACGGCGCTGGCGAGTTGTTGTTGACGACAACCCTCACGCTCTTGTTGCTTCCCAAGTCGCGGACGTTCCAGATGGGATCGTAGGTGAAATTGCCCTCCATGCTCTGCGGCAGAGAAGGATGGTTGTAGTTGATCCTCTGAGACACGCCGCCGAGTTGCCACAGCGTAATGTTGCTACCGTTGACGACGGTGTTGATGTTGTACTCAAGCTGAACATCCGGTGTCGGCGGCGTAAGTCTCATGATGGGCTCCGTCAGAGAGAGATCATCGTTAAGGCAGTCCGTCACGTTGGGGAAGACAAAAGGCGTCGACCTGGGCTCTACCCCGGGACGGCCAGGCCTGTCGTAGTAGATGATGGCCTTTGCCTCCGTAATGGTGGCGAGCGAGCAAGGCTGGCTCATATTAGCCCTCATATAATACGAGTCCCTGTTCCCATCCGCCTGAACAATGACATCCGTCCGCTGACCGATACCGAGCGTCACGAACTTGGTCTGGTAGGGCTTGACGGGGACGAAGTCGTTGGCGATGATGGTCAGCATGTGCTCGTCGATGGAAAAGTGCTGCAACCCTTGGGCTCCGGTGTTGACGAGCCGCAGACGATACCTCTTACCGCGCTGGAAGAGGAACTTGGCTTTCCCTGCGTTGCTCCTGCAGGGCGTCGTGTCGTTGGGGGGGAGAAGGGAGCAGTCGAAGTCATTCTTTCCGTTGATGAGGTTGTTGTTGGAGATGGCGATGCCTCTTGATGATGTGGCGAGCACTTCTTCGACAACGGTAAAGTAGTCTGGTCCAGTTAGCAAAACCCCTGGATGAGAAGAACGGAGGGGGACGAGGACGATACCACGATGGTACCAGTCTGACAACAAGATGGGGCCTATATCCTCGTCGTATTCTGGTGTTTCTCTTCCGTAGTTGGTCACCATCTCTCCGTAGCTGGTCTTCCCTGTCGAACTCCTACCAGGGCCTGCTACTCCCCGGCCGCCTCGACCCTCGGTATCCGGTCCGTAGATGACGATGCCTCCGAAAACTGATCCTTGCTTAGCAGTTCCCTCTTCCACGTGTTGGTTGAAAAAAACGCCTACTCCCAGCCGCCCACTGGGCAGAGTAATGCGAGTGATACCACGTCGTACCGGGCAGATCAGCCAGGAACCTGTACGTGAAACTCGTCCCCGGAGCGATGGGGCACATGGTCACTCCCGGAACTCCGTCTTCCCAGTTGGTATTCTTTTGCAGGAAGCCGTGCCAGTGCAGGGCGACCCCCTCCGCCGTCAGGCCATCGCCCTCGGCCATGATGTTGTTGCGCACCTTGACCTCGATGGTATCGCCCCAGTTAGCCTCGATGACGGGACCGGGGAACTGGCCGTTGACGACGATGCAGTCTCTCTGATAGCCGTCTGGCGCCAGGACGGCACGGCTTATGGTGAAGTCGTATCTGCGGACGACGCCTGTGCGGGGAGGGTTCTTGTAATAGTTTGTATGGCTGTCTCTACCAGCCCATGGGTTGCCCCGGCCCAGGTGATGGCCGTAGTGCTGCTGCCGCAGAGTGCCATATCTGGACTTGCTATAATGAGAGTTAGCAAGAACGAAACAAGAGAATATCACAGAGACGTGCCCGTTGGTCATCTCTTGGCTCAGCTCCGTGCCCGGCTTATACCTGTCACGGGGCCGTGAATGGATGCCTTTCCAGTAGTTGTTGATCTGCTCCGAGTCAGGCCCGAGAAAGACCTTGTAAAACTCGGGCGAGAGCTTGGTCTCTCCGCAGACCGAGTTCCTCGGTCCATCCTGCCGGCCGTGAACCTTGTCGGCTGGAGAGTAGGACTGCGAGTCGAAGGCTGTGATCTCTGCCAACGCGGCCAAGGGATAGCCTAGTAGTAAGGAGGTGATGCCTGAGAGCTTCATCTTGAAAGAGCCTCCTGCTCTGGGGAAAAATCGAACAATGCTGAGTTATGAGCAAGAGAGAGAGAGAGAGAAAGAGGGCTTTTTTTCGATATACATGTATGAGCGAGATGTCTCTCTTTGAGAGCAGATGTCTGAACGTGGCGAAGGAGGCGACTGGCTCAACTTTCTTTTCGAGAGAGGAAGAGAAAATCATGGCTGCTGTCTTGGACCGGAATCCTGCTAGGGTTGGCTTACAACTGGATAGGGGTAAGACAAGCGGGAGCGAGGAACTGGAATTGAAGCCCCCCTTTCGGGACGAAGGCTTGACAACGTGGTCGACGCTTTGGAAACCTTTATCAACTTCAAGGTGGTGTAAGCATAAGGTGAATATGATTATTATCACACATAAAACATACGTATGTAGCTAAGAAGCAACTCCTCCTCGTCAACACTTAAGCCTCCTAAGGAGGAAGAATGTCTCACTACTCAAGAGAGATACCACGATTCAACGTGGCTGAATATGTTTCTTGTCCTAGCCACGTGTGCATTCGTGGAAGCCGGATCCTATTTCCCACCGTAAGACATGCATCATCGTTTCTCAGGGTAAGGCATTCTAACTAACAATGGCCGGGTCAGGCTTTATATGAATATGCACGTAGCCTCTTTCAGTGGCAAAGCCCAAGGAATCGCAGGTTGACCTTTCGACCAGTGGCCTCCTCTTAATTATCGGTACACGATGAAGGTTGGTGAAGAAACAGCACACACATACACACATACGAAACCTGTACTGAGCCTCCTCCCAAGGCCGCCAGCGCAATCATCGCCGCGTTCTGCGCCTCAGCAGCCAACGGTCTGTTGTTGAACACCGTCGATACCTTCCGTGAGTCAAGCATCTTCCACTCCCACAGGTCGTCAAAATCTGACATCCCACTCGTCAAGGGGGCTTCATGGACGGTAATCAGACAATCAAGAAGGCCGTAGGGAACAAACACGTCTCTCATCCTCACCGACGAAAGAAAACTAACGCTTTGCTCTCAGTGTCCTTCGATGCCCGACAAATGCCTCGGCACGATGAACACTTTGATCTCGGAGATGCATGACGGGGTTCAGCGTCAGGGGTCGTTGTATCTGATGCAGGCGTTGGACAAGTTCGAAAAGACGACTTATGCGGTAAGGATTCTGATCGTTTTGCTTACAGCTTTCATCTGATGAGGCTACAGAACAAGGATGGCTGTGACTGCATCAGCGAGTATAACAAGTGCTCTGAGGTATACGTCAAGAGAAACCCGGACTACTATAGGTTTCCGTACGGTCGTCGCTCGAGAAACTCGGGCCCGGGACCGAGGCCGGTACCGGGACCACGACCGGGACCGGGACCACGACCGGGACCGCGACCGCGACCAGCCCCGGTCCCGGTCCCGGTCCCGGCCCCGGCCCCGGCCCCAAGCCCAGCCCCAGCCCCAGCTGACGACGGCTATTAAGATGACTGGAAACGGGAAAAGGGGAGCAAACGTCGTGTACTATAAACAAGACTGAAAAAGGAGAAGCAAGCATTGGGTTCATCAGGACAGGCTGTGATGAGAAACAACCTATCACTGTAGCCAGCGCCATCTCGAAGCGTTCAGCCCGTCACCAGAAAAGACAAGATCCCCTGAATGGCCGTTGGTGCGGTTGAACCACTTCTCTTCCTTGAAATAGTCATCGACTCGAACCCTCATATCGGAGCCGGCACATGCAGCCTCGAAGATGATGTCTGTAGACCGGTGAAGCTTAGCATTGGCAGAAGAGAAGATGAGGCAAGGAAACATACTCTTGATCTTGAACCTGTCTGACGAGGCATCCTGATCTATCCCCCGAACGGCAAACAGACGAACGGCCGGAAGCACCTCGGCCACGGGGACGGATTCCACTCGGAAATAGTCCTTGAAGTCCGCACTCACAGCCTCGTCGGACCCCCTGTCAGGCCCATCAGCAAGAAGGAGCCGTCCTTTTCCGGGTAGAAGCTCGTTCCCGAGGAAGAGATACAGCCTGTCGTTCGTCCCAGCCCAAAGCGCGTTCGAGAACTGAGCCCTGACGCGGAGACTCTTGAAATGGGTGCAGGCATCAGGTCTTCCCGGCGGCTGAACGACGATCGATTGAGACTCGGCATCTGGAGTTGTCCAATGCCAGTCTTGGACGGCGATGCTGTTAGAGTGCTCTTGGGGCCAGCGTTGACGGTTGAGCACCTTGTTGACGGCTGCGTCTTTGTCCACCGTCGCCAGCCTATGCGAGCCTGCGCATCGAGCGTTGAAGACCAAGCCCTTGAGCCTCCACGGATCTCCATTCCGCCTGCGTCCTTCAACCGAGTAAAGACGGAAGCGACGGACGTCCTTGACGGGAACGGGACTCGATCCGTACGCCTTGTCGAGGTCGACGTTGCTCTCCCACACGGTTGCCTTGGCGGGACTGCGAGCCAGAACGATGGATTGGTTGTTGATGTCGATGACGATGTCGTCGTTTGTTCCCGACCCTTCGAAGCCGTAGACGAAGC
The DNA here is from genome assembly GCA_001633055.2 of Ophiocordyceps polyrhachis-furcata BCC 54312. Taxonomy (NCBI): domain Eukaryota; kingdom Fungi; phylum Ascomycota; class Sordariomycetes; order Hypocreales; family Ophiocordycipitaceae; genus Ophiocordyceps; species Ophiocordyceps polyrhachis-furcata. The sequence goes on along the minus strand of LKCN02000001.1, from coordinate 404,173 downwards.
CGCCGTCTATGGACAGACGGACGGAGAGGTTGGTGAAATGGGTGCAGGTTTCAAACTCTCGGTCGTATGCAGGCCTCGTTGGAAGTGGAAGATTCGTCTCCATCGTTGCTTGGTTGCTGATTCTTTTGTTGATGGAGGTGACGAGGGTGGCGACAACCTCGTCACAGACGACCGTCAAGGTAGATCTTTCTAAGCAGCAGTTTTGGTTCCTCAGCATCGTGAGCAGGGAGGAGAACGGTCTTCATAAGCCGTACTGATCAACGAGCCACCCTCGGAGAAGACGTCGAGACAGGCCCCGTCCGCCATAGCCTGGGTGACGGCATCGGCCAAGCCCGGGAAGTGAAGCTGGAGCTCGGGCAGGGGCATCATGGCGTACTCGTGAAGCACGTCCAGCACTTCCCGCTCCATCTCGGTCGCGGCCTCTGGTGCTCCGCAGGCGATGGTTTCCACCTCGTGCTGGACTTGAGGCAGTATCTCTTGCTGCTGTGCCGCCGTGGTCGCTTCCACCAGTGGACGAAGCGCCTCGGATACCATGGCCTCGCATGGTTGATTGGCTTCTATATAGGAATGATGGGGTTTCAGCATCATCTCGTTGTACAAGGCTTTCCCTTCTTACCATCCTCTTCTGAACGGCCTTCACAGACGACACGTTGGACTTGGTGCGAGGCCTCGTCGGAAGAGTCACTCGTCGTGATATCGTGGGCGAATGTCCCGAGATGCGGAGCAAGGGCCTGCATCATGTAATTTTTGCATGCTGCCCGTTGTGTGTCTTGTTCTGCCGCTGTTTGTCTGTTTTCCACTAAACTCATGTGAAGAGAGAGAGGAAGAGGTCAGTAGCTGGCAAGAGTATACGCATCGTAGCTTGTTACGTCGTCATAGGGAACAGACGACTTACCTCCATCATCCCACCTATAAACGTTATCCCTCCATGCCAGCCTCCCAGCTATACCAGCTATGGTCTGACTGTCATACGCCTGGCTCGCCACAGTCGGCAACGCAGCAAACCGCACCAGCCGGCTCGGATACCACCTCACGCCAGAAGAGAAGACCAGCTCGTCCCCGTCAAATGTCGTGAACCCGACGTCGCTCCTCAGGAGACGGAACGCCCACACGTGAACCTCCTGCCACACATTGAGGCGCCTCCTGAGCCGCTGCCTGAGCCATCCCTCGATGGCGAGATTCACGGATTTGTGACCGGCGATGTAGCTCCGTCCCGGCACCCTCTCGAAGAGCTCGTACGGAGACGTGCGTGTCCTGTCTTTCGTGCTTTCGAAGAAGGAGGGGACCCCTCTCGCCAGGATCATGTAGGCAGACTCCGACGAGACGATGTAGACGACTTCACTTTGGTTGACGGCGTGAGATGTTGATGCTCCTGACGATGACGTTCCTGGTACTTGGGCTCCTCTTGACACTTTCAAGCTGTGTGATGTCCAGGGTTTCAAGAGGGACATGTGAGCGTTTGGCTTCAAGGGGGGTTTGTCAGTGTTTGGCTTCTCTGTCTGGCCGTTGCAGCACCACAGCAAGAGATGCAAGGAGAAGAGGAGAGTGGCCCAGCGAGGAAGCATCGTCGTTGTCAGTCAACAGGTTTAAGCCCTCACTTCTGGCCGATTCGTCTTCCCCAGCCTGGACTACACAGGTAAATACCTACCAACCTACCTATCTACCTAGTATGTATGTACGTATATATGTATGTATGTATATTATGATGCCTCAGGGGAGGTGACAAAGTTAAATGGCACTCTTTTAAACTCATGCTCCCACATCTTGTCCCATCTCGAATCATTCCAGATCCAGCCAGAGGGCGTCGGAAAGTAAGGAGCAGATATTCCCAACTATTATTCCTGATAGCCGCCATAACCGCCCTCTGGAACAATAACGAAGCTGGCTTATCACTTACATACATAGGCATGTGAGGAATTCCTTTCACCAAAGGGCTGGTCATCACCAACTTTTACTGGGGCTTCCCTCCCTCCCTACGAAGCACGGAAATCTCCCTAATCACGAGAGTTTCTTGTCCAAAGCATCGTTCGAACGCCATACATACGTACATATATATGTGTGTATGTATGTATGTACTTGCCCACAGAGGAGAACGGAATGCAATGACCGCCTTATTGGATAGAGTAGTTCCCATCTCGCTATCAAACGTCATCGACGCTTTCGATGGATACAAACAAGCAAGGAAGAAAAGGAGTCGGGGGCGAGTGGGATATTCATATATATGGAAAGATACCGCGGTAAAAAAGGGAGGGCAGTGTCCGGACACCACGAAGAAAATGAAGAATGAAGGCATCCGCTTCCAAGAGGCATCATCTCGCCTGTTCGTTCAAAGAAGCCCCTGTATCCATCACCAAGCGTTCCGATCCCAGTTCGGGTCTAGATGAGGTGAAATTCGTCTTCAGTCCCCGTCCGAGTAGAGTAAAAACAAGCCGTCTGTATGCAGTACGCACCTTGAACAAAAGCAGCCAGGACCTTACTCCCCGTCTGCAAAAGCGGATGCCCAACAACAATCTTGAGAAACTTCTCCAGCCCAGCTCGCCTCCCCTCGATGACGTCGTCGCTAAACCGATTGGTGAAGACCTTGCCCGGCAAAGGTGGGATGGTGACGCGCGCGCTCTCCCTCTCGAGGATGTCGCGGAAGTATTCGAAGTCGGAGTACCGTCGTCGGACGCAGCTCTGGCGCAGCTTGAAGGCGGGGATGTTGGTCCGGCATAGGATCTCGTAGTCGGTGTACATGGAGCGGCCTACGCCGTGCGTTCGAGGGTTGCGCACTTCGATCTCGAGGAAGTTTTCGGGCGGGCCGTAGATTTCGTCGAAGCTTTGTTGGCGCGTGTCGGGCATGGCTTGCATGATGGGCCGGGGCAGCGTTGGGCTCTTGGGCGGGTCGCTCATGATGGCTGTATGTATCGTACGTATGCGCGTATCTCTCTCTCTCTCTCTCTCTCTTCTCTCTCTCTCTCTCTCTTCTCTTTCTCTCTCTCTCTCTCCGCGCCGCTCACTGCCGCTATCTCTCTCTCTCTCTCTTTCTCGTCCCGCGAATACGTCAGCGCGCGCCGATATCCTCCCTCCCCCCCTCTCGGGGCGGCAGAGATCAGGTTGTCGAGCCGGAACGTTGCGGCGCGTACCTGGCGCCGAACGAGGATGAACAGTGGATAAGTAGCCAGGTAGAGACAGACAAACAGACAGATAGGCAGCCAAGAAGAAGACGAGGCGGATGGACACAGAGAGGAGGGTTCAGGCGGGGCGTGACGCCATCCAGCCGCTCGGTCCTCCGTTTATCCGCGTCCGACCTCACCATGAGGCTACAAGGCTACGAGGCTACGGAAGGGTGGAAGGAAAATACCTACACACATATGTACATACAGAATCCTATCCAGTAGGACCGTCAACATAGGCGTCGAGGGAACCTCAGTAGGTAGGTAGGTAGGTAGCCTGTGTGTAGCCTGTGGCTTCACTCTACATACTGCAGGCATCGCATCGCAGTGGCCAACAACGCTTGTAAACACAACCCTATCATCAACCCGTAGCTGTTCGCTTCCTACATCGACATTTCCCTCAAACTCCCTTTTCTAGGCTCCTAAGCCAAGGAGTCTATTCACGCGCAGCCCCTCGTCCGGGCAGCGTGCATCATTCAATCGGCTAAGAAAATGAGCGTTCCGACCCGCAACCAGCCAACTCGAGACGAGACAAGGCTCTCACCTTTTGATGCGTCCAAAGTCATCTTGGTCGTTGTCATCGTCATCTGACCTTCGTCGTCGTCCTCGAAGATCCTTCTCCTCTGCCAACAAGGGCCCCTCATTCATGTGGCCAGGCCACCCTCATTGTCTCCTCACTTCTTTCGCCTCACTTTTTGTCCGCAAACTTCTGATGAATCGCCTTAATTTGCTCCTCCACGTTAAGACTCTGTCTCTGGGTCTTACCCTCGGGATTGCCGTCGAAGCTATTCATCGCGGCCTTCTTCCTTCGTGCGAGTTCGTCCTCGCTGATGGTCTGGCCCGTTACCGGATCAAAGACGTCGCTACGCTGGCTGGCCAGCCTCTTTAGGTTGTTCGCCACGTCTGCGTGAGACACGTTTGAGTGTGCATATCGTGAGTCCGCTTTGGCCTTTTGTTCCTTCCAACTGGGGTCCAAAAGCTCGACTGTCATCTCTTGTTAGCCGCTGCACCCAAACTCCCCCCGGGTCTTAGACTTACTTCTCATATGCGCCTCCAACTCGTCCATGGGTATCTGCTGCTTGCAATTGGGGCACAGTGCCATCTGCACCCTATTGTTCATCGTCCGCTGCGCAGCCCGTGGCACGTAGTTTTCCTTAATCTTCATCGGCGCAACGCCGCCTCTGGCTTCTGTCTGGGCCTGCTGCATCCGGGTCTGCGCCTCCGCCCTCTCCTGGACGCGCCGCGCCTCTTCCGCCTCCTGCGCCACCCTCTCCGCCGGCTGGGCAGGGAACTGTTGGCCTTGTTGGTGCGATGCCGGCGCCGTCGGCACCGGCCGCGCCTCCTGCATCTCGATGTCTTCGTCCGGCATAGCCTCCTCGATCCGAAGGTTGGCGCTGATGGACGCCTTGTTTCTGTCCTCGAGAGACGCGTATTCAAGATCGGAGAGGCTAGTCGGCGGAGGCAGGTGGGCCGTTTCGTCGGCGTCGGTGAAGGTGACGGTCTCGACAACGACGAAATCGCTCCAGTCGACGCGAGCGAACTCTTGCTTCTTCTTCTCCTCCTCTTCTTCCTTCTTCTGCTTTTCCGTCTCCTGGTACTTTGCGAATTCGGCCCGTTGCTTGGCCCGTTCGAGGATCCGGGAGGGGTTTTGGCAGTTCTCTCTCACCTCGGAAAGCATCTCGTCTCGGAGTTGCGAGTTCTCGTGGAACTTGAGCACCTTGGAGTACTGCTCCACCATGTGCTGGAAGAAGTTGTGAAAGGTGTGGTTGGGGATCAGAAACTGAAACTGCGGGTTGCCAGCTTCACGTTGGGCCAGCTGCGTCATCCACTGCCGCCCAAACTTGGCCGTGTACTGGGCCGTGAGCTTGAGCACATCCAGGTCCTTTTGGTTGATGCGCGGCATCTTGGCCGAGAAGTGCAGCTCGGGAGGAGGAGGCGGTCCCTTGGGCTTCTCGAGCTTGGGCGCCTGTCCGATTGGGCCAGCGGCGATGTCGGTGCCGCGACCGGCATCGATCTCGCTGAGACGCCACTGGTAGAAGTCATAGTAGGCGTCGGACGGATTGAGGAAGCTAAATTTTGGATTTCGGCTCGCCTTGTCGCGCATGCGATTCTCGAAAACGGGACCGCCACGGACAACGTATCCCGCCGTCTTCTCGAGGACGATGCGAATGTCGCGCGGCGGTAGGACCACGTTGGCCGGAGGCTGCAGGCTGTCGATCGCGCTGCCGTTGGCCGTGGGAGCCGCCATGCTGGGAGCCGTGAACGAGGGAGAGAGATGTTGTGGCGACTTGGGGTGTAGTAGCTTCGCATATAGAGTGTATGAGAGCCGGCCTTTTTGGGGGGGGTGAGTTGAGGTGTGTTTTTTTTCCCTCGGACTTGAGTTGATGCGGTCCGAGCAGCGGCCAGCAGCAGCCAAGACAGTGACTGTATGTACATATGTATGTTGTACGGTTAGTATGAAGTCAGGGAGAGAGACTAAATAGGTAAATAATGATTCAGGCAAATCTTGATCCGAACAGATCTCGTCAGTCAGCGACGCGTCTATCATAGCTCGGTTCTCTTCCCTCACGCGATGATGTGATGCTGCCCATAGAGGTGTGTGATTAGACCTCTATCCTGAAGATGTTGACTACTATTCGTACATATCAACTCGCTTCGCCCCGATAACTGTACGACTGCAGCACAGGTACCTAGCATCGTCTGCCTCCTGCCCACATCTCCTGCGCCCCTTTTCGCACAGCTAGGTATACCGTAGCCGTGTTGCTTCTTCGTACGGATCCTCGTAATCTCGATTGAGGCCACTCTAGCTTCACCATCGCGAGTTCATCTCTCTCCTCTCCTCTCCTCTCCTGGGTAACTCCCCGTCTTTCGACCCACCGTCCGTCTTTTGGCTGCCTTCTTTCTCATGTGTTTCTTCGTCGTCGCCTCCCCATGATTACTACTTCTGTCCGTTAATCTCCGACCCTGAATTCGGCAGTGGGTCGCTCTCAGCGACGACATCAACCAGCTCGTCGTCAACCATGGCCAAACCCAACGTCAGCGGCCGCAAGAGCCCTTCGTCACCGGGCCGCTCGTCTCCGCCTCTGAGGACCAAGGCTAAGAAGAGCAGCACCTCGTACCGGTCTGACGGTGTTGAGGATAACGATGTCTTCCTCCTGCCCGTCTCCGACTACACTGCCGCCCTCGGCGTCACCGTCCTGGCCGCCATTATCCGCATCTTTAGGATCTACCAGCCCTCGAGTGTCGTCTTCGATGAAGTTCAGTGCGTATCCCGTATCCTTGCCCCGCCGCCGGATCGTCTACCAGCCGCTAATAACATCCCAGCTTCGGTGGCTTCGCCTCCAAATACATCAAGGGCAAGTTCTTTATGGACGTCCACCCACCCCTCGCCAAGATGCTCATCGCCCTCACCGGCTGGCTCGCCGGCTTCGATGGCAATTTCGACTTCAAGGACATTGGCAAGGATTATCTCGAGCCCGGCGTGCCGTACGTCGCCATGCGCTTGTTTCCCGCCTTCTGCGGCATCGCCTTGGCCCCCTCCATCTTCTTCACCCTCAAGGCCATCGGCTGCCGTACCATGACGGCTATACTGGGCGCCTGTCTCATCATATTCGGTGTGTATCTCTCCCCGCGCGTAATGTCTGCTCCTTATCGCGTCTAACATCGTCTCTCATACTCTTAGAAAACGGCCTCCTGACCCAGGCGCGCTTGATTCTCCTCGACTCGCCTCTGGTAGCCGCAACCGCCTTTACCGTGCTTGCCTTCACCTGCTTCACCAATCAACACGAACAGGGCCCAGCCAAGGCTTTCGAGCCTGCTTGGTGGTTTTGGATGGCCATGACGGGTCTCGGTCTCGGCATCACCGTGAGCATCAAATGGGTTGGCCTCTTCACCATCGCTTGGGTCGGCATCCTAACCCTGGTTCAACTGTGGGTGCTCCTTGGCGACAGCAAAAACGTCACAATGGTAAGCCAGCCCGTTCCCCTCCCTGCTCTCTTACGGCTAATCTATTTTCTTCAGCGGCTTTGGACCAAGCACTTGATGGCAAGAGTGTTTTGCCTCGTCGTGGTCCCCGTCGCCTTCTACCTGGCCATGTTCGCCATACACTTTGTCTGCCTGGTCAACCCCGGCGACGGCGACGGTTTCATGAGCTCCGAGTTCCAAGCGACGCTCAATAGCAAGGGTATGAAGGATGTGGCCGCCGACGTGGTCCTCGGCAGCCGCGTCAGCATCCGCCACGTTAACACTCAGGGCGGCTATCTACACTCGCACCCGCTCATGTACCCGACCGGCAGCAAGCAGCAACAGATTACGCTGTATCCGCACAAGGACGAGAACAACATCTGGCTCGTCGAGAACCAGACGCAGCCGCTGGGGCCGGACGGGAAACCCATTAACGGCACCGGCGCGTGGGACCAGCTTCCCGACGGGCCGCGCTACGTCACCAACGGCATGATCCTGAGGCTCTACCACCAGCCGACTCACAGACGCCTGCACTCGCACGACGTGCGCCCGCCCATCACCGAGGCGGAGTGGCAGAATGAGGTGTCGGCCTACGGCTTTGATGGTTTCGAGGGCGACGCCAACGACCTGTTCCGGCTCGAGATTGTCAAGAAGAAGTCGAGTGGCACCGTGGCCAAAGAGCGGCTGCGGACCATCGAGACCAAGTTCAGGCTGGTCCACATCATGTCCGGCTGCGTCCTGTTCTCTCACAAGGTCAAGCTCCCGGACTGGGCCTCGGAGCAGCAGGAGGTGACGTGTGCTCGGAGCGGCTCACTGCCCAACAGCCTGTGGTACGTGGAATACAACGAGCATCCGCAGCTAGGAGAAGACGTCGAAAAGGTAAACTATCGCAACCCGGGCTTCCTCGGCAAGTTCTGGGAGCTCCAGCAGGTCATGTGGCGCACCAACGCGGGCCTGGTCGAGTCTCACGCCTGGGATTCGCGCCCCGGCTCGTGGCCGATCCTCCGGCGCGGCATCAACTTCTGGGGCAAGCATCATACGCAGATCTACCTGATCGGCAACCCCATCGTCTGGTGGTCTTCGACGCTGGCCGTCGTCGTCTGGGTCCTGTTCAAGGCGATGGCCGTCCTGCGATGGCAGCGCAGCTGCAACGACTACTCGAGCGCCACCTTTAAGCGCTTCGACTACGAGATCGGCACATACGTCCTCGGCTGGATGCTGCACTACTTTCCCTTTTACCTGATGCAGCGCCAGCTCTTCCTGCACCACTACTTCCCGGCGCTCTACTTCGCCGTCGTCGCCCTGTGTCAGATGCTGGACTATTTCACCGTCAGGATCCCCGGCGTCGGCGCACGCGATGGGGCCTTGATCAACAAGGCGACGGCGCTGTGCTTCCTAGGGCTTTCCGTAGCGGCCTTCACACTCTACGCGCCTCTGGCCTACGGTAATCAGTGGACCAAGGGCGAGTGCAGCCGGGTGAAGATCCTCGGCTCGTGGGACTGGGACTGCAACACCTTTTACGACTCGGTAGGTGGTTTTTCCTTTGCCTCTCCTTTCTCCCGCCCTCTTTTGCCGTGGTTGACGACTTGACTCTATTCTTTAGTACGAGGCCTACACGTCCGAAGGCGCTCTCGCCAACGCACCAGCCGCCTCGTCGACGACGCTGGCGGCGAAGAAGTCAGAAGGCAAAAAGGCAGACGTCTCTTCAGCTCCCTCGCCGCCGCCTGGACCGCACGTGGTGGCGCTCGAGGAGTCGCTCGAGTACCGCGACGCGGACGGCAACCTGCTCAACGAAGAGCAGGTAGAGCAGCTCAAAGGCAAGGTCGAGTTCCAGACGCACTACGAAACGCGGACGCGAGTGCTGGACGAGCAGGGCAACGAACTCCCCATGCCCGAGGGTGGCTGGCCCGCAGACATGGGGGCCGGGGCCGGGGTGGCGCCGCCGCATCCCGACGTCGAGGGCGTCGACAAGGAGACGGTCAAGTCGGGCGGCGGCGGGGCCGGAGCTGGGGCCGGGTCAAAACCGCCGGCTGACGCGGCTGCCAGTCGTGACGGCGAGAAGGAAGCGGAGAGGGCCAGAGCCAAGCCTGGAAGCGAGGGCAAGGACGCCACGGTGAGGGATGAGCTTTAGGTGGATGTACAGCACAAGACGAAAAACACAGCCAAGGCGAAGACGTAGCAGTAGAAGAGAAGAGAAACCGAGGCGTGGTATCGTTGGCTTTTGAAGTTGGGAAACTGATGGGGGTTGATCGGGAGTTTTCATGACCGACTACAGACAAAGATGTACAGTATCGAGACACAAGTCGACGTTATTCATTCTACTGTATCATGTCATTAGAATCCTTGTTCATTACGGTGCTGTCTGTGTCTGAAGACCCTCAACACCATCACCATGACCACGACCAACCTAACTCGGTGACTGAGGCCAACTCAGCCGTTCCACCTGAATGTCATGTCGATCAAACACCTCAACTCAGGCAGTGGAAAGGGGCGAAGAAAGAAAAAAAAACGCTCTCCGTCCGTGCGCAGTCCCGGCGCCATCCCGAACTCCTCGACGATGAAAAGAAGCCTCGTCCCTCCCGAAGGAGAAAAGACGGAGAGGAGAAGAGGAAGAAGATGTGAGGAAACGAAGAAAGAAAGAAAGAAAGAAAGAAAGAACAAAATGAAACAAGGAAAGCTGGGTTGGTGATCCGAAACGCCAATCCTTTCCCTTCCCTTCCTTTCCCTTCCCTTCCCTTCCCTCCCCTTCCCTTCCTTCTCCTTTCACGGCACCCCCTCTATCCACCTACGCCCTACCCCTTACCCCCTGCCGTTGAAAGAGTAACAGGTACAGCCTCTCCCTTCCCAAACCCCACGACCCTCAGTCTCGAACCTTCTTGTTCTTCTTTCTGGATTCCAGGGGAGGGGGAAAGAGAGGGAAGAAGAGTTGATGGATGGGATGACCTCCTTTCATATTTATACACGGTATGGAATTTTTTCCCGGCCATTCTCTTGGCTCGGACGAAGGGGGAAACGAAAAAAGAAAAAAAGAAAATTCACCAGAGAATGAGGATGAAGGAAAACTGATCGCTTGTCGTCTCATGTTCCGTTGATAGACCGGGTGCATGTATGTACTTGCTGTTTCTTTCTTCTGTCGTTAATTGAGAAGAGGGAATATCTGCTTCGAAGAGGGGATGGATGCCTTGAGCTCGCTTCAGTGCCCCTCTACCTTGCGGCGGATCTGCTCTGGGGGCGTACGAGGCGAACGGAGGAACTCCTCCCCTCCCTTCTCCGACGTGGCATCCACGTAATCGTCTTCTTCGACGGCCCCGTCTCCTCCAGCCAAGGGCGCTTCCTCGGCGGTGTTGCTGGTGTTGGTTTTGGTGGTGGTGGTGGTGGTGGTGGTGGTGGTGATGGTGGCCGGGGGTGTCACGTCCTGGCTCGACCGTGGGCTCCGGTCAGGGTGTACGAGACCAGCCGGCACGACGCCGCCGCCGATGCGGGCCCAGAACATCTGCTCCCGCAGCTTGACGCTCTCCTCCCACGCCGCCTTCTCCTGGTCCTCGCCGTCGGCTCGCCAGTGGCCGTCCCGGATGAGGCGGAGGAAGCCGAGGAAATCGCACGTCGAGCGGACGCGACCGAGGCAGTAGCCACAGAGAGGGTACCGCTGCGCCGAGTTGGACTCGCTGGTCCGGAACCGGTGATTGCGCAGGTGTTCCGCCTCCTCCCGGGATTCGCCGCACAGCGAGCAAGGGTTGAGATGGGGTTTGACGATTGCTATGTAGGTGGCGCTGTCGGGCACGGGTTCGACGATGAGGGAGCCGTCGGTGACGGAGGCCAGGACGGAGCGGCGCGCGAGCCACGAGAGGCCCGGCGCGGCGTCAAGGCGCAGCGTCGGCTCGATGTCGTCAGCGAGGACCCGCTTGTAGAAGCGCGTGTCCTTGAGGTTGGTAAAGGAGGAGGAAGAGGAGGAGGAGGAGGAGGTGGTGGCGGTGGTGTTGGCCGACGAGGAGGCGCCGCTAGCGGCCGACGCCGGCGTGTTGGGCGACTGCGGGGAGCTGTTGGGGGACGTGGCGGAGGCGCTGAGGGATGTCGTAGAGCCGTTGGAGGCATGGGCGCTCGAGGTGGAGCCGCCGAGGCCGAGGGCCAGGGCGGTGAGACCACCAAGCGAACCGGACGAGACGCGGCTCCCACGGCGGTTGTCCGAAAGCCGGGCCAGGGCAACAAAGTCGTCGTACGAGGCCAGGTCGGTGCGGAGGATGGGCTGCAGAAGGTAGTGGAGGCTGGTCGGGTTGCAGGGCGATAGGCCGTTGTCCGTACCTGGCCCTTGAGCGGCCCCGGCACCGGCGTCGGAAGTGACGGCGGTGTCGTCGTCGGCGGCGACGGCGGCGAGACGGCAGACGCCGGGCGAGGACGGAGCGGTGCCGTTGGTCAG